>OX608079.1:105621532-105869032 GCA_951509765.1 Sphenella marginata
AAGATATGTTTATTACAAGCATGCTATCATCATCAGTCCCAGCTGCAAATATTTCAAATAATCCCACACTAATCTAACTTATATCTTCTTCTATGATTAACTAATTTCTAGCTACTTGCAATTACAATTCTTTTGTGAATTTGGCAAAAAGTTGAACCCCACTATGTCTATCCAAGTGCACATAGTTAATGACATTCGTTGCTGAGTAGTGTTACTTCGAGGTATGTACAAAAACAACGAAACACAAGACAGTACAACCAACTTCTTAGCGCTATCATACCACAGGGAAATGTAAAAGTTTTCTTTTTAATTTTTTTGCTTCAACTTCCAAATTTTTTCCGGTAAGTGCGCTCGCAAAGCAACAATATGTTGTGGTCTGAGGTATGCGCTCACAAGCTCCCACAACTACTTGCAAACAAACGGACAAACACGTTTGTATAAATGGCAAGAACGTTGATTATGCGGTATGTTGCTTCGAATCTCCCACTTGCCAAATTTCCTGATTACCCTGGCAAAGATACACCGAAAAATGTTTTCAATTTTATTTGACGTAGAATAAGACGTATTGACCTTCATAAAGATAAAACTATTTCACTACTGTTGTGGTATATTTCCTATCAAGAACTAAGTTAGGGAGGTTAGGTTCTATTATCCCTTCAGAATTGTTCTCTATTCCATCTCCTCTAAGGAATATCTATGATGGACGACAGACCAGTGTAGATATCTGTTTCACTTTCATGAAGTCAAAAGGTAATGCTATGATGTCAATTGTAGTGAGTTCTATGTTTCTTATATTTAAAATTTTTCCATCTACGTTTATCCTTAACGTTCTTAGTTCCAACACGTCACGCAGATCAAACCAAATGTGTTGAAGTGAAACTTTTTATTCTTATTTCACAGTCATTGTTACTTTTATTTTTTTTTTTTGCTATTTTCATTTTTATGTTATTATTTCTATTGTTACAATACTTTTTCTTGCCAACCACTTGAAGTGCGAAAAAGTTTTGGACTTAGTTGATGAAAGCGAAAGCCAAGCAGCTGATGAAAAATAAAGCGAAAAAGCTCAAGAAAAGAACGAAAAAGAAAAAAATAAGATAAGTTTGGTATAAAGGATAATGTCATTCGCTTCATTCGTTTGGGAGAATAGGTGCGTGTGAGGGAGTGCCGCACTCACTAAAATTGCGCCAATATTTTCTCTACTTTCTTGCTGTTATTATTATATTTTTCCTTATATTTGTTGTTGTTGTTTTTCAACAATACTTTTCCAGCAGCATATTTTTATTGTAGAGCACAAATTTACATTCGTAAATTTTGAGAAAAATTCTTGAGGTTTACTTTGTCTTTGTTGTTGTTGTTGTTGTTGTTGCAAAGTACTTTACTTGCCACTTTTTTACAGCGAAAAGTTTTACATTGTTGCACAGCGTCTGTTATTGCTTTGAGATCGCAACGATTGAAGCAACATTGTTGTTGGCACTTGTATTTTGTTTCAATAGTAAGCGTATTTCTATTGATATTAATGTCTGTATGAAGTGTCTATCTGTAAATGTTTTTGTGTATGAAGTTATTGTCATCACGTAAACGTTCAACACATTACCGTAAATCGGTTTCGGGTGCAAATAATGACGTCATACATACTTCCTTACTTGTGTATGAATATTGGAAGTAATGCAAATAATACCTGTAGAAAATTAGAGAATGAGAGAAAATTAATGCTTTGAAAGAGTGCCTCGTTTTTAGAACACTATTCTAACAAAAAATCTTAGATTGTATTCCTTCACGATATTTTAAGTAATTTCTTAAGACGGAAGTTGGAAAAAAAATTTCAAAATCGGTCATATACACTTTATTTGTAGTTGTATCGAAGAAATATTTATTTAAATTTGTTGTCGGCCTCGAGTTTGTAAACCCACATAAGGAACTACGCTGCATTTTCAGTCTGCGTTCTTTCGTTCTGATAGCCCATTGGTTAAGAGAACGTTCCAATATAACGTAGCGGATTGTTTGGCGACAAATAGCCTCAAACCGAATGTCTTCAGAGCCTTCGATAGTTTCTGTATTTTTTTGATGCTAACAGGTAGTGATTTAAAAGGTAGAAACAAGCCAGATGCTAGACAAAATTAGGACAGTTGTCTACATGGGGAAGTAAAAATATACGGCAAGTCTCTGATTTTATAGGCTTCACAGGTGGTGGTATCGGTTTTACAGTAACGACTTTCTTACGCATTTCCGCGCAGCCCTTTCCAAAATAATCATACTTCTTCTTTCTTTCTTTGCTCTTCCGCCGTCAACAGCATCGTACCACCTTCTTTTGCAATTCGCAAACACTTGAGACAATTTCCACTGATACCTCTCCTACATCTGCAATTTAATTTGACGATTTTAGTGCTACTCACACTCCTTGCACACGAGCAGCAGCCAAACAATCATATTTTCCCAAATATATACTCATGCACTTAAATTTTTATGCGTTAACATAATGGGTAAGCAGCAAAACTTTTCGCATCAGCGTAAAAATTAAATTGAATTGATTTTTGTTTCCGTTGTTTTTTTTTTTTTCTTTTCTTTTTCCTCTAACACTTCTCACTAAAGGCTTATAGAATAAACAGAAAAAAAGAAATAATAATAACAATAACAACAGCATTACATTCTTCGCCCACACCCACATTTTTTTATGTCTTTGCGTATGAGCATGCTTAGATGCAACCCATTACACGACGCACAGACGCACAGACGCACTCACAAAACAAACGCACAAATGCCACACTTTTGGACAATTCAAATAAAACACTCTTAACTGCCTCCGCACGCTATCTAACTTTTTGCTGTTTGCTTCTTCATTATTTCATTTGCTAATTTTTGATATTTTGCTCAGAGTTGGCATATTGAGTTTAGTTTTTATGATTTTGCACATTAAATATAGGATTGCAGAAATCACTTACAATTTTGTTAAGTTTGAATGCCTTTTATACCCTGCATGAACATGAAATTGAGAATTAGATAGAAACAGAAATAAAAATATCGGAATACTGAGAATGATGAACTTTGTCTGGAATTTCAAACTATAATACGCTGCGTACTGGTAAAGCCGAGTGTTTGAAGGTTCTAGGTAGTAACCGCTAGCCTCTATGTATGAGGTATTTTATTACTGTTTTATGAATATTCTAAAATACATTTGTTATCCCTAGTATAGATTAGGCAGAAATTATGAAGCTTATTTACTTGCAATTATCGATTTTCAGCATTCCTCCAGTAGTCGTAAACAGCACTGCCCTTACTTTTTCTTTTAACTACTTAATTTGCCTTAGTAAAGTTTCACTTTATATAATTTAAGCAATCAACATTTGAAATGTGCTGCACATTACCGAAAAATAAAGTCTAGGCAATATTAAATGTCAAAGAAGAAAGAAAGTTTGTTTGGTGACTGTTTTGTTTTATTTTTTCGTCTGGCAAATGAAGATTGAATTGGAATAGTTTTAGATTTGAGTTTTTGCTTTGTTTTGTTTTATAACTAGCAGTATTACATCAGCTTGTCAAGCAAAACGACTTTTTTCAACAATCATAATAATACTAAAACAACAATTGTAAAGTTTTCAGGATGGAAATTTCAAATTTTCTTTGACTGTGCTCTAGTCGAATTTTTTTATTGTTAATCCGAGAGTCGGAAACCTTATGAATTCAGCCGATTGGTGGCAAAAGCTATCCAATTGCTTTTCTGATCTTGACACAGTTTGGCTTGGAACCAATTTAGTTAAGTGTTCCTTTGGCAGGAGTTTCTGTTCATGCCATTGATGAAGTATATTAAAGTCATACATCCATAAGAAGCTATATTCGTTTTAAGTTATTTTGTCTCGAGGTGACTGCCTCTCTGCACTGTCTAGAGGCGCATTTACATAGATCGAGTGGCTCATTGTGATACCACTGCACCGGTTGAATCCCTTCCTCCTTTATACACTCATGAGATTGCACCACCTAGTTCGGTTGATGAAGTTTTGAATGTCTGCTCTAAACTAGTAAATACGCGTAATTTTTTCACCAACAACTTTCATATCTAATCTGAACTGTTTTGATAAAATAACGTCACCATTGTAGTCGCGTGTTTTCAAAGTTTTTCACTTGCGACGCATCGCACCACATCGCTGCTTGTCAATTAATGTCTGCTGATTCATCATCAGCGTAATCATCAGCAACTTCATCGCTAGCGACATCATCATAACAATGCACGTAAGCCAACTTTAACAACAAAACTCACTACTGTCGGCTGTCAAGTCATTTGTTGGTCATAGTCCACTCTCCACAAACAAGTTTCAATGACCCACTACTTTTTCTGTTGATATTGTCGCATTATTCGCATGCCGCCAACATTTTATTTCTATTAAAAATTCTTTAAAAAAATTACTTAGATTTTTTCTAGTTATTTTATTTTTTTTTTGTTTTTGGTATAGTCGAGTTCTTTTTACTCCACTCAAACATAAACTATTGTTTCTAACGACATGGCGCAAAAACAAAAAATATTTCTTAGTCGGGATGTTTATAAAATCTGTATATATGCAGAGTATTAACAAGTAACTAGTTCTTAATGATTTCCAAGTTCTAAGATGGTCTTGTTTAAGCAAAGAACGCTAGTAGTATTGGTTTCTGAAGTTCATATGCAGTTTCCGCACGCGAGTAACGTTATTAATTTCCGTTCTGTACACACACGTTTCGTTACAATTTCGTTTCTAAGAAAGTGTTAGGTAGGTACAGTTTTCGTTTCTGTGCATTGTGTTTCGTACCTACTTAAGGTTCAATTAGTTGTATTACCTAGGGTTTCGCTAATCTTCTGTTGCACGTTGGTTACTGTTCCCATTAATCTGTTTCTAATTATATTCCGATATTTCTTTGTTGTTAGGAACTTGGTTATTCCTAGGGATGATGCCTAGCATGGTTCCTTACAATAGCAAATATCGTTTATAAATTAAAGTAAATTAATTAATGCGTTACAGTTTTTTTTTACGGCAGTCGATTACGGTGATGATTTAATTAGGCTAAAGTATTGATTGGACTTTATTCTGAATAAATATAATAATTTCAATTTTTTTTTTTCAAGCATTAAATATTAAAAATCTTTATACAGTGAAAAGTTTTGCATTGAGAAACACCAACAATTTAACAAAAAATATTACTAAATATAAGAATTTCTGTTGAAATTTAACATTTTCGAAAAAAAATTCTTTTCGTTATTTATTCAGAAGTCGCTAAATTTTTAGAAATAAAAAAAAATTTATCTGCACTAACTAACAGCACATAATTTATTAGCTCGTAACAACATGCCTACTAGTCCCGCGAGACTGGCCAAACCAATGATTGATTATGCTCTAAAATAAATGATGTTGGGAAAACATTTACACAAGCTGCTAATGTACTAAAGGTCAATAGTGCAAATTGTAGGAATTAAAAATATAAATACTACTATATTATCTGGTAGTAAGGAGATTAATACATACATAGCTTTGAAGCTGGCACAACATTTTACTTCGATTCCAAAATTCCAAATCAAAAAATAGAACCTTCCCAACTCCTTTCATTTTGCTTAAGACCAGACTAAATGAACTTATTTTACTTTTGGTTGAGCTTTTTATGCTTACTTTTAAATGTTTTTGCCTGGCAACGCCAGCTCAAGTTAAACCTCATTTATGACAGACGCTATTCAAATACCTTCTTGTACCATGCCCCTTATTATCAGCTAAATGTTTTGACTTATTTTTGTCATTAAAAAACATTGGCTATTTATGAGCCTTATAATTGGCTATTTCAGGCTGAGATTTCTGCGCCGTTCTACATTCACTTACATACATAAATACATATATGGACATACTATATAAGGAAGCTTCCAAAAAAAAGTTTAATAGGCAAAAAAAAGAAGATATTAAACAAGCGGATAAGCTTTTAAGCATAAACGGCCCACTCAATAAGCTTTCCGTATTGTATGTGTGTCACAACAAAAACCTGCTCGAGCAATTAATGGCACAGCGCGAAAAATATTCCCTTTTTATGTTTTTAGCTTAATAAAAAGTCAATGACTTTTTACGCGCGGCCGCTGTCTAAAGCTTTGTCATAAAACGCATAATCATCGACATTTTTGTTAAAGTTTAATGATTTTCAAAATAATTGGATGCCTTTTTTATTGCTTCCTTTTATGTTTTAAATTAATTTGTTGGAGTGTCACATACATACATATATAAAAAGTGGCATTCTTGCGATGTTAATTGAGATACATATCTTTTATGCCTTTTGTTGGGAAAAAAGAAAAAAAAATTTTGTTCATGAAATTAAAAAGATTTTTTTTTTTTTATTCAAGCGAGAAATTCAGTAAAGGCAATCATTTGTTGGCTGAGAAGAGTGTAGATTATTTGGGAATAAAAGAACAAAGAAACGTATAATCTGTATTTTCAAGTATCTTATAATGTTCTAGCTGGGGATATAGTTTGGCTATTGCTGTTGTTTGTAACAACTGAAATACTGCCGCAAGGTTTTGGCGAGTGTTGTCTAAAGTTTCAGCGCTTTTTCGATTATGAACCTATCTTGCGTAACATACCCGACTGTTGCCCTCGCCTTATTTGTTGACGCTGTATTAAGTTTTTTTATTCAAAATTTCCACGCAAATGATATCCAATTATTTTATATAACTAGTTTAGAATTTCGATAAATTTAGTTTGCGGAATCAGTAGGTTTGAAGAATCACTTCTGTCAATTAAGGTAACGTTCCATAAGCAGATACGATATATCTACACGGGACAGACTTCAACTCAAATTCAAAGCAAGAGGATATTCGGGCATAAAAGCGGAACTTCTAGAGAATACTAGAACCCACGCTTGCACTAGAACTATCAAACTTGTTCGCCCAAAATTTTACTTACCCAGTTTACTCGTATTACTAACAAATTACTGAGCACCTCACAAGCTGCATTTGCTTTGTACTTTCTATCGATTTTAATGTCATCGAAGCGCCAATAAATTTAAGTATTCCCTAAACAAATCTAAAAATGTCATTTGTGAATACCTATATATATACATGATCCAAAGAAATATACATTAGACTGTGCCAAAATAAAATAATGGCTAAGCTAAAAATCGTAATAGGTACTCATTTTCACAGGTTTACAATTTTCGCGACTCTTTCTACTATTGCAGTTAAGCAGCATAAAATTTGATAGGGAAGGGAATCTCACACAAAAAAAGGAGAAAACACAAAAATTAATTATGAAGGAAGATAAAAGTAGATGCTTAGGAGTGCATGTCTATTGCGATATACATAGTTCGTGGTTCGGCGACATCTGACAAAAAAGTACGTTTTTCTTTGTGAGGTTAGGTCGTATTTTTACAGATATTCAATCGATTTAATAAACAAAGCTTGAGTCGACAACAAATGAAAAAAAAAGGATTTTTTAAAAGCTGAAAGTTGAGCTGACGAAAACTTCATTCGCGACCATTTTTGGAATAAAAAAAAAAATTAATAAAATTAACAAAAATATATGTATATTTTTTTTTTGGCCAAGTCTAACATATGTAGATACCTACATACATATGTATATGAGTAGATATTTTAGATTCTGAATCAATACGTTGATATGTACATAAATATTATATTTTACACTTACCAATACGACTGCAGATAGCTAGTATTTGCCCATATACATTTTGCACTTGGAAAACCAATTCATTTTGATGGCATTTCCTTTCGTGTCAAATAATGTCATTGAACATTTGTCACACGACACACTCATTCTAACCAATAACCGGTGCTCCAGTGATGTGATCGTCAATACACAAAAACCTAACCTAAAGTACCAATGAGAAGAACCGATGCGATTGTATGGATGGGGTTGTGACGAAGTAAAAGCGCGAAGTTCTACTCACATTCAATGACGGTCCATGGCGTGACTTTAATGTTGGTTGGCATTTAATGGCACAGTAATCATCATTAGCTGCATTGTGTTGTGTTAGTACGTGTATCTATGTATATATATACGTATATGAGTATGTTTGTGTTAGCAGCGTTTGGCAATATGGCAAATGAAATGAATCGCATTGTTAGACGCTATGACTAACTTTTATAAAGCCACTTGCATTCTACACTTTTACTACTAACAACTCTAACTATGTGTTTGTACATATGTGTGAGTTTTTGCACCTACATTAATTTTCCACCATTACTGAATGTTATTTTTGTCATTGCTGATGATTTTCATTTATTTTTACGTGATATCGTATATAGCGCATTCAAACGCGTTTGTATGTATGTGACTACTTAGTTGTGTCGGTGGTATTTTGTTGCTGCTATCAAGGGAACTTTTTGCAAACTCCCCAAAGTGTAAGAGCATTTTGCAAATGATTACAGGCAACCAGACACACCAGCGTATAACACACCCACCCACACCCATAAACGTCTGCAACCAATGTAAATGTCATTGAATAATAATTTTTAATAATTTTTCAACATTAGATATCGGCTTTGCATGTTACACATTATCATCAAATGCGCGCGATATTAAATTCACTGCGGTGTCACCTTTGTCAATGGTGGGTTCGTTGTAAAAATATTACTTTCATAGTGCATGTTGATGTTAATAAAAATCGATTTTATTGTTAACTACGAGTATGGCGTTCATTCATTTTTAGCTGAGTTCGTGCATATCACTAATTTGCTTGAACTAATAAAAAGCGCTCAGTAGGAGTATGGGAATTGAGTTGAAGAAAATAGCGTTTAAAAATGGCATTATTTTTTAATGTTAAGAGTTAGTTATGTTAAGGGCCGTGATATGTTGAGTAGCATTTTGGTTATAAATCTAAATTAATGTAAATTAAGAAATTTATTTTTCAAAACGATTTATTTGTTCATATGTAGTTTCCGATGAGAATTTCTGTTTTAATATCCAAAAAAATAAAATCTATACATAGAAGCAGGGTTGATTCAACTCGCTAAAACGCTAATGTTTAGGATAAAACGAATAAAAATTTCAAGGGGGCATGGCAACTTCCACACAATCTTTTTTTAAAGGCGTAATATCTCAGAAGAACTCATAGTAGAGATTTCAAAATTAATATGGAAATATTCTTGGCTATTAATAAAAAACTCACGTTAAAAAGTGAGACTAGTCGAAGAAGGGGGCGTGGCAACACAAATTCGAATTAAAGTTTTCAGGCTGAATATCGTTAAAGGGTTCTTGTTAGGAACATAAAAAGTGGTCAAGAGATATTCGATATCAATACCACACACACGCAAAGCAGGAAGTTGTTGTAAAAGGGGGCGTGGCACCCCCCATACAAATTTTATATTTCAGGCTAAATATTTGTAAATGTATTCAAGGTAGGAACTTGAAAATTGGTATGAAAATATTTTAAATCAATACCATACTCACGGAAAAATGGCAGTTACCAGAAAAGGGGGGTGGGGGGGCATTAAAATAAAATTGTTCTTCAAACCGAACCAAAATAAAAACTCTCTATCCGTGAATTGATACCGAGCGATTATTTGGTTTTATTTGTTTTACTGCAAAATATTAGCATTAGGGTGTTCCATTATGAGACACTTCTCTAATACAAGCATGTTAGTAACTTCCTGAATTCAGCATATTTGGTATACGGTAATTAAAAATGTGTAAAAGATCATTGAAAACTATTGTTGTATGAAACCTTGTTTCAAAAAATCAAGCCCATCACCCTAATATACAAGTAAATTGAATGGCATACAGGCGGCATTGTGGTCTCTCTCTAACTATGCGGAAATCTCAAATCTCCAACACGTAACAGCGGCAATGCGCAAGGTGCCGGTGTGAAAACTATGCTCACCATTGCCGGAAATTCTGCAAGTAATGATGCAGCGCCGTAATCAAATGTGCATAAAAGTTTTTCATGTCCTTTTTTTTTTGCTATGTTCGACACCTACACCTACAAACGCTCACCTACCTACCTAGGTACATAAATCGTAATTTATCTACCATTTTGGAGGAAACCAATAAAAAGTGGCAAGCAAATTACC
The DNA here is from genome assembly GCA_951509765.1 of Sphenella marginata. NCBI lineage: Eukaryota > Metazoa > Arthropoda > Insecta > Diptera > Tephritidae > Sphenella > Sphenella marginata. Next base: position 105,631,551 of record OX608079.1, read on the forward strand.
ACAGTGAAAGTGGTCAGGACATAAGCGCAATTTCATGTTATTGCATGCAAGCAAAAATACTTAACTAAAAATGTGAATTTAGTTGGTAGTGGGTGATTACATGCAAACAAATTTTTAGAACTAGCTTGTAAGGTCATAAATCTATTTGCTAGACAAAATGTGAATTTGTTAGCATAGTCGAAAAGCAAATACATAACTATTTAGATACAAACACAAACACTTACTAATCAGCGTACATATACATACATTTATTTATTGTTGTCGAAATGTAAATGTGTGCAAATATGAATGTAAATTCGAATTGTTGCTGAAATTAGTTTCAATAGCTTTAGTCTGCTTTTCCTGTTGCGGCATTCATATAAAACAGCGCTGTAATATGCCAAGCGAATGATAAAATGATTTTGAATGAGCCTGTTGCATGCAACAACGGAAGTGGCATGGACATTTTAGTCTCAACAAAAAAGCCCTATATACATACATATATAATATTTATACAGTTGAGTAGCTTTTGAAAATATGCATGAATTATGTATGGAATGTACTTAGTACGATAAATTTATGCGAGAGCATAAAAATGAAACTGAAAAATAAATATGTACATATACATATAAACAGATAATTCGACGGCTAGATATATATACACATATATACAGTTGTTCTAGCGCAGTTTTGTATGTACACAGTAAGCGAAGTATTTTGGGGTCGCGCTTACATTTCAGCGAGCAGTTGGCATATAGAATGAAATCGGATTAAAGAGAAACAACAACGGTGAGCAAAAGCTTAAATTTTTATGAATTCCGGGTCTATAGAATCGAACTTTAACCCACAAATGCCTCTTACTTCAAAGTGTAGACGTTGAGTATGCCATCGATGAGTACAGTGAGCAGAAGACATACCCCAGAAGCGCAACACCAGCCCACTTCAAATGAACCTTTGCAGGGAGGATGCCAAAAGCCTTCAAACAGAGCATAACCGAAGTAGAAAAGTGCTTAAAAAAGGGATAAAGGGCTTTATTTTAGAACTTTTTAAAAAGAATTTACTTGTGTCAAAAAACAACATCTCGGTTTACCGGAAAGGTTCTCGCTATAAATATTTTAAGAAAATGCTGCTAAAATTATACAAAGCTAATTTAAACGTGTTGTTTTTAGAGTTATTTTGATTTTCTGTTTTTCCGACAGGGTGAATGCTAGATTTATATTGGAACGATTTTCCGTCATCCCTTGTCAATTTTTGTTTCTTTACAAACCGGTTTCGGCGATCCGCCATCTTCAGTGTAAATTTTCATTCTGTTCTGTTGTTTTTAATTTTTTTATTTATTTTTGGTTAGTTACAATAATGATTACTTCATTTTTGTTTTCCTCTAAATGCTTTGTACAGGTCCCTTATGGCTCTTTATTGCATAACATGAACCCCTAAAATTGCTTAGATAGCTCAGTTGAAAATTGTTTTTTAATCCGATGTTGTTTAAACTTAATGATCCTTAAACTAAAACATCACTTTTCACACCTTAAGTAAGACCTATGTATATTATAATATATCGACTGCTGAGTGGAAGACCACCCTATTTCAAATTATTTTTAAAAACCGCCTTGTCTTAGAATTCGTTTGAAAAGCGTTCTCTCTCAAAATTAGTTTCAAAAACATTTTCATTTTGCATAAAATTTTGAAATTGTTGCTATTAAAAATAAAAAAATTGATATAGGGCGTTCTTTAACCATGTTCTGAAATGGAGCTTTTTTGAAACAAATTTTCAGATAGCGCTTTTTTAAGTAATTTTAAATAGGGTGATCTTCCACTCAGCAGTTTTTGCATTCAGGTATTTACCTTGGAGTACTGCAGAGACTTTTCCATCCTTTAAAAGCCGATTCAGGCTCATTAATCCACTCTCTTTAGAGAATTGTAGAAAAATTTGTTTTGTATTGCCGATGGTCAAGTTATCTAATAAGAGGGATGTTGAGTAGCTCATTTTTTCTTGAAGAAATAACATTTGGCGTCGAATTGAGACCATCAAGAATATATCTTGAGCACATGCGGGTCGAAATTTCCTTCTTCCCCTGATTTTAATATGCAACTTTGATGCTTCAGATTAGCTATTCATAAAAATATATATAAGTATATATTGTTGTTAACTTAAATGAGAACTATCCTGGTTCGGTACGAGCTTTAGACCTATTAATAATTTTTTCTGCAGCTAAAAATTATTGTTGTTTTTGGGTTTCTTAATAATTTTTTATTAATTATTAAAAGTTTTTGTTAAATGAGAACCAAAAAAAATAGTCATGTGATTTCATGATATTTGACTGTAAACGCAGTATCATAATTCATCCCACAACGTTGCTAAACTCATCCTCTTAATACCGTACAAAGACCACAGAGAGGTTTTGTAACCTTCGTTACAACTACAAATCTAAGTATATATAAAGAGCTTTTCAAGTTACCAAAGTGCAAAATTTGAATACGTTTTCAAAACGATTAAGCTCAAATACAATTTTTTTTATGTATGTTTTTAGTAATACTTTATAATTATGCTGGAAATAGTGCATAATTTTTCTTGAAAGTACTTACATATCTGGTTTACAAATACTAAAAAAAATGTATTTCAAATTCATATATAAGTCGATAAGTATGTATGTACTTTAATATACATACATACATATATATGTTCACATCGTATCTGTTTGAGCGCATAAACGAGCATATGTATTACGAATGTGAAGTGGCCATCGCTTTGCTTTTCAACATTTTTGCTTCAATGCACTTCACTTCAATTCAGTCAAGAGCAAAATGTAAACATTCATACTTCAAATCGTTTTTACGTGCATATACATTTATGTACATATGTATATGTTTGTATGTTTTTATGTTAGACATGTGCCAGCAAAAAAATACTATAAATAGCAAAAACTTATTTCGTCGCTTTGATAGACTAATCAGGACCACCACAGATTTTAATAAATGTTTGCCTACAAATACATTTTACTTATACAAATACAAACTAATTTTTAGAAATTGCATTTTTTAAAAATTGTGAGCGTGGCAAGATATCTCAAAACTGAAGGTAATACTCGGAGATACTTTTGAGCTGTGATTGTGTGACGGTTAAAAAATGTCAAAGATCTTTACACCATTACAAAACGTATTTAAATCAGCTTTTGAAATATGGGAAAGGCTCAGAATTTTATTTTTTGAAAAATAGTGACTTACGGGGTTTTGCAGTGTGGCTGTCGATATATAGATGAACACTTTTTTTGGGACTTTCGAATGTTTACTCAGTTTAAAATGTATTTTTTTTTTTTCAATTTCTTCAGTGGAATATAGAATTTTTAAAGTCTATGCAAGCCGATTTAAATACCTTTCGAATGATAGAAATATCTTCGAAATCGGTTAAGGCGTTCCGTAGTAATCATACTTTAAAAGCAGTTATTACCGTCAATTTGTCAAAAATCCTATTTCTAAAAATGAGGTTATGTTTGTATAGGTAAAAGATATATTTTTTGGGAAATTTCATGAGCAAGTCAGCTTGGAATCGTAACGTTTTGGTAGCTTTTTATACGAAATGTATCATATAAGCCTTTCGGCTCACAAAACTAAGCCATATAAGGGATGCACATTTTTTGTGGTATAGCAATATATATTATTTTCATTTTTTTAATATATTACAATATGTATATTAATATACAGTATATGGCAGTACATCTGCATACATACACACATTCATACAAAACGAGTTGCTGTCAGCATTTTGTATGCATTAATTTATATGTAAGTGTTAGTCATAAATTCCGTTGTGTCAAAACAGGTGTGCACATCTGTTAAATTCACTAGTTATATTATACGAAAACATTCATAAATATATAACAAGCAAGTACAGCTAGACAAATTAAGTATGTATATGTTTATGTCCATATGTGTGTATAGTAGACTTCTGGTCACAATTATCCTGTTTATAATAAACTGCTATTTGTTCAGCTGGTAAATTCCAAAATATTTAAAAATATACAAAAAATATTTCACCACTTAAAGCAAGTATGAAGGAGGCAAAATATATTTCAAGTCAATTATATTTATTTTATAACTATTAAAGTATCGTGCTAGGGTCAAATCAAAGGAAATAAATTACGGTAGCTCAAATGTCTTTGACTATGTAGACCCATGTTGATACTAGTCCGTCCGTCTGTCCGACCATCCGTCTGCCCGTCCGTCTGCCCGTTAACACGATAACTTGAGCAAATAATGAGATATCTTCACCAAATTCGGCATGCGTACTTATTTGGGTTCAGAATAGATTGGTATTGAAAATGGACCGAAACCTGACCCTTTTTCGATATCGAAAATTTCGAAAAACGTATAAAACGGGTTAATTCATTATCAGAAGCAGCTACAATGATAAAATTTGCAATATGTATTGATTCCGATGTTCTAAGGCCGATTTTATAAAATTTTTTGAAAAGGGGCGTGGCACCGCCCATATATATTTGAAGAAATTTTCAAATTTTGACTCTCAATAACTTCAGAACAGTTTGTGCTAGTATATTTTTTAGAGGGCATACTATTGTTGTGCTAAATTCAGCTATAGAAAATAAACGAAATCGCTTCGCGACCACGCCTACTTTTTCATAAAAGTTATATTGAAAGGAGGTGGACATATTGAAAAGTCCATATCTAATTAACTGATACCGCTATAATAATATAATTTGGTACATACATCAATTTTCATATTCTTTACGATATTTTTGCAAAATTTTGGAAAGTGGGCGTGGCACCGCTCACTTATGAGTCACGCAATTTTCAAATTCGACTGCTAATAACTTCAGAACGGTGTGAGATAGGTGTTATGTTTATGTAGAGTACTACCACAGAAAGTAAGAAAAATCGGTGAACGACCACGCCCACTTTTGGAATAAAGTTCTCTAAAGAAGAGTTAGGAAACCGGAATATGCAATATCTGTTAAACTGATAAAGATATAATGCTTAAATTTAGTACGCTCATTCACCTGATGATGTTATTAATGATGTTTAAAGGTTTTTTGGTAATATTTTGGAAAATGGGCGTGGCACCCTCCACAAGTGAATAAACAAAATATCAACATTTCACTATTAACAAGCCACTGTAAAAGTATCATAAAGATCTGCAATGAAAACTAATCTTCAAATAGGGACAAACAACATAATAAAATCCGTGGGCGTGCCACCACCCACTTTTTTAAAATTTTGTAAATATTGATTAATGGACACATATATCCGTATATCAAAAATTTCACAAAATACGTCAAAAGTTATGGGCATGCCCCGCCTTCTTCTCCAAAGTTATATATAGGACATGGTATAACCCTTGAATAGATCGATTGAGTACTTTTGGCTCATGTAAGCGGTTAAAGCTTTATAAGCAAGGGGCAAATTCGCTATTGTTTAGGCTCGGAATAGATTGGTTTTTAAAATGGGCGAAATCGGATGAAAACCACGCCCCCTTTTTCTCAAAACTAACGCTGGGTATTAAATGTTCGGTTCACCCGAACTTAAACTTCCTTACTTGTTTTTCTCCATATCGACACATTTCATGACTCGAGATGCGCAGGGGGTGCAGGAGTGAAACGATCATATAGGCGGAGTAACCCTATCAACTGTCAATCAACTCAGAATCCTAAGCACGATATTTGACAATACGAGTAGCCTGAATGATACAGAGCCGTGACAAGATACTCAAGTCACTTGCCTTCAAATCTATACACAGCGAATCAAAAAGTAACAAGGAATGCTGTTTTGGGCGCTGGCGCTTTAAAAAAGATTCAAAGTATGCAGTTCTCTTTAATATCTAAAATTTACAGTCATCACTAACAACAATAATTATACATTTACTAACATTTTTATTTGCAACATTTATTTCTTTTGTAACACAATTTGCAAAACAAAATCAGCAAATATCAAAAGCAATAGCAATTCAAGTGCAAACACTTTAAAGTGGCCAAAAGTGACATGCGAAACGTGTAATTTTGGTTGACATTATCAAAACATAGTTAATGGCAATGCCAAGTTGCCGACAACGAGTCAAGGCAAATTCGAGTATCAGGAGACAGGCAGCTAGGACACACAAGTCAAGGAGTGCAGAATGCATATGATGGTACAACAACAACAACAATGCACGTAACTGGTTGGTGTTATTACAAATGCAGTTGTTGTTTTTGTTGTTGTTGTTATTGGTGTTGTTACTAGCGGCTCTTGTAAAAGTTGTGTTGCTACCTGCAGCTGATACTCAAAGTGTTTGTTTTCTTCCTCTTCTTCTTCTTCTTTTTTCATTCTGCTACACTTATTGTGCGCTTGTGTGCAAAATGAATGCAATTGCCAGTGTGGAGTTGTGCTGCATGGTAAGTGGTTGGTGATGGCAGTTGCCGGTTAAGTGGCACGTTATCAGATATGCTACTTCCCGTTATGTAATAGCGGGTGGTGGTGATGGTGTTGGTAGTGGTAGCAGCAACACTTGGACACCAACAAAGTGACACATGACCATCAACTAAGTTACACGAAAGCGCGCATACACAGCAACAACAACACACAACCATGCATGAAATGAAGTCAAACCAACAAGTTGGGCAGTGGCTCACATGAAGTGCATGCTGAACTAGTTGGCTTAGTTTCAAAGTAAAATTAATGCAGCTAAATGGTGGAGTGGCTAAGAGTTCTTCGTTTGGAAAAGAAGCGCCTCAAACGTCTAAATTCAAATATGAAGCACATTTAGCTTGCTTCCACTGGCTCAAGTGATGGTAGCTGTATTGATAAATTTTTTTAAGAAGGGGGATGTTTGAAAAATATTTCGCGATAACGTGATCCCCCACTCAGCCATCGAAATGATATAGGTTTAATTAAATTTCGATTTCAAATTGTTGTTGTTGCTAGTAGCAATAAATTCTTAGCAATTTTATTTGACCCCATAGAAAATTAGGCCACATCTGACCTATTATAACTTATCTACTTTTCAGGAATCGGTAGAGAACCGACCCTAAGCGGCTTGAAGTGGGCAAATCAAATCCTACTTGCTAGAGTTATGCTGTTACACCTGGACAGCGGACATACAGCTGAGACCTTATGTACGGGCTCTGCATATTAAGCTTCAACTCAAAATTATTCTCAACTATATCAAAGACGCTGCCGTGATGACTGATGGATGTGTTGAGAAACGATGAATCAATAATCGATTTTTGTTTAGAGATAAATTGACTTGCGAACAATCGATTTTAAAACAAAATTATCGATTTACTTGCAGCCGTAATCGTTTATGTATGTTGCAGCGATTTTCCTTCGTCTCATTTCAAGTTTGGATAGGTACAAAACTGGTATCGGTCTTCGTTCATCCTCAGTATTTTGCCGCATTCTGAATTAAATTCTCGCTTTCGTCAAAATCAAAAATAATAATAATTGACGAAGAATAATTGTCAACTTTAAGATAATAGCAAAATAGATGAGTTACTATACAAAATCTATAAAAAGTCGATAATTATAAAAAATAATCGAATCAAATAAAAATCGATTATTTTCTCACAGTCCTCAGTCATCTATGCTAGTGTTGATTAGCGTTAAAGATGCAATTATACACAGATATTTTAGCTTCTTATGCGCTGATGGACTTTCCTTATTTCTTTCAAGGTTCTTAACTTCCGCTTTCTCATATTTCTGAACTTTTCGCCTGTTCACTGCAGCATTGAGATGGTGTCTGGAAACAAATGATGCTCCCAGTTTCGTTGTCTTACTTAAGAGCTGAATCAAATGAAAACTTGATTAAAAAATCTAATCAGATTGGGTGCGAAATAACAGTCGGCAACGTCAGAACTTTGTCAAAAAGCAGTTTTTATTGGAAAACCTAGTTGACACGGCAATTCACAGTCATAGGTCGTTTTTGGACTAGAGCTGCTTCAGTGAATAAATATAAAGTATTTAGTTAATATCTTGAGTTCCACTAAAGAGTACGTTTACACAAAAACTATCAAAGCGCCGAATTGATGACAAATTTTGTTCGACGACAAGCGCGATGAGAGCAGACATAAAAAAAGGAAGACAACACAACGATAGAGAAAAAGCAAATACTTTACTAGCCATATGTGTAAAATATAGTATACGAGTGTGTATAGTATACGAGTGTGTGTGATATGCACATACATATGTAAGTATGTATGATTGACAGTCAAGTATTTTCTCTGTTGACCGACAACAAACGACAAATGACAACGTTTCGTATTACAAGGAAATTGTACTTGAATTCGAAAATCATGCACGCCGTCAAGCAATTCAAGCATACAAATACATGCACACACATACACACACACACATGCAAACCTCGTACACCACGCTGCTAAAGCAAAATATAGATACTTTTATACACTTTGATTTGACTGATGAGCAAACTATGTAATATGAGTTTGTTTGTATGTATGTGTGTATGTATGTATGTGTGTATGTAGTTCACATGAAGCGACAAGCATGGCATCCGTCTAAATGCGGTAAGTGGCATGTATCCTATGACAAGTGAAGTAAAAGAAGTATCCATGACGTTTATACGAGTTTGGACTTTTTGGTGTGGTCAGGTTTAGTGCTGCTATGGAAACAGGAATTTACAGTTAAGTAACATTTCCGTGGTTTTGATTGATTGCAATCGAGATGAAAAAGATTGTTGGTATGTTGAAGAGTGATCTTTCATTTAATCGTAAATTCTAAAAAAACACAAACACTTTGATTTCTTGTTAGCTTTTTAATGAGCATGAATTGTAATAGTAATGGTGTAACTTTCTAAGCAATAGAGCATATTTATATTTATTCAAGGTAGCTAATATTTAACAGCTGAAGATTGAGTTACTTGGGTCACTCATCTAATATATGTATATACGAGTACGAGTAAGCTAGAAAGTAATAGACTGCCTAATTCACTCAATGACTTTCTTGAACTCTTCTAGCAAATATAGTAAAAAATGTAAAAGTTAAATAAAATATGAAACTTTCAAAATATTTAATTACAGGGATTTAAATAAAACATTGAATTTTGAAAATACTTAATTACTCGTACTAATATTACCTGTTTTTTTCTTCTTTCTTTCAGAACAATTTCATATTTTCGTTGGTGATTTGAGTGCGGAAATTGAAACACAACAACTGAAAGATGCTTTCACGCCATTTGGAGAAATATCGTGAGTACAAAATTATACTTGTCTATAAAGTGAATAAAAAAATGTGCTTTCGTGGTAAATAATAAAAACAAGAGATTTTGCAGCTCAAGCACAAAAGCAGCCAGAACAATTCCACTTCTAATCAGAGTACAGAATGACTCTTTTTTTTTATGACTTCTCACGTGGAGGTGAACTGTGAAAACAATTTTGCAATTTGGATTCATATTCGCGAAGAAGAACATACAAAAAAATCAACATCGATAGCGTTCGTGAATATTGCGTGACAACATTCGCGAGTGCATTCGCGAATCATCGTCGTTCTTCTCATCACTCATTTCAGGAACGAATGCATATGTTGCGTAGAACATTCGTAGAATGATAACGTTTTGTGATTGTTTTCGGGATCATTTTTGAACCATTTTTAATTCGGGACAACTTTGTAGTTTTTTTGAGGCTATTTTGGAACTTTTATGGGATAATTTTGGAACTTTTTGGGGCTTATTTAGGGATGGTTTACTGACATTGTCAGGACCAACTTAAATTTTTCGAGATTATTTCGATCGTGAATAATGTCTGTTTTTTTTGCGTTTTGGATTGTATGGGAGATGAATAGCTTCTTTCTTTATTACAAGTTTACAAGTCCGCTTCTAGACTTGTTGTTGTTGTTTTTGTAGCGCTACTTAGCTCCTAGATCTCATATTCAACTATAAGGTAACAGTAAAAACAGCTATTTAACTCTTCCTGCAGCGAGTTTAAAATATTCAAATATTTTGTAAAAAACGTAAAGAAGAGAAAAGGGAGAACAAGGAAGAGGAAGATATAATCAAGCCAACAGCCTATCAAAACTTAATTCAATTGACCAGCCTTCATCATGCGTTTTACGCAACATAGATAAAAACCTACACGAGCTAAACAAATGCACAAAATATTTGGAATCAGAAAAAAATACAAAGAAGATTCAGCCCATAAAAACGAGAGCATTTGAAGCCAAACTAAAACCAAAGGAGAATGGTATATGAACAGCAGCATCTGTTTCGGTAATCAAAGTGTATTTTGCACCATTTGCTAAACACAACACGAATACAGAGGTAAAGCATAGGGCGAGTGGGGCAACTGCCTGGTGCACGGTGATTAGTAGCATGATGTGGCGAATACAAAAAATTGCTGAAAGCAGACATTATAAAAACATTCAGATTTCATACAAAAATTAATGCAATAGTTTTTGCAAAGTTTTCATGAAAGCGCGCAAAAAATAAAGAATTTTACCATTTTTCCTTCACTCTGTTTACGAACTTAATTTAGGAATAATTGACGCGCTGATGGTAAACCACAAATAACATGGCTCATAACGAGAGCTTGCACAGTACAAAATACAGTGGGACATGAGTGTAAAGCAGCACTCGAGTTTGGGAATAGAGAATAGAATAGATCAAAATTATGCTACCAAACGATTCAAGTCATCAACAACCCTAAGCAAATGGAAGAAAATAACTACACAAACGCAACATAAATAAAAATCAATAAATCATACATACAAACAAATCACTCAATTAGTACCTACAACAGTGCTACACTTGAAGCACCCGAAACAACAACAAGTACTTAGTTAAGCTCACACAGACAGCGTGACGCTCACAAAACAAATAAATAATTTCATTTTCGACTTTTACCACAACCAAAAGCAACAATTAATCGAAAAACTGTTTACGCTACGTATGCAGGAGTAAAACACAAAAATTCAAAAAAGTGTTTGAAAAGTTTCGGAAAAGAGGTCAACATCCAAAGTTTGGCGCATTTAATCACAACCATCACTCACATACAAATATAAAGGCAGTAAAATCAACAGAAACAACAAAAAGTTAAAGGAACAAACAAATTTGCTTAACAAAGCTGCAAAGCCAAAAGTACTCTTAGAAATCATCATTAATACATTAAAGCTTGAAGAATTGTGATGAAGCAGTCAAACAGTTCAATGTACGCGGTAGTATGCGCTTACCAAAGTCAAAGGGCACAAAATGAAATTTAAGTAACAAATGAGTGTACATGGCGTATGAGTGATTTTTACTCCCACACAAGCAGACTTATGTAGTTGTGCGTGCGCTACATTTTAACCCAACTCTTACAGTGGTGTTCAATAAAATTGTAGTGAAACTAAGCAAAATAAGAAGAAGATGCGTGTTTAATAATTTTTAAATAGAATATACCAAATTCTGTAACAGAATTCACATAAAAAAATTTATAAATTTACGCAAAGATCGGGTAAGTCAATTAAACTTTAAAGAGGGGACATCAAAATTTTTTTTGTCAGAAATTCAAGACAATTTCTTAGTACACGATTTTTTAAACTAATCGATTTTAATATAATATAATAACTCGCTAAACAATTTTCCTCAATTTATAAAATTTTTATTGTTAAAATATTTTTTGCATACAAAATTAAAGTTTGGTCATTCGTTGCATATAAGAAAACACTCAACGAACTCAACGAAAAAATACTGAAAATTCAGAAAAATTTTAGAATAATTTCTAGATTGCACATTTTTGCACTGAATTTGATTATGCTACAAATCAGTATGCCCAAAAACTTTTTTGAAATTTTGCCAAAAAAATTTTCAAATTTTGATGGACCGTTTTTAAAGTTTATTTAACTTTCCTGAACTTTTTGTAGACTTACATATATTTATATTATATATTTAATAAAAATTATTAGAAATACAGCTCCTTCTTCTTATTTCTTCGAACGGCATTCAATTCAATCTCACTGCTATTATATTGAACACTGCTGTATGTAAATATCTTAAAGGTCTCGACGCCCAATTAACAGCGCTCACTCATAGAAATCCATCAACAATTAAAAAAGGTGCTTTCGTTGATACACAATGTCAAAGAAAAAAGGAGACTGAGCACGGATATCCATCACCATCCTTTTGGCTTTGCGGTTTTGAGGATTGCTATAAACTTACGAAATTTATTTTAAATCAAATGCATAAGACTGAAATGGATGTTATCATTAAGTGACAAGAAAAGAATTGAGAAAGGCATCAAATGTTAATATTTTTCACTAATGGGTAGCTCTCTTAGAATAATCCCAAATGGAGAGCTAAAACTCCTTAGACAATTCCTAGCACAAACTTTCACCTAAAAAAACTTTCAAATTTATCTTTCAACTTGAAAATAAAATAACAATCATTGCATGTGTTCTTCCGAATTGCATTTCCACTAAGTTAGCTACAATAAAATTCATCTTAAACAATTTTCTTAAAATTCCTTCAGTCACTTAAATATTACCAGGCCAATTTTTTAATTTTCTTTAACGCAAATGAACGTTATACAAAATGGTATGCATGATATATATTTACTAATCATTTATTTAAACTTGATAAATTATATTTCCCTCCACCTGCCCACAGCAACAAGTTTTGACAATATTTGTGTTGTGTTTTTCATTGGTTTTTTTTTTTTTTAATTTTTGAACTTGCTACACTCTCATACATCTTCTCTTAGTACTCCATTGGGAAATATCTAAATATCTACTTACCTTAGCTATTTATTTAATTTTCTGTGTTTTTTTTTTTTTTTTTTTTTTGAAAGCGAAGCTCTTTAGCAAATCACTTTATGGTACTCGGGGGCATGTTTTTGTAAAGATTTGATAAATGAAACAGGCATTTGCGTTTTTAATCAGCAAAATTACTTTTTTTTTGTTGCTGCGCTGATAAGATGGCATGTACATACGTAAGTGTGGAACTGGTTTGTTCTTGAAACGTTAAAATAAATATTAAGGGATTGGCGCTGTGTTTAATATTTTATATGATTTTAAAAGTCATTTTTGTTAGATCCTTTCGGACCCAGAGTTGTAGTCCTTAAACTATCTCATAAAAGAAAAATTTTAAGCTCATTAACCGATTCGGTGTTCTTGACAAATTTAAGCAAAGATATTTTAATCAGTTATTTGCAGTTTCTTTTGGTAGAACTATTGAACTCCCACCACCATCATCTCATGCTCACTTATTTGACCTCTAAATCTATCTGTTTTGCCTTCGTCCTTGCCACGTGAAAACTTTCAGTTAAAGATGACCCTCCAAGTTTAGTTTTGAATTTTTTTTTTTCAAGGGTCAGATAAGTTTATTGTGGTGGAACCTGGTACTAAAGGCATTCACCAAATAAAATATTCAGCTTAAAAGTACCTTAAAAAAAAATAAAAGATCCCAGCAAACAAAAAAACCATGTCGCATTAGTTGCGTATTTAAAGACATTTTTTAAAGTTATTTTAAAAACCATCAAACGACTACAAATACAATAACTATTTAGCATAATAATACGCGTAATTTCCAATAACGAAGCGTAACTAAGTTACCGGACCAGCAAGCAACAAATGATAAAATTGAGCAGGTCAACCCAAAGCTAGCGTGAACAATGACTGCTTTCATTTGTGATTTTCTTTGTGTTCTTAGTGCTTTTGTATTGAATTTTTATTAGTGTTTTTTTCTTGTTTTTTACTTTTTTTATTTTTGTAGCTCCCACCCATTTGCCTGCAAAAAAATTGTAAATCTATATATGTAGCAAGCCTTATTTTGTTTACATTGCCTTGTTGTGGTTGTAACGAACGAAAGTTGTGGACAAAAGCACGAAAAAATCTAATCAAATCTAATCCCCGCAAAGCAAATCGGATACTATTACCGATGACTGAATGGCATTACCGCTAAACCGCCAATGTTGTTGAAGTGTCCTTGCAGGTTGCGCTGACGGGAAAGCGAGGTAATTTTGCTTGGATTTCTTGTATACCCAGTGTATGTTATTTGAACTTTCTGAAACTTGCAGTAGTTTGTAATTGTATTTTGACTCGATATGGACGTTGTTCAGAAAACAGGAATCCTAGATGGCCAAAAGTGGCACGCGACTACACATTTTTTTGTTTCAAACACAGCAAAATTTTTTTTTTTTTTTTTTTTTGGTGTGCTTAAACAAACAATTCGAGCACTCCCTTTTCAATATAGTCTCGTTGAAAACAGCGCATAAGGAAGTATGCATACAAATTTCAAAAAGGAAGCTCATCCTAAGGGAAATTTGTATAATTAAATGAATTTGATTAACGTCGTTTCTGTTCATTTCTTTGACAGTCGGTCTACTTATTTTTATTGTAAAGTACTCGTATTGCATACTTATATTTTTGAAACGCTTTGGGATGATTTTTTGCTTTTGTTGCTTAAGTAAATTTACTTTAAATAAATCTCCATACCAATTAGGTGATATATACAAGTACACACATACATACATAAGTACTCAAATTGCATGTTAGTGGTCTCGAGGGTATCCTTGAATTGAAAACGGGCGAACACGCGAATAAGCCGAATCACTAATAAAGCACAAACAACGCCAAACGCGTACAGCCTCTAAAACGCATACATACATACGTTGCCCAAAAGCACCTGACACTCACTCACTTGATTTCATTTGCAAATTAATGAGAATTAGTCGAATTTGTTGAATAAAACTGTAAAGATAAAGAAAACCTAAGAACCAAAAGTTTCCTAAGGGACACTTTGTGGTGGGTGAAAGCTTGTATGTCAATCTTGAAGGGCGGACTACATTACTTTGAACTGTTTTAAGAAGCTATAATGCTCGGTATAATGTTCTTGTTGGTTTTGGAATTTTGTTTGTTTTTTTGCTAGATGACTGATTGATGTGCGCACATCTCTAGGTGATGGGCGTTTAGAGTTGAGCAATTCAACTAAATTTAGTAAAAACATTAAGGCTACCATAGATACTGTAGGTGGATCAAAGAAGTTTAGTTGGCCAAAATAGTTATTCAAATAATTTCGTGTAAACAAAAAACTAATTTGGAAAATATTGTTGCTAACAGCTTAGAGTAGTGTAATTAAATTACAAGAACAAAAAGTATCTAAAATTTGTGCAACAAAGAAAGTGACATTTATGGACAGCAGGCCGACTATATTCAGAGTCAGCCCTGTGAACATCTCTACATACAAGTCTAACTAAATTGTAGCAGATCGATTTATGAAAATTACAGATATTCAAGCAAAATTAATAGAAGAGATCATTATTGTGCTAATATCATCCAACTACAAAGTTTTTCGAACTGTACTGGCTGTCTGTATGTTTGCTCACACATTGTCTTACTTGTTGTTGTTTTTAACATATCATTAGCCCATGCATAAAATCAGTGGTACGTTGTGTTTTTTACAGCCGTCAGCTACTGCTTTGTGCTGCTTTAATTAGTCAGAAATTTATTTAGAATATATTAAATCTACAAATCCAAAGTTCGTATTATTCGTTGATTAAAATGCTGTTGTACTGGGTCTGGGTCAAGGCGGCCACCTGTCATCCATGCAACTAAAGTAGCGGCGTTCCGTTGTATTGGCTAGCTGCAAAGTACGACAAAAAGCAACAAAATATAAATATGTACCAATATATACTGTCATAATCACACTCGCAAAACTTTTCGCTTTTATCCTTCACTACCACAACATTTCGCTTATGGCCATACGTGACCGACGGCGTTGAAGAAAATTATAAAAACTTCAATTGCACAAATTTCCCAATTAAATATACTAAATTAATATATTTATTACATACATACATACGACTATATATGTGTTATATACAGTTAGATGAGCATGTGCACAATTGTGGCTCAGAATATATAAAACCATTTCATTTACCATAATAGTCACATCGCTAAACTCGTCGACTACTTTGCTGCTCTGCTCCTTTGTACAATTATTGAAACGCTCTATGCGGAAAAAGCTGCAGGCGTTTACCTGCTGCTGTTTTGCTTTCGTTTTTATTTGCCATTGGCCTTTCGTTTGTATAGTTTTGCGCGTTCTGATTTAATTTTTAAAAGTCAGTAGCTATCAGCTGACCTCACCATCTCTCACACACATTTGGCGCTTTGTGTGAGCTCGTGCGTTGCTGGTGGCCATCTAGAGAGCGCTTTTTGAAAACTTTTCATTTGTTGGTCTTTTATGTTTATATAAAAATTAATATATACATATATACGTAGATATGTAGATGAGTATAAAGATGGATTTAGTTATGTATGTATTGATAAATTACCCACCAAAAAATTTTTATATTTCATTAGAAGCTTACGTAAGATTTTATTTAAAAAACACTCTCTTGCAACATGCACAATCCTGGAAAATAGAGAAATCTATATTTAAGAGAGAGAAAACCTTGTATGTAATAACAGCCCGCTGGGTCCATGTAAAACAGGGCTTATATGTATGAGCCCTTGTTATGTATCTTCCAAACTGGCAGTATTTCTAATTTTTTTTTAAATCGCTTATACAATATTTGCTGTGTATAAATGCACTACATATTGAATTGTTTGCAATACTGATGCCCACACACAGTCTCATGCAATTTGCGTTCATTAAAAACTTTGCTGTTGCAGCTAGTAACTACCCTGTAGGAATACCTAGCACGGGCAAAAAAAGTCCTACCCACTCATGTGGTTAGCAGCCAAAAAATTAATGATATTAAAGATACAAATTTGAGCTCCAAATACCGCCATAGGCAATCTCGAGATAAATTCTTAAAACACAACCGACGCGCACATTAGAAGTGAGAAAAATGGACCCAGAAAGCTTTCATTATCAATGCTAGATGCCTTCAGATGGCGCTGCTTGCACTAAGTTAGGGTAAAACTGATATATAAATGGTAGTTTACCTATGAAAAAAAGTCTTCGCTCTCATGAATAATGATTTATTTCTCTGATGAAGAAATATAGCAGCTTCTGGAATGCATTTATTAATATTTCAGCCTTGAATTCCAATGAAGGATTATTCCTGCAATAACACCTTTCAAGACTCTTGTCGTGTGCCAAAGCTTAAACACTGACAATAAATTAGTTATTGTGGATTTTTATTAAAACCATCATTACTGATTAAAAAAGCCATCGAATCAATTTGTAACGAGCATTTAACAACTCATTATTGTACTCGCATATTTTGTATCAACCTATTCCATATACAGCGCGACAACTCCGAAACTGATCGAGCTATGGAAATAAAGTGTGTCTAAAATTTTAAGCAACACTTTTAGTAATGCTATGGTGAAAATTGAATTTAATTTTATCAGATAGTTTTAGAGTGATACGCGAACAAATATTATTACAAACAGACACCAAAACTATAATTACTCATGCTCATTTGTAACCGCCTATTTTCTCTGCAGGGTACTAACTCTTTCATCTCTGTTTGTTCTCAAACGCAACGCTACTTTCTGTCTCTCCATTGTATGTGCCGCGCCTCAGTCAATTTGAGTGCAAATTGGTACGTTTGCCAAAAGCTTTACAAGCGCGGCGTTATGTGTATGTGTGTTTGTACGAAGTAGCCCAGTTTCGGCAGAATTGCTACTAACAACAGCAAAGCTAAAAACAGTCATGGTCACTTGCATGAATTGTCGGCGGCATCAAAATGTGCTGCCTGCTCTAACCGCTTTGTGTATGAAATGTGACGCCTTAACGGCGGCTAAAACTCACACAGATTATCTTTTTGTATATGTTTGAATGCGTAGATATATAATTATATATATGTATTTGTTGCTATATATAAACATGCTCTATATGTATATAAATATAAGTAGAACCAACGAATTTAATTTAGCACTAAATCACCCAGTAACTGACTCAATATGAGAACAAGTTGGTTGGCAAGGAAAATCATGAGCTAATTTTTTGGCATCCGTTATTCAAGATTCTATTGATTTAATTTACATGAAAATTAGACAATTTTAAGATAAGATTATGAGATAAACAAAACTTTCTAAAATATACTACAAAGCAAAAGCTAACTGATTTCAATATCGTTTGCAATCTCAGTTAAAGGGTGGGGATGCTCCCTGGCTCTTAATTTCTGGCAAGTAATCATGGATAATTTCAAAAGATGGTAGGATATATCTGAGGATATTCGAGAGAAAGTTCTCCGGAAGTTATATCAATGCTTAGAGGGTACCAAGATTATGGAGCGAGGTCTTTTCTGACCTCTTATGTCAAGAAATCGATCAGGAGAACAGAGACGATGGCGAAGCGGACACCACAATCGCTGATGATGGAACTGTGTAGAAGTGCTCATAACAATTTGCCCACTATTGAATATTATTGTGGTTTCTTCATTGGTTTAAACCACTGAATTCGCAATACAAAATCTATGACTAGAAATGAGCTCAAAACTAAGATTAATGATTTTATTGCTTTTTTCTGGAAATTATTATTGTTTTTATTTTTAATAATATTTTTATTTTTTTTTGAGTTCATTATTAGGTTTTTTTTTAGAATTGAAACGGAAAATTTTAAGTCAACCGACACACGTAGGCTTTCTTAAAGCTCAATTTGGTTTCAAGCTCTGGTCTCTGAAAGTTTGGACTCCTAACCTGCAATTTCTTGCATTTACTTTGAGAGCTTAGAATTGCTGCTCAAATTATTGGCTGCCATCAGGGAAAAAGCGTGTCCTAACCAAAGAGTTTAAATAACACAAACTGAAAAATTAAATAAAGCTCCTATGAAGTTGTGCTTTTGTAGCTATGAAATAGAGAAAAGTTCTATTAGCAAAACTTCAAAGCGAATACTAAAATAATGCAAAATATTATTATCATGAGATTTTGAAAACACAAACTTTTTTAATCACATTTAAAAGTAAAAAAAAAAAAAAAAAAACGAACAATTTCAAATCAAACTTAGAACATTTGTTTACGCACGCACCGGCTCAAATTGCATTTATTCATTGCTTCCAGTTCAATATTGCTCCATTTTCATTCACATCAGCAGCTCCTTCAACGTAGCTTTATACTAAGCTTGTTCTGCTATCTACATTATTTCAACTTTTTTTTTTTTGTTTTTTTTTTTTTTTCCTTTATCCAACCCAAATCCGTTTTATTGTCTTCAAAAGCTTTACGAAATTTCTATGCAATACTGCAGGTGCCATTATATCGATTGACTGTCTGCACGTCAGTTTCTTTGCCTTGCCTGCTCATTTGTTTGTAGTGCTGTCATTGTTGTTGGCGTTATTGCTCCTTTTTATTGCTCTGTTGGATAAATAAGCGCTGGAATCCAGGTTTTATTGTCGGAAAATATGGAAATGACAGGTGCTACTGATGAAATGTGATTCAATCTGCTAGAGGGTGTTAGACTTGCTGTTTTATTCTTCAATGTATGTGCATACATATATTATGTAGAAGGTATATATATATGTATATATACATATACATACATATAAGTTATGTTGAGTATGGCACATAACTGCAGGTGAGCCACAGTTCTACATATGCCCTGAGACACCTGCATATAACAATCATCAGAGATGGGCATAGAGTGATAACAAGGTATCGTTGAGCTACTGAAGAAGACGTTATTTGGCTGCAAAAGAAAAAGAGAAGCATTAGTTTTGCCAATTTTTTAATTCCGCTCCCACTAAGAAGACTTCCGGGTTGTAAAACAATGCATTCATATGCGAATGCAATCAGTTAAAGTCTTATTCAATGACTCCAAATTTCGAATGCACTCATTGGCTCGCTTTTTGACTAAAGAATGAAAAAATTAAATCTGAAGTCTTCTTGAAGTCACAACTTTGAAGTCATTTGGAGAAGTCACTTACGTACTTCATTTTTTCAGTGAAGTCATTAACTATTCGCAACAAAAATAGTTTACGATCATGTCTCGTATGCCACATGTTAATTGACTTCAAATGACTCCATATGACTCCAACTGACTTCAATTGATTCAGTGAGACTTTTTATTCAATGAATGCAATACATGAATAACCAAAAAATGAATGAAAAAAAGAATTTGAAGATGCAGAATGAAGTCTAAATGGTGATTTCATTTTTGACGTCCAAGTCAAAGAATCCAAAAATTGTCTGCAATCATTTTACGATAAATCAAGTGAATAATTATTCGGAAAAGAGTGCATTCTTTTACATCTCTGGAAGACTTATAAATCCTACTTGAAATTTTTTTTTTTCATAATAATTACTGTATATGGAATATTTATTATTAATATCAACTATTTTTTTTTAAATGTTTTTTTTTTTTATATACATGCCTATAAATGAGCTCAAGAATAATAATTGGTTTTTAAGAAAACACCTAATAAGAATTTTTTTTAGAAAAAAACAGTGGCTCTTTTTAAAAAAAATAATAACTTTTATTTACGAACACTTAAATCATCTCATACGAAGAGTTTTGGTAGTTCCGGGTTTTTATTTTCCAAGTAATGATTTCCATATTAAATCAATTTACTGGAAATTTGTGGCAGTCAACCCTTTGTAACGACTTCAAAATGACACTATAGTGACATTTAGTACTTTGTAGTAAATATAAATTTAAAGTTAAAGACATTAGTACCCAAAACAATTAACCACAGCAAATGCTGAACTATTAATATCGCAAAACTGCCCATCTATGAAATGTACAATATGTATGTAACTATGCACACTGAACGTCTAATACTCGCGCTCACTTAGATTGTGGACAACATGATGCATGATGAATTGCTGATTTATCGCAGACAACAAAGAAATATCAGCACAGAGCAGCATCAGCAGTGCTATCAGTAATAACAACACCTGCAACACAATCAGCAAACTAAAGAAGAATTCATATGTTTTCAACTAGAGTGTACGTATGTATGTATGTGCGGGTGCTTGTGTGGGTGTATTGCGCGAAGACATTGTTGTCATATTGCAAGGATGCCCTGAAATACTGCAACGCATTCTGCCAAAAAGGATGTTGCTGCTGAAGATTTATGTACTTTTCGCTTTTCATTTCATTGCTACGTTTTTTTAAGCTATAATTTTTTTCAGCACTTTTCATTCGTTCTTTTATTCAAGTGTCTGATGTTAGGAATTGAGTTGAATGAACGAACAAGTTGTCGATTATTTAGAGAAGATTTAGTCACTTATTTAAAGCTTAAGCTACAAAGTAATAAATATGCTTTTAAATATTGAGCGCTTTGAAATATAGTCTTAAATAATATTTAGTGATAGCTAGTGATAGAAATTACCTAACAGCGATCACTGTGGAAAAAAAATATTTAAAAAATTGTTGTATTTGAATTTCGCTAGTAAAAAAAATGTGAGTGATTGGAATTTACTTATTTTGCAATTAACTGTTTGAAGTTGACTAGAAAAATAAAAGATTAAAAAAATTTTGTTTTTGGCCAAATTAAAAAATTAAAAAGAAAAAATCAAAAATTTTAAAAATGTACAAGAACGCTTTTTTAGATATAAAAAAAATTCAGTGAAAAATTTTAAAGCATGAATTTTTTAAAATGTTCATTTTTTAAAATGAAAAATAAAAAATTACAACAAATTTTTTTTTCCAAATTTAAAATGCTCAAAAAATTAAAAAAAAAATACTCACTTCTTAATATAATTATATGTTCAAGTTTTGAAAATTGAGTGAAAAATTTTAAAGATTGAGTTTTTTTAAATGTTAAAAATTAAAAATTATATTTTTTTGATTTAAAACATAAAAATTACAAAATTTTTTTTTCCAAGTTTCAAATATTCAAGAAATTTCAAAAAAAATCTCCGTTCTTAATATAATTAAATATCAAAGTTTTTTTTTTGGATATAAAAAAATTGAATGAAAAATTAAGAAAGATTTTTTTTAGATACAAAAAAAAAATTTGTGAAAAATTTAATTGCTTAAATTTTTTTGATTTGAAATAAAAAATTACAAACAAATTTTTTTTCCCAAATTTAAAAAATTCTAAAATTTTGAAAAAAATAAATCTTCCTTCTTAATCATAGATATATAACAAATTTTTTTTTTTGGATATAAAAACAGTGGAAAGAAAAATTCAATAGCTTGAATTTTTTTGGCTGCTAGAACTTTATTTCATGATAAAGCCTACCTTCTTTTTTCCGCTGCTCACAATGCTAACACAGAAGTATAATTTTTATTTGATAAATATCCCTACATATAATAAAATTGTAACAGGTCGATGTCTGTACATGGCAGATATCAACAAAAAATTGATGGGGGGAAGCATTATTAAACGAGTAGAATCCAAATCAACCATTTTTTTAATTTTTGTGTGTCTGTCTGTCTGTCTGTCTGTCTGTCCGTATGTTTGTGGCCGTATCACTCTGAAAGTACTGAATGGAAATGAATTAAACTTTTTGCGTTGGATTGCTAGATACTCAACTTAAAATTTACGACATTACTTTTTGCGATATCTCAACCGGTTTTGGAGTTATCGCCCAATATGTGGACCAGGGGTGACCAAAAATGTCTTAGTACAATATGGGTATCAAACGTAAGGTGTCAATGAGTGCTGTAATATGCGATGTGATCAATAGAAATATCCCAAATGGTTTCGGAGATATCTTGAAGTTATCGACGAATATTTGCAAAAAAATGTGTTAGTACAATATGGGTATCAAACGAATGGTGCCAATGGGTACTGTTATATGCGATGCGCTTAATTTAAATATCTCAAAGAGATATGTACATATGTATTTCAAATTTCGAAAACTGGCCCAAATGTATTTTTTAATTGTTGTTGTGAACTATACAATTAAGTAATAGAAAGAAAGTCGAACTTCGAAAAAGTCCGTATAGGCTATAATGATTAAAATCGGACTCAGTCTGTTATAAGTTCTGATACGCAGCGAAGCAAGCGGGCCTTACTAGTTTTTAATAAAATTTTGTTTGTACACATTTTGTTTCATTTTCCCCTCACCACATATTGTAGTGCATTAAGAAAAATTTGTTTACAAATTAGAAACTATACTCAAAGGACTCATACATATGTTGGTCTGATGTACTCTCTTATGAGTAGATATGCATATTAAGCTCTAGACAGTAATCTCATGCAATTAATCGAAAACAACACGCAGCAGAAAATATTCATATTTGCTACACACTTTCCAATGTATGTATGTAAATATATTTTTTCCTACACCATTGGAAAATATAATAAAGCAACCATTTACTTTTGCAAACACATTTTCTTAGGATGTAGAGTAGATATTCTAACTTCAAATCAGCTGAAATTCACTATGCACTTTTCATTGATCGGTTGGTGTAAAGAGCGAGAAGTCAGACAGATCTAAATATATTTATTTATATTCCGCCTCAGTTGAACTTATTTCTGTAATATAACTAGTACAGCTATCGAAGCACGTTTCGAAATTTTTCTTCCCTTAAACAGAGAGCTGTCTTCATAAAGTGGACCGCCGCTGTAATCGGAGTTTCAGTAAATACAATCCTATATAAATGGCTTTTAAAGGCCCACAACATTCATTCAATTTACACATCTTTCGTATAAAACAATTAATTATATTTGTACGAGTGGTAAATGAAAAAAAAAAACAACAAAGTGACGAGGGTTTATTTGCTTGCAATTCAAATTTACACAACAAAATGAAGTAGTGCCTTGATGTTGGCGGAAATAGTCCTAAGGGGAAACTTGAATCAACTATGTAGGGATGAAATTTTTAAGAGTCATTGCCTCTGTTGATTTGAAAAACTAAAAAATTGTAATTCTAGAAATATTTTATTCTTAGAATATGGTAAAATCATAAAAGCAAACTCGGCGAATGCCCTCATGAAGACCTTCTATCTAGATAAATACTGAAAGCAAACAAAATGCGTACGTTTCCAGACTAAACCCCAACCATCTGATCGACCTGGAACTTCCTTTAAAAGGCATTGATGACAACGATAGGTAAGGAGTGTGACGAAACAAGCAGGGCTAGCGGTCCTAGGACATCGCAATTAAATAAACACTTGCACAAAAAATTTCACCACTACCCTCAGCGACATCTACAACCCAGTAGACAAAGTCTCTGATTCACAATGGCGTTGCAGTACAAATTGATTATTTTGTGCATTCACAATGGTTTATTTAAACAAATTAATTTTTATAAAATACGCTTAAACAAAAGCACTGCTGTATTTAATAAATGCATGTAGAGGTAGCCCACACCTTTAAAACGATATCTTACTTGTTAATATTGGTTCGAAATGAGAGCAGAAAATTAGGAGCAAACACAAAAAGATCTTACAGAAATAATATATGAGGTGGTTAGAAGCAAAGGGGGCTAAGTGCCTACATCACAGCAAAAACGAAAATAACCGCCTCATATATGATATTCAGGAGTACTTAGCCATTCGGAAGGATTATTCCTCTCCTACATGTAGCGAGTACTACATTTTGACAGGTTATGCCAGGCTTTAAACATTTTTTTTCAGATATTAGATACGTCTCTTCAATTTTTTTTTTTTTTTTTTGAAGTCTATTTTCTTACACACAAATTTAATTTTTGTTTAATATCTATGCACGAGTACATTAATACTTCCACTATTACGCGCTTTAGTTGAGTCGTGGATACTTTTTAGCGTAAATTTTTGTTTTTGCATTTCGAACATTTGAAAGTTATTTATATCGCTCCATCGCTAAGTAAAATGTGAAAAACTTTCTACTTAATCTATTGAAAAGTTAGCTTGTTTCGTAAACTTTTCCTTAGCAAACTCCTTTCACCGAATCAAATCAAATCGCAGTCATTTGTCCCAGCCGCGCCAACTACTCGTATTTGCATGTTGCCGGAAAGTTCTATTGCGCAGCACTATGGGGCAAATTGAAGAAAGTTGCCACAAAATCAAATTTGTCAGCAGCAAGAAAAAGAATGTATTTATTTTTGGAAAAAGCTAGAAGTATACATACATTCGAGTCATAAATATTAAGTCTAGAGAACAATTTTCTTTTTATTAAAAATCTGCAATTCGATAAAATAAAAAATAAAAAATTTGTAATTAATTTTGCAATGTAACTTAATTTGGAAATTTCTACAAATAACAAATTTTTCTAACATCGGCAAACAATTAACCTAACAACTTTGTTTAGCGAAACTTGATTTTGAAAAAATGCCCTGCCTTTTTTTTTTTTCATATAACCACGAGCATGAAGCTGTGCTGTGAAATGCCAATTGCCAGATTTCGGCCAAAAATATGCCAAACAAAAACAATTGCTAAATAGAAAAAAAAATCCTAGCTCAATGTTAAAATTAATCTGGAATAGTGGATAAGTACTTGGTCCACATGTGACAAGTCATGGTTGTATTCTCCATAAATTTTAAGTTTTTTTTATACATTTTTGCTCTTTCCCGCACTAGTTTGAGTTGAGTTAGAGAATTCTAGTTGTGAAATAGAACTTTTCTAGCTAATTTGGTGTTTTAGTACTGGGCGCCTATCAAAAAGTGCAATGGAATAAAAAATAGAAAAAAATTTATTTTCGGAAAATTAAAATATATTAAATATACCCGGTAGCATTCAGAAAATTAATTTTATTTAATTTCATGTTACAACTTTTTTTGTTTTGTGTGTGGTGAACTAAAACCAAGCAAGAAAGTTATACGGTAGCAGTTTCATATTCGCTCGTTCTGCAAAAAAAAAAAAACCTATTTAATTCTAAAAAAACTAAGCCACGCTTTAAGAAGGTTTGGTATAAATAAATGCACAGTATAATATATTACGGCAAGTCAGGGTACACCGGGCATACTCATTGCTTTACCATTTACAAGTTGCCGCACACGAAATGAAAAATCAAAAATTGCATTCAAATACGAAAACGACCAACAATTGCTGCTTGCTTTTGGCTTCCAACTCCTATAGAGCCGAACATATTGTGCAGCAGAAAGAGCAAAGTGTAGTAGGTGTCTAACTTGAATGGCGCGTGAAACTTTATGCTTTAATATAGATTATTTACTTTGCTTAACTTTTGCCTAACCAAGCTGACTGTTCTACATGCGACAACCCATCCGCCCTCCACCATTTCGTCTGCTACCATTTACACTGCTACAGTTATAAGTACTTCCTTAAGTATGCTTGCATACTTACACACACATACATACATAGATAGTTTTGTATATATTTTCCATTTGAAAGTGTGAAAAATGTGAGTTATACGTTTTGCTCACACCCAACGTCAAAAATCGTTCATTCACTTGGTAATCATCCAGCCAAAAACTTCCTAAGATGCTCGCCCACACACAAATCGCTGGCGGTGGCGGTGTTGTCGTAATTTGTGGTTTACTCAACTTTTCGACGTGCTGCTTTTGCTAAACATACAAAAAATGTTACACACATTTATATATATATATATATATATGTATATGTAAATGTATTGAATGCAGTGAAATGCGCAACTTGGCAGAAAAAAAATTTATTTACAAAAGGAATTTTTTTTTCACTACTTTCAAACTAGTAAGAAAATGACCACATTTTAATTGACGAAAATTGAAAGTTTTGGCGACGAAAGAGCAAGCACTTAAGAGCTTTCAAATTCGAAATTCGTTAGTAGCCGCTGAAACACAGCTGGGACTCCAAGGTGTTGAGACTATGGCTGTGCGATTAATTGATTAATCAAAATTTTGATTAATAATAATTTCTGTTACTCAATTTATCGTTTAATTGTGATTTTTGGATAATCAAAAAGGGTGTTTAATCGACTAATCAAGATTTTGATTAATCAAAAAGAAAATTAATTGATTAATCGCCTTTTTGATTAATCGTTTTTCGAATAAACTGATTAATCATATATTAAAAGGGCACAAATTTAAAAGTTACATTTGTTGCATATTCGACATTTTGCCCATTTGCGATCGGACAACACCTTAAAATTTTCGATATTTTAATATTTTTTTCATATCTGACATTTCACATATGTATTCTGTAACTTCCGCATATTACAAACAGGAGTAGCTTGTACGAAAAAATTCAGCTAGCTTACTAGTGCGCTTTCTATTCATACTACTTTTGTGATTATCTAAAGCAGTTTGACTCAACTACTGGGTTCGTTTATGACAAAGAAAAAAAAAACGAAATGGCATCACTTTTGTAAAAGTTGCTCATACTTTAATTGTTGTTGCTAACGACTATTCATGTTGTTGTTATTTTTAAGTGGGAAAACTGCCAAGTGCGTCTGTATTAAAAAAAAAAAAACTTGACGCCGCACCACACTCCGTGCCGCGCGCGCGTTAAGTTGCTAAGAAATGCAATCAAGTGCGCGAAAATTTTCACGGCAGCAATTGAATGACATTGCAATGGTATTATTTATATGAGTACTGTTAGATTGTCTTTGCTTTTTGTTGGATTTTCATTTTTTCAAATTTTTTTTTTTTTTTTTTGAGTTTTTTATTTTTCCATTTCTGGCAACCAAACGATTTTCGTTGGCAGCAACTTTATGCGGGTGGTGCTTGTGGTATTTATGGCTTTGTATGTATGTGTGTATGTATGTATGTAAATCTTTTTCATGGATTTAAATGATTTTTAATGGATCGCTGGCATGTGGTAGAATTTTGTATAAAAGTTCACACACAAGTTTGAATGCAAGAATTTTGGGGGCACTTAAAAGTTAGTTGTGCGCTTTAAGAAAATTAAGCTTAAAGTGAATCTTTTAATAAAGTTTTAAAATGTAGACAGACATTTAAATTGGCGCATAATGTTGAAACACCTTTGATGTTTAATGAGTTTTTAATGTTCATGTCCATGCGTGGGCTGTGTGGGGTTTTGCCTTTTGAAGTTTTTGAATCTTTAACTTGAATAGAGATAACTTGATTCGTGAACTAAAAACATTTGTTATTGAAAATGTACTTTGAGTTATGTCCTGGTGCGGCACAAATTTGTTAATTTTAAATGGAAATAAGAGCAATCTAGCCAGAAGATAAGCCGTTTTGCTCCCACAAAGATTTGGCATTTAATTTCAGAAGGACTCGCGCTTCTCTTTCACTCGTCAGTAGACATGGAAGTTCTATGGAACTTTGTATTTTCTGTCTAGATATCGAACTGCTAGACTATATCGATAATAAGACTTCAAAAGCGCGCAGTTAGGGTTCACTTCATCTCGCTGGTGTCACCCGAAATCTCACACATTCCCAGGAAAATAGCAGACGAATATAAATCAGAAACCATTTTCATAGGCGTGCTTCGGCTGCTTCAGTAAAATTATTGTATTTCTTTCATATGTTCTTATGCACAACCTTTGTTACTATTTTACAACACAGTCAAACTCATCATCACAACATTTATTTACTGCTTAATTGGGCATATCACAAAACTTACACCGGATTCCGATTGCAATACTCCAAACTCAACTTGGCCATTACACACTGACCAAATTGTTGGCAGGAAGACGCAATGAAGTTGCAACTAATCATTTGTGCATATCAAATGCAAACTTGTTAGCTGAAAATTCAAGTAATTTCCGCTTTCAACAAATACAATCCACAACAAAATGTAATGCAACGATATGCAACATATAACGCAACAACAAAGACCAATAGAGTTTGTGCAATGAGATGCATGCCACATAGAATGCCCCGCATGCTCCCACATATGGCACACAACACAGGAGAAGAGTCAATGTAAAAGTGAAATAGAAAAGAAAAACTAAAAAAAAAATAAAGGTCAAAAATGTAAAACAAAATTACGAACATAAAAGAAGAAAAACTAGAACTGAAAAAAAAGCAAATTTAAGGAATCAAGTTATAAAATGTGTACAAACAGGGATCGTAAAAATTGGACTTCTGTGATAATGATGTTTTTGTAATTTCATTTACACAACTAAGAAGCTTGAAAAGCAGGTAAGGGCGTGCTGTAAGTGGGTAGGTTATGGATAAATGAGGTGGCAGTGAAAAATTGGGAGAAAAGAGTACAATTTTGTCAAATCCAGACAAGGCAATACTGTGCCAATGAATAAATTTGAAATGACCGAGAAGGAATGGAGACCGTAGCTCAGATAGAAAGATTGAGTGAAGATAGATTTCCTATCACTTAGTGCTTTCAATAGACATCTGTTGGCGAGAGAAGAAACGACTGGGGCCCATATTGGGTGCTAAACTCGTTTAGACAGTCACATGCCATTTGAAGAAAGATTTTGTAATTGACTCCAAAGGATTCATATTCAGCCACGCAGAAACTGTGAAAATTTCGAAATTTCATAATAAAAATATTATCAAAAAATATCGACCTTTCCTACTGTTTAAACTTAGTTAAAGACTGAGTCTTCTATAACACTTTATAACACTTTATAATATTAAATATTTTAGGTCTCCATTTCGATATATACAAAATAGGCCTTCAAAGAAGTGAAATAAAACCCCGAATCAAAAGTTTAGTCAAGCCACAATAAAAACGCTTAAAGAACAACAACTTGCTGCATTTACTTATCAACATAACGGCCAATGTAAATGTTGGCCATTAATGGCAGGAAAAAGCAAACCGAAACCGGTAGTAATGCAGCAAGAACGATAGCAGCAACAACAATTGCACTCATGCACCTGCAAAGTAAATCTAAAACCGGTGAAATAAACGTAAAAATATGTTATCAAAAAGTAGAAAAAAAAAAAAAAAACTTAAAAGAAAATTCTACAAAAATACTCAGCAATTCGAGCTAGTAGGCCATGGCGTTGTGTGGCTAACACAGAAATGTACGAGTACATACAAAAGCCACAAAGTGCAAATGTGGATGGTTGGCGGGTGTGGGATGGCAAAATTTTCCAAGTCAACGTCAGAGCCCGCACAGCGTGTAGGAGTAAATAACAAACCTGTTGACCAAAAATTGTCAGCAACAAATGTTTATTACGCCGAGGTACTAGCCATGCATGGAAGAGTGTGAAGGCAGCGTAGAAGTGCAGGAAAACCAAGTATTTAGAAATGAAAAAAATAACAACAAAAACGCAAACGAGCAGGCATGGTTGTTGGCACTTACAGTAGTCAAGGTTGTAGAGGGTAAGGGGGAAAAGGAATTGTAAGTAAAAGAAGCTAATTTTTGGTGGAAATGAAATTTGTATACCCCGGTGTAGGGCATAACTGAAAAATGTTTTATAACTTTTTTTTTTTTTTGTGCATAACTGTATCTATTTTTGAGTTTAGAAAACAAGTCATGCTGCAATATATAGACGTTTTCAGTTTTACAGTAAGGTTTTTACGATGTTCGAGAATGATTTAATTGGATTGGATTTAAAAATTAAATTGAAATACTCCATTTTTTTGTGAGAGCTTTTGAACTCAAGATTTAGGTAGAGATAGCTAGATTGGAGAGACCACCTTCGTGAAGCAAAAAGCGGGAAAAGTACATAAAACTGAAAAATTTCGCTGGTATGAATTTGATAGGAATACTGGCTGGAAATTAGTGTGGGACTAAAGGTTTCAATAACCTAGGGAACTCAATTCAAAATCTCTTTCAAGCTTATGGCTGATAGATATACATATAAATGGAAATTTTGAATGATTATAAAATTCGGAGATACCTAAACACACAATACAAAAATTTCGACGCAACTGGGTATACGAATAAAGAAGGCCAATAAAATGTGAAGTGAGATAAGCAAAAAATATGTAAGAAATTTGGTCATGCATTTCTCAAGGAAACCAACAAATTGTGCTTATTGCCAACACGCATACACAACCACATACATACACACACACACACACACATACATAAGCAAAGAAAAATACAAAATATTTTTGTTCTTTAGTGTTGCTTGCACGCTGCAGCACCCACATAATGTGGCACGTGCACCGGAAAAATGTCAAACGATAGGATATCGCATGGTGATCGCGTGCGAATGCAATTTTTCCACAATTGCTTGCAATGTAAGCAATAAGAACAACAACAAAAACCACACAACAACACATTGCATCTACAAGTAGCAAGTACAACAAATACACTCATATATAGACATGCATGTATGTACATATGTATGTAGATATGTCTTAGCGTAAAGTAGTTTCGATGATTGCAACACAAACAATGTAATGAATTGTCAAGTAGTATGGCTGGTAATGGTTGTGGCAACACCAAAAACTTGCTGATATCTACTAAATGGCAAAAGCGGTTTTCCATTTTATTAATTTTTTTTTTTTTTGCTTTCTCTTTTTGTATATGCAAGTGCCAGGTACCGTCTACTTTCACCTGTTATGCATTGTTGTGTTTTACTTTCTTTTAGTTTGCTTTTTTCTTTTCAAAATATGCAGGTTTCTTCGCAGTCGTGCTCGTGGGTAATCAGTTGAGGGTGGCGGAGGTGGTACAAGAGTGTATGTGTGCGTGTGTTTGTGCACGGTTTTGTCTTTGCGACAAGGTCGTGCACTCAGCGTCCTTGTTCTTTTCATTGCATTTCCAACAGAAACTTGATTTTGTTGCTTTCCTTTGGCTTGGCTACTTATTTATTGCATTTAGAATTTTTCGTTTCATTTCTATTGTGGCTCATTTGATATGTTCACTCTGCAGATTGTTGCTATGACTGATATGCATGCAAATAATTTGAAATTAAGCATTGCATTTATAGTTGTTTTAGAAGCCGCAGAAATGCTGAGAAGTGGGGATGTAGATGAAAGTGTCTTTGCCAGTTAAGATATCTTAACGATTGAATATGAATAAGAGACAAAGTAAAATCAGTTTGAAATTCTGCTCTAAACACTTTATATGCTTCCTCTTAGGCTTCGATAAGCTGATAATTGTATGCATACTTTTCCGCTGGGTTTTAATGAGTAACTAACACATAAATCCTTTTATTAGTCCGATATTGCTTTTGTAGAGATTCATCAAGCTGTGAGAGTCCCTAATGCCATTACATTTTCCGTTTATATGAATAAAGCAGTTGAGTACCGTTTTTATATTTGAGGCGATTCAGTTTCTCTTCGCACCCAAGAACTAATGAGGATTTAATCTCTAATAAAAAATTTTTTCTCAAGCGCATCTTCACTACTGCAAAGAGTAGGGAAGTTACATGAAAAATGTTAGTCCCAGTGTTTCAGCCATATTATTTAGTACTGGGACCGATCACTCCTGTTCTAACACCCTATATCCCGTAAACCTCGGTCTCTCAGCGCTGCTTTGAATCTCACCACTTGCTGACAGACAACGATTGTATTTAAATGCTCGGAAAATATTTTTGTACCTTTGAAGGCATTAGATCCTTCTCAGTGAAAGTTGCAAAGTCTCATTTATAGACGAATTGAGACAAAAAGCTCATCGCCTAAAACCTGACAAAAGTTTGTCTTCAGCTTGAATTAAAACTCTCTCATTTTTGATTTTCAAAGCAAAATAGCCGTAAACCTCTGTCAAACCCCATTATTATGACAATAGCATTCCAAATAACTTTGCTACCTTCTTCAAAGTAAAAACAATAGACAAACGCTTATCTAACGAATGAGTGTAAACTAAGAAAGATATTAAAACAAATAAAGAAAAAGTACCATGTCCAAACAAAAGTTTAAATTTAATGTCAAATAAAGTAAAAACCTTTTCGTTTTCATAACTACGAAAATGTGTACAAAAAGCAGACAGCCAGCTATCTAAACATTTCATTGGCAATCTAGGCCAACAATCATACATCTCACATTTTTATTACGAAAAGCACAAAAAATGCAAACCTTTGTCGACCTTTACCTTATCGCGAGACCAGCATTGACTTCAAGTGCCACTACGGATATCCGGTAAACTTTAAAGTGCATGTACTTTTGCGAAGTTTTGTGCCTTCACAGTTCACATTGCGGTGAGCGGTAACAGTGAGCTGTAACCGAAAAATAAAGCAAGTCAAAGTAAAGTTGACAGCGTGAAAAGCTTATTTGCAAAGCACAAGAATGGACCGGATGGCTATGGTAAGCAAAAAAACGGTAGTTGATGTAAAGGAAAGTCTAGACTTTTGATGCCAAGTGTTGAATGTTTGTGTATGTGTATGTGTGTGTGTGTGTATGTATGTTTGTATGCATAACTGTGTTGGTCAGACAAATTGCACTGTCATACAATTTTTTGACGTTTAGGTGTTTCTGTTATGAGCGCGGCGTGTTTGTGTGCGCCGTTTTTATTTTTTTTTTTGTTGTTTAAACAAAGAGCATTTAATTTTGATGTTAAATAGTGTTTGTGCTTTTCAAAGAATGAAATTTTGTTGGAAATTGTTTTTGTTCCACTCGCTGTATTTCTTATTAGGGTAGTCATGAATTTGTAATGTGCTTTGAAAGGCTAAAGACCTTTCGAAAATATCGGAAAAGTGTGGTTGGCATCTCCTATCAAAGAGTGCAGGGTAGTTACTTGTAAATGGTAAGGGAGACATAAGATATATTGACAATTTCCGAAGAACGTTGAAATTAAAATTTAAATTATCAACAATACAAAATTTTCGTAAAAATATGGGGTGATCGTGAATGTTTAAAATAAATTTAATCAAACAGAACCAATCAATGAAGCGAATTCGATAACGTAGGATTAAAAACTTTTAAATTCATTCAAACGTTTTGCATCCGGTAATTTTCATGACCTCACTTGATAACTTTTTATATATGCCTCTATATTATAGAGTTCCAAGAATTTTTTTCCAATTATATTAAAAAAAATTGGCAAAAAGTATTAGTTAGTCCTTATTACCTTGAGTTTTTGGAAGCCCATCTTAAAGAGTTAACATTTTTAGGTCTGTTTCAAGTTTTATTTTTTTCTTTAAAGCATAGCCAAAATTGCCTTTTTAACCATTAGGCTATTAGAACCATGGGTTTTGTCAACTAAATTAGATTTTTATTTTTTTTTTTTTTCATTTAAAAAAAAAATATTACCGAAGCATTATGATTTGTCACTCGAAAGAGCTCTTCGAGTTGCTCATATGGTATACCCACAACTCAATTTATCTTTTACTCTGTAGGGTTTAACTTTTTGAAAGCACATCTTAAAGAAAGTAGTCATGACTATATACTATTTTTAAAAAAAAATTTCTATTGTTTATACTTTTTTAAAAAATTTAAAGTGAAAATTTAGAGCCAACCTTTGTGGCTTTTCTGAAAAGCCCAATCAGAGAGCTACTAAACATCTTAATCAAAAAAATATTGCCACGTTCTGTTAACTGTTGGGCTATCAGAACTATGGAAAGTAATTTGGTAAAAAACCATTCTTCTTTTTACCACTTGTACAGTGTTTTAAGCTTAATTACTTTGGAGTGGCGCGCTGACTAAATATTTTATTAAACCCTTTTGTGAGGAATTAAGCTTTCTTCAAAGTTATATGAAAGCTATATACTTCAGTATATATTAGCAGTAGGAAGCAAAAATCAGATCAGTCTAAAAAATTTAAACCATAACAGATCTGTAAAACAAAATGAATGTCTGAAATAATTTTGTAACAATTCTGATAAATTACAGTTTATATATAATTTATTATAAATAAAACCCCCCTATATTTGATATAATAATTTTATGCAAAATAAATAAGCATTGTGATTGTTACTATGAGGGTATAAATATGTAACTACATACATACAAACGTAAAACCAGTCAAATTCATAGCACTCGCTCTCTCTCTCTCTCTCTCTCTCTCCATCTGTCCATCCGTCTAACAATTTGACCACATGCAATCAAACAAGCCAACCAACAGGACTAGCATCCAACAACGACCAATTGACTAACCAAACCATTCGCTTTAACAAACCAACAAAAAGCCAGCGAAGGACGTAGGATATGCCCGTACACCACAAAACTAATATTGTCGTAGTGTTGATGTTGTTCATTGTGCTCTTGCTGCTGCTCTTGCTGCATTTTCATGTGTATCTACTAGTGTTCTATACATATATATATATATGTATGTACGTGTTGTTTTTGTTGCGTTTATGCAATCCTTTGATATTGTTATTATTTTCTTTTGTTGTTGTTGTTTTTATAGCAGATGCTATTGTTTTTGTTTGTATTGTTAAGTTGACATCACTGATTGATTTAGCTGTCAATTGCATAATCACTCAAGCAATATTGTTAAAGTCAACGTTACGGGTTTGAGTTATACGCGCGCGTTATTGCTATTATTACTTTTGACAATTCACACATACATACATACATACAAAAGTAACAACATTTTTCGCTCATATTGTTATAGCGAGCGTGTATTGTACTGAAGTTGTTATCTGTTTTTCGACATAACCAACTAAATATGAATGTATCTAGCTGCATCCACGCATTAGATATCTATAAAAATAGCTTACACAAAATATTGAAACCCAGCAATACACTGCGTATACGTAATATATCAAACCAGGTCGCCAGTCTTCGAACTTCTACCAGTTTGGTAGTAGTTTTAACAAGTATTTGAGTAAGTGAATGCTTAGTTGAAAAATATATAAAAAATAAAAAAAACTCCATTTTTGTCTTTGGATATTAACCTACACTAGATGGACCCGTGCGCGCCTTGCACAAAGGATTTCACCACTACCCTCAGCGACATCTACAACCCAGTAGATAAAGTCTCTGATTCACAATGGCGTTGCAGTACAAATTGATTATTTTGTGCATTCACAATCTTTTATTTAAACAAACTAATTTTTGTAAAATACGCTTAAACAAAAGCACTGCTGTAATTAATAAATGATTTCGCATGTAGAGGTAACCCACACCTTTGAAACAATATCTTTTTTATTAATATTGGTTCGAAATGAGAGCAAAAAATTAGGAGCAAACACAAAAAGACCTTACAGAAATAATAAATATGATTAAAAACATGTTTCTTAAAGTGTTTTCTCGGTTTAAAATCGCATTTCTATCAGAAACAAATTTTCAGTCAAATTAAAAATTTTTGCAGTGTATATTTTTGAAAACTGATTTCTATTGATACTAAGTATCTATTATAGTATCTTTCAAATATTGCATAACTTTTCAAAAATGGAATTTCTGAATTGGGTTCTGTTTGTATAAAATAACGATATCTGAACAAGTGCCCACGATTTAACGTAACTTGGTGATCTGGATGCATATATCCTATCATATTGTTAGCGGTCAGTGCGCTTGTCTTTCATTATCTTGACTATATTTGTTAACTTAATTTATATCGATATTCTAGCTACATGAATCGTTTATTGTATGTTGTATGTTTTTCCAAATTTTTGCATGAGCTACAATGCCACGTATGTATCTCTCTAAAGGGCGCCTCAACTCAAGTGAAAAGCGTCTATGGAAAACATGTGTTTCGGAAATTTGTACGCTTGTTTCTGTAAATTTAATTGTTGCTGTACATTATTTTTTTTTTGTATCATTTTTATTAATACTGAAGTGCTTTTGAGGCTTGTAGCCTGTGACATTTACAAACACGTATT
The DNA here is from genome assembly GCA_951509765.1 of Sphenella marginata. NCBI lineage: Eukaryota > Metazoa > Arthropoda > Insecta > Diptera > Tephritidae > Sphenella > Sphenella marginata. The sequence continues at coordinate 105,667,788 of OX608079.1, forward strand.
TACACAACATAAAATTCTGTAACAACAACAGCTTCAGCAAGTGAAGCAGAACTGGCTGGGGGTAACTACTTGCTTATCGAAAATTCAATAAAATAGCAAAAAAAAAACAATAGCTATGTGTACGTGAAATAAATCCCGAAAAGTGGAATTTTAGGCAGCATGCTGCTAAGCTTTTGTTCAAATAAAATGAGCTTTACATAAGGTGTGTGTAAAAATGTGTACTTTATTATAGCTAACATATGCTGACAAGCCCTTTATATAGATAAATGTACACATACACACACATATACCCACACTCACATAAACATCTATCCCTTACGTTTGAATTTTCCACAATTACTGCAACTGTTGGTGTCGCTGTGTTGTCACTCATCGTGATTTAATCGAACTTTGTCACGTTTGTGTATCGATTGTCGCATCGCTTGTTGTTGTATGTTGTTAGTGTTACCTTTGTTGCAGCAAGTCAATTGCTAGCAACACACTATTTACTGAGATGTTTGAACATTTTGTGAACGTTTCATATGCCAACAAATTAACATGCCACAAATGATAGGCAATGACAGGTGTTAATTTTGCTGCGACTGCATATTTACTTATGTATGTATATGTACATATGTATATGTAATACGTGGAATATATTGTAGTGTTTGTATATTGCTGACATATTTGTTGTGTATATGTTAAAAGTGAATTTGGTCATTCAACATTTCTATTTAGAGAGCTGGGTAGTAATGATTACTTTAGGAATTAAATTACCCTCAATTCCCCATTACATGTAATTGTGAAAAGGAATCAATTACTTTGCTCCACAGAAAAGGAATTGATTACATTTCAATTCCTCAAAAAAAAATTACCGAAAGTAATGTTCTTCTTTTGAGGCTCAATTACAAGGAATTGATTGCATTTTTCAATTACTAAGGAATGTAATTGTAAGATGAGTCTGCGTTTGATTTTCCTACATAACCACGATTAGTTGTTGTTCTTCTTACTTAAATAGTTAAAGATTTTTTTTCTTGTTTTGTTCTTTTGTATTTTTTTTTTTAATTCTGGACGTCTCCCCATCAGCTTCCTAGTTCCTGGTTGATTTTGTGTCAGCTACAGTAGTACTCATTTCTCTAGATAATATTGATTCCAGCTGTCACATTTTCATTTACTTTCAATTTTGTTATTACAAGAAATACGAAATACTATTATATATGTATATGTATGTATGTATGTTTATCGATGCTACACGTATTTATGTATGTTATTATTGGCACAGCAAAACTTATTTCTTACATAAAATAATAATAAAGACAACCAACTGATTTCATTGTTTATGATTTCGTGTGACAAGAACAACAGTTACAGATGTTCAAATTTACATAGCATTTACAACACAAGCACGTCTTGGCTGACACTAGAAAATAAACAAAAACATTAGGGGGATCTTTAGTTTGAAAATAAATCAAAGAGTCGGACTCTAAAGTCTTAATGATGAGTTCCTCAGCATTGAAATTTTTAAAGATTGATGATTGATCTGATTCGATACTAAGTGAGAGCTAATGCTTAATTTTTTTTATTTTGGCAGTGTCTAGGAAAAATCAGATTTTGCTTAGATATACATACATTAGTATGTACCTAAGCCTTTCTTAAAAGCATTACCTTAGCATGGTCATGATATTAAAATTTAAAATACACGAAAAATATATCACATTTTCTATCCACCACCTAGTTATGAATACAGAATACTTTACTGAATATCTCACATGGTCTCTGAGGCAGATAGTAGTGGCCCATATATGTAGATGTTAATTGGGAAAAAGAGGTGTGTAACATGAATGCCACCCCCTTTTAAAGATTGCTTTAAAATATTCCCCAGCAAAAGTCATTGGGAAAATATATACCAAACTGTATTAACTCGTCCATCTTTGTGTGCATAGATCTGGTGTTGTTGCACTAGTAGCAGCTGTTCGTCATAAGACAACAAAGTTTTGGCCGCTTCTAAGTGCATCAAGAAGAACAAATAAACTTAACATTTTTATTGGCAAAATATTCACACATAAATACACTTTATGGATATTGGAATTTCAAAATCAAAATATGCAACAACATACATTTTCGAATTTGAGGCCACAACAATGATCACTGCATAGCTAAGTAAGAGTCATATTTCGAATTCTGGCGGCGGCTGTCTTGTTGCTTGCTCCCATGCGCTCACCTAGTAGATACTCGTAGCTGCTCTATGTACATTTGTTATGTTGTTTGTTTGATTTCTTCCTCACAAAAACTCTTTTCCGCTCTTTAGCAAATAACAATTTCACATGCATATAATTCTTAAAGGAAATTTTTTTTGTGTTTTATATTTCATCACTACATCGATAAGCGCTTTCAAATATACATATATCGGCTAATATTTTAGTAGAACAGTAACAAATTCTGAACTATAGCCACACTCTATGCTTTACACTGGCTGCTAGTAACCACAGTAGTACAATTTGGCCCTAGACGTCTCGTTGTGATACCACAAGCCTAAAACATATGAGGTGCAAAATTTTTGTTGGGTTGAGTATAAATACCAATATTGTATTCAAACAAGAGAATTTTTCTTTATTATTGTTTTTTTATTTTGCAGTTCTGAAATATTTCTACAACGTTTGTCTGCAGAATAAAATCACATAAGAACAAGAACAAACAAGCATATGTACATACATTCTTATTTATTTATCTTACCGAATAAAACATGCATATCTTTCATATTTTCCTAAAATGCTATGTATTTATGTAGCTTTATGTATATACTTATATATATAATGCGGAAATGGAGTTAAAGAAATATTTGCTATAAGCAATCTGCCATTTAATGCTGTTTGCTTTTTGTTGTATTTTTCTGCTGATTTTGCTTAGGCGGCTCATAACTAATTCATAGTTGATATAATATAGCTGTGTTGGTTTATACTCAACTGTAATAGCAAATATAAAGTTCACGAATGAAAAAAAAAATATTTTTAATTTATGAAGTTGAAATCAGAGGAAAAAATTACAACTAAGCTAACTTCGGTCTATTCTATATTACATTTTATAAATTCTCAAAGTTTTATCATCAATAAACTGGCATATCTTCTTGGGTAACTGGATATCTTCCGTTGCCCAATTCGTCTGTCCATACAAAAACCCTGCTAGGCCGGTGCTCCCCTTATCACTAACGAACCACACAGGGAAGCCTTACTTTCGTTGCACCAAGCTTATATCTACAGTTGCGTTGTACTTATTTGACTTTTTTTTTTACCAAAGCCTGGCTATAAAATACCTTTTTAAAATGCAGCCAAGTCTTTCTTGCTCATTTGATTTCACAATCGTGCCATCACTTGACGCTTCAAACAACCTTTCCAGTTTTTCACTTTTTTTCTAGTTTTGAATTATATTATTGGTTTTGTTGTTGTTGCGTTTACAGTTGCCTTTGTCTACAATTTCATTTGTATGCAGAAATACATAACTTCGCACTGTTTATAGCACTTCAGTTGGCTGAGTGTTGCTTGAATCGGGTAACCAGACCGATACACACAAACAAACTCGACAATATCATTCTTGCAACTAGGGTTACTTTTTCGATAAGCCACATTTATATTAATACAAGGCGAAATCCACGAAACATTTAACGTTTATGATAAGAGAAAAATTCTGAAACTTTGACGCACAGATTTGTTAATATTTACTGCGCTAAGTCATTTTGTTACAGAAATGCGACTGAGAAGACTCCCGCCTCTAGTTATGCCTAACAAAAATAGTTCCCTTTTGAAGTTTCCTTTTGTTTTAATTTTTCCAATATTTCGCAGCACGTTGTGTTGGATTTGCCCACATGTGTTTGTTGCCATGACACGATTTTTTGGCTATCACAAGGAATTCCAAAAATATTACATTACAAATTCTATAACGCATAAATTTAAAATTATTGTCTTGTAAAATATTTTACCCTATCATATAAGCAAACACATAGATTTTTATATAAACATGTACAATAAACTTTAAACCGAAAATATGGAAAAATTTCAAATTTCGTACATATGTAAGCATGTATATATGTACACATGTATGTATGAATCAAAATGGAGGAGTAAAATTCAATGCAATATGCATATAAATTCTTCTTTCTTATTTACCCTACATATTATTTTGTCTAAATCAAAAGTCATATTTTCAGGAAAGTTTACTACTTTGTGAAGTTCCTAAGTCAGATTAGCTAAAATATGCACATACAATACAACTGCTATGGAAAACTTTTTACGTAGGGTACTGGTTCGGATAATGGTAAGGAAGTTTTGGAATACTCAGCGACAAAAAATCTTTCCAGAAAAATATATCGAAGTGTCCTTTTTTTATTTAGTTTAATCTTAATTTTATTTTATTTTATTTTATTTTATTTTATTTTATTTTATTTTATTTTATTTTATATTATTTTATTTTACTGTATTTTATTTTTTTTATTTTTATTTTATTTTATTTTATTTTATTTTATTTTATTTTATTTTATTTTATTTTATTTTATTTTATTATATTTTATTTTATTTTATTTTATTTTATTTTATTTTATTTTATTTTATTTTATTTTATTTTATTTTATTTTATTTTATTTTATTTTATTTTATTTTATTTTATTTTATTTTATTTTATTTTATTTTATTTTATTTTATTTTATTTTATTTTATTTTATTTTATTTTATTTTATTTTATTTTATTTTATTTTATTTTATTTTATTTTATTTTATTTTATTTTATTTTATTTTATTTTATTTTATTTTATTTTATTTTATTTTGTTTTGTTTTGTTTTATTTTATTTTATTTTATTTTATTTTATTTTATTTTATTTTATTTTATTTTATTTTATTTTATTTTATTTTATTTTATTTTATTTTATTTTATTTTATTTTATTTTATTTTATTTTACTTTATTTTATTTTATTTTATTTTATTTTATTTTATTTTATTTTATTTTATTTTATTTTATTTTATTTTATTTTATTTTATTTTATTTTATTTTATTTTATTTTATTTTATTTTATTTTATTTTATTTTATTTTATTTTATTTTATTTTATTTTATTTTATTTTATTTTATTTTGTTTTGTTTTATTTTATTTTATTTTATTTTATTTTGTTTTATATTATTTTATCTTAATGCCTACTCACACAGCAACCACAGTGATCTGATTTTTTCATTTCAACTATTTTAACTATAAATTTGTAAAGTATAGCAGCGTTTTAACGAACCAAAAAACTTATTTAGTTAAAATCCTAAAAACTACTTACAAGGCCTTTCAACACAACTACTCACTAATTCTAACACTCAGTATTTATTGCATACTCAATTCTTCTAGCATAGTTTAACCAAGCATTAAAATATATAGAAATACAAAAATTAAAAGAAAAGAATTCGTTGCAAATATTTGCTGCATTTGCCATTCTTTGCCAAGCAATATATTATGACTACTGCGTAATGCAGTTCGAATCAAAATATCTGCAGTGGTAATCGACACTTTGAATTGTTGCAAGCTGTTGTTTTAGCACTACATTCATATTCTTATACTACTACATATGCAGTATGCATGTGTGCGTGTGTGTACGTGTATTGCAGTCTTGTACTGCCACAACGCACATAAATCGCTAAAGCACTTAAGCTTGCCACACATTGCATTTATCATAGACGCTGACGTAGCGTTACAATTCATTCTCAGCTTCGGCACTTTTAGCTTTCACAAAGCTTTGGCATGGCAATGCTTTGGAGATTTTTTGGAATTGTTAGTGAGATCTTTACATACAACTTAGGGTAAAATAAAAATGCGAGTGATGTTAATTTTTTTTAGAAATATCTAGTTTAGTTGTGTGATCGTTTTTGAGGAATGCTCAGTGTTAACATAGTAATCTGTTGTTAGCATCGAAGTAGGGTAAGGCTTGCGTTGAAGGTGAAATGATTAAAGCATTCACATCATTACTGATTGATCTATGACCGGAAGCTGGGACATGAAAAACTGAAACTTTTTTTATAACACGATATAAATTTTAAATTTCTTTAATTGTTACTACTAGATACTGAGCACTGTTGCTGGTACGTATTACCCATTCGACCAACATTTCACATCAAAAATTTGTAGCTATAATTATTTGAATTTGAAATATTTAATAGCGTTAAAAATACTAAAATTTTAATGCCAAATCAATACTCAACATTCAACACCTTTAACGTCCTTATACAATCAATTACAATACTATTTCAAACTAACACACACATAGCAATTTCACACACACACACAACTACATTGAAATAGAAAGAGTTATATTATGTATGTATGTATGTATGTTTACTAGACTAAGCGCATTGCAGTTTTAATTAATCCTACAAATCACTACTGAAGTTTCAACATCTACACACACATTCACAACTTTGAAAAGTAAAATAAAAGAAAGAGCAAAATAAAAACAATTTATCAAAATGTCTTGAAAAAAAAAAAACAATGTTTCTCACTTTTTCTGCTTTTAACTACTTTCGTTGTAATTCAAAGTAAAACAAAGTAGAAAATCCCATGATTAGCGCTCAGTAGCGTTTTATATTTGTTTTCACAGCGTAATAAGTTTGCCTTAGTAAAATCGTTTGGATTTCACGTTGATATCGTACGTTGCTATTGGTTGTTGTTGTTGTTGGTAGTGTTGCACCTGAAATGCTAGCACTAAACTGTTTTACACTTACGTGCGCAGACTTGTGCAACGCCAACGCCACCTACATACGTCATCATGCACCAACAAACACACACACACATGCACCCTCTCATACGAGTAGATTTGTATGTGTTGGCACATAAAGTTTCTTTGCACTAATTCGTATTTCTTTGGGTTTTGCGCGCTTTATAAAATCCAATCGTCTATCAAAGTAAAATCTTTCGACGCTCACCTACAATGCGCACATAAGTCAGTTGGTCAGTTTATGGTGCGACGTTGAACGTGCAGCAGAGTGAAAAGCTATGACGTCGCACAATAGAGAGACAGCACATTTAAGTTGCACCACAGGCGTTGTAGTATGTGGTGAGTGTGATGGCTGCTATGTCAACAATTTTATGTACATATGTATGTGCGTGTATGAGGGTGACGCTTATAGCAGAAATTGTTCAAAGCATCTAATTCGATTCGCTTTAGAATCGAAAGAAATTGGTAGGTACTCCGTAGTTCTATTCGAAACAATTTTCTAGTATAACATATATGTACGTTGTTCGAGTTCGATTCTGCTCTCTTCGGATTAGAAATATTCAATCCGCGATCGCAAAAAGAGTCAAGAAATCACTGCTCACGAAAAAAAATTCAAGAATATTGGGTAAAAAAATTAGATACGTAAGAAAAAAAAGTGAAATGAATTTTGAATTTGTAATTTGTAACCAAAGTGAAAAAATCTCAGATTTCAATGGCCATTTTTCAAACATTTTTTAAAGCACATTTTGCAAAATTTTTAGCACCCTGTGACGCATAATTTATTTCGTCGCCTTCAGCAGGAACATCTTCTGGCATATTACTCCGCACTAAATTTTATAAATTGCTTTGTGGCATATATTTTTCTTACATACCATTTGTGGCCACCCTAATGTGCTTATAAAATAAAGGCTTTAAGAAACTAAAATACATACACACACTATTGAACTTCCAAAACTGTTTGCTTTTGTGTAAGTGCACTAACATCAACTCGCACTCAATGTTTCACCCATGCTACACCAACAAGTTTTTGTGTTTGTAACAATGTAACGATTTCCGTCTTTAAATACCAGTTGAAATATCTTGGTAGCTTTTCAGCTCCGTTAGTTGTTGTAAGCAGGTGTGTATATTTGGATTACTAGTAAACTGTCGAACAGCTTTGAACTGTCGGCAACATGTGTGTGGTGCTAAAAATACAAACAAAAATAAAGCATAAAGCAGAGCTGTTGAAGTCGTTGTGGAAATTTAGTACAAGCTTTATGGATTTCTTACGAAAATCGAACATAGTTTGGTTTGTTAAAGCGGCTTAAGGGAAATGACAGAAATGGAAAGAACTCGGAGATAATTTGAAGGTTGACATCATTTGTTATAGTACTCACGATGAAAATCTGAGAGAAATTCTACGAAGTTCATACATAATTTCAAAAAAAAACTCCGTGAAAGCTGCGGAAAATTTCAAAATTTCCCAGAATGGCCCAGAGAAATAAATATTCAGAAAAATTGCCCTCATATACTTCAAACAACAACTCTTACGTTAATGTCAAGGGAAGGCTTGCAGATTTTCGTACATTCTTAACCCTAGGAAGAATTGCTGGATACGCTTCAAAGGGAAATCCAATATTTGATATTATTAAGGTTTTGTCTTTAAAACTTAAGTTGTTTTGGTGGATATGACATCGCCAGCTGTCAGGATTTGTTTTTAGATGATGATGATATGATATCGATAGTTGATTTGACGTACAAGATAGTGAACACAACCTTGGTCATTGATATGATGGCGGTGCTGTCAGGATTTTATTTTTAGAAAAATGCTAGGAAATTAGTTAGATATCAATAAAAGAGGTGACATCAGGAGATGATGTGATATCGGGAGTTGACGTAACATCGGTCGATGATATGACATGAATATGATATCGGTAGTTGGTTTGACGTGTACAGCTGTCATGGTTTATTTTTCGCCGAAAAATGCTGGGAAATTAGTTAATGTTATGACATCAATAAATGAGGTGACACCAGGAGTTGATGTGATATCGGGAGTTGATGTGACATTGGTCGATGATATGACATGAATAGTGGCTATGATATTGGCAGTTGATACCAGACCTGTTAAGTAATGATTACTAATCGTAATGAGTAGTAATTTAAATACTTTGGTTTTAGTTTAAAGTAATCAATTCTTTTCAAGTACAATTACATTTTATCAATTAGTACTCGAGTACAACTACTTGTAATTGAATAGTAATTGGAATTACCATCAATTACCATTAACTTGATACCACCTCGGTAATTGATATGAAATGGGAACTTGATGTGACATCAGTAGTTGGAACATCTATCGTCAATTTTTTATGCGACGTCGGTCGTTGATATGACATCAAGAGGTGATATGATATCGGTAGTTCATTTGGCATAGATAGTGAACGCGTCATAGGTCGTTGAAATGGCAGTTGTAATTGATGCGATATCGGAAACACATTTTGCACCAAAGCTCACTTAAGGGTTAAACCATTGCACACATTTTACGCACTCAAATACAATTTTCACCGCAAAGTCCATCTTTTTGTATGTTTATTACTACTTTTTGTTCTCTTTTAGGTAACTAGTAGTTTATTTGCGTATGCGTTTCATATTCATCATATTTTAATAGCTTACAAAGTGAGCCATGGCATGTTGAGTTGCTCATCTTTAGAGCCAGCCAAAAGTCGCTGGGCTCTAGAACTTTTTACTTACCGTCATTTCCAGCCGCTTTGTAGATTTTCACATTTTTTATTTTGGTTTTCCTTTTTTTTTGTTTTTTTTTTTTTTTGCATTTTTGATAGATATTATTTACAATATTTTAAGCTTTATTTAAACTTTTTTCCATGCTTTGTTGTTGTTCAGTGAACGCGATAAAAGCTGTCAGTTGTTGGGCTTAAGTTTTTCATAACCGAAAAAAAATGCAAAAAAAAAAAAAAAACAAAAAAAAAATGAAATCAGGAGCATATTTTACACACGTTATGAAATGGCAGTGTTGCTTCTTTGCCAAAAGGTCTTAGTGTTGGATGGGCTTTTGAGTCTTTCGATGGCTCGTTGCCTTAGTTGATGTGCTTTTGCTAGTTTTATGTAGCATAGCTTGTAATATCCACTTGGTCTATTAAAAAGTTGTAAACTGCCCAAGTTTTTCTGCTTGATATGCTACGGCTTTTCTGCGCCCACACAATTTTTCTATAAATATATATGTATATGTAGCTATGCATAAATGTGATGGTGGTAGTTGTGGCGCGTGGCAAACGCAAACAGGCTGACTACTAATCCAACAAGTAACAACAACAACAACAAACAACACTCTTATTTCATACTCAAAGTAAGTTTTTAGCAAAACATAAAAGGTGTAGAAGTTTGTGGCACAAAAAGCAGCCTACACTTCATTAGAACGTTAAGCAGTGAGTGCAGTGTAGTGAGCAGTGGCGGCTTGCAGCAGCATAATTTCATTTTCTGTGAAGCTGACGACTGGCAAAAATTCAAATAAGCTTACAGCAATGCAAAAGTTAACAAAGAAAAAAATGAAAAATTTGGTAAGCTGCGGAACAAAATTAAAAAAAAGGAAATTTCGTAGAAAATTCGGAAAAAAAAATTATTTTATCTGCACTTTGTTTACTATCAACTTACAACTGCCTACATACAAACCTATACATACACACAAACATATACGCAATACAGTCAATGTGCTACGAATTCATTCAACGAGCCGTAATTGCAAAGTTCCTGTTGCCAATGCTCATCCTCATTGGCAGTGCAAGGCCTCCAAAGAGGTGCATCAAAGTATTTAAACTTGTTTCAAATGTAAATACAATTTGAGCGCTCGCTCGCAATTCAACAACACACACACACACAGACGAACAATGTATATATATAGTAAGAGGGGGAGAGAAATGTGCTTACTTAATATGTAAATTTGTTTTAGGCGTAAAGTGCACTACTCAAATCCCGCTTCATAGTAGATATTTGCTTTTGATAAAGTAGGTACAGTCATGGACAACGAAATGGAACGCTTTATAAACATTTTATGAAGATTAGCTGAAGAAGCTTGAGTTGCCTGAAGCTGATTGATGGGAATAATGCTCAAAATTTTTTTCGAGAAACCACACTACTAATGATGATAAAAACGGTATTGAAATCTTTGACGTTGGAATCGAAATACGATTTTAGAAGCAGAAGGCGGGTAGCTTTTGTAAGAGATGATAAAATATTTTGTTATTTTTTTGTAGCTTGACTTCGTCCCCTATAATTGAACGCATCCGTTTAAAAAATGAGAAAATCCATTATCGGCTATGTATTCGGCTGGCTTCGGTACTTACCGATTTTTAAAATCTTTTTTTTAATTTTTTTTAACAACACTTAGAAGTTGCTCTCACTATGGACTTACTCAGTCTATGTGAGGCCTTAGAAGTTGCTCTGGAGGTAGGTATGGTACTAGAAGATAATTCCCACTTCTTCATTCCACTTAGGTTAAATTATTAAATTAAAGCACATGCCTTCCATTTTGAACTAAAAAACAAGTAAGTATCCCCATCTGTTATTTCTGCTATGCAGCTATTCCTCCACCTCATCGTTCCGACTTTCACATCCGCAGTTTGTTGGTATCGCCAAAGCAACGGTGCAATAATTAAATGTCTTGTTATGACGCCTGGCAGACTTAGCTTATTTCGAGAGGGAGAGTAGTTCTTTTCCTTTTATAAACATAGCCATAGGGGCTATGTACGTATGTATTATAGACTCCGGAACTACAGCGCCGATTTTGTTCATATTTACAGGATAGCTCAGTAAGTTATGTAAAGTTTTATACCGGGAGGTGGACCAGGGACCGAAATATTCCAAACTTGTTTATTTATACCACGATTTTCTTCAAATTTGGCACAAAGGTAGTCTTTTACTTTTGTTAAAATTTGCGGTAACTTTTTTTCCGGGAAGTGGACCAGGGACCGAAATATTCCAAACTTTTTTATTAATTGTGCGATTTTCTTCAAATTTAGGACAGAGGTAGACTTTTACTTTTGTTAAAATTTGAGGTTAACTTTTTTCGGGGAAGTGGACCAGGGACCGAAATATTCCAAACTTTTTTACTTATGGTGCGATTTTCTTCAAATTTGGTACAAAGGTAGTATTTTAATTTTTCTAAAACTTGGGGTAATTTTTTTTCCGGGAAGTGGACCAGGGACCGAAATATTCCAAACTTTTTTATTTATCGTGGGATTTTTTCCCTAAATTTGGGCAGAATAACGTCTGCCGGGTCCTTCTTTCATAATAAATTCGTTGCGTTTTAAGTATGAGCTTGTCATGCAAAAAGTGTTCTACTCTTTCTTTGCTCACAACTGTACACAACCATATTTGCTACACCCTCGCTGGTTCACCTACATACATTTTCAGTTTTGCAATTTTGGCCATTTGTGCACCCAAAATTTCATTATGCGCATTATGTTCATAGTTTTTAGATTCACTTTTGAAGTCTCTATTTTACCTTTTCAGTTTGCTTGCAAATAGACTTAACTTTGTAATGTTCAACTAAAGTACGTATACAAATACAAGCAAATGTCTACCTGGCAGATAGCAGTTGGTAGATATTCTTAGGTTTGTCAAGGAGTATATCCACCTCCGCAAATACGCACTTACTTACTTTGTTGGGTACTTAAGTTAACTTACGAGCATTTTATTAGTTGTCCTGGCCGGATAAGTAAAATCAGTTTGACTTTAAGTTTCTTATGCTGTAGCAACCCAACGCACACACTTTGCCAGCATTTTTGCTCCCCTCAAGTATAACATTGTCGAACTTTACTTAATCGTAGTTATATATAGTACATATATGTATATATAAGTAAGTATCTTTATGTAAATAGAATTCATAGAAGTTTTACTAATGCTAGAAAGCTTAGAAGTTGAGCAGCGCTGGTCAAAGGTTTAAACAATAAAATAGTTACATAATCAAATAAAGTTGTACGTTCTATGCATGTTTGTGTGTATGTATGTATAAGCGTAGTGTATGGCAGTTGCAAACTTACGTAGAAATTTTTTTCCAAGTGTAATTAGTTATTCAGTTTTGTTTATTTTCATTCATTACTTGAGCGCATATTGACAGAAAAATAATTAAATGATGTTGCATGCAGTGAACAAAGTTTTAATGAAGTAGCAAAGTTTGATTTAATCGATAAACGTTTGTATGTATGTATGTATATTTTATGTATTCGAGCGAAAATGTAAGTGTTCGCTTCCCAATTCGTGGAAAAGACAATCGCTCTAATCATGAAAGCTACCACGGGACGCCTTAACAACGAAAAGACTAATTCAGTGCGACTTCAGAACTGAAGGTCAAGAAAATCCTCATGATACCTCAATGAAAAAACAGTTGTAGTTGTTCGATGATAATGATCACTTTTTTTTACTCCCGCAAGCAGGTTCTGTATTCTCCCTCCTTGAGTAGCAGTCAAAGAAAACTCTTTTAAGGCTTGACTCTAGATTGTCAAGGTTTCTCAACATAAAGTCTTTTCGCTCCTACATATTGGACAGGTAACTTTATTGGGACACTGTAAACTTTTCTGTAGAGACTTAATTCGGACATCTAGACATCCGGAGCTTATTCATAATATAATAGATCTCAAGAAGTTCGTTCCGAGTTTCCATGCGATACTTAACTTCCTATCTCACTCTATATCAAGGTGAATCGTTCGATGATGTGACAGAGATAAAGATTTCAATACTCCCAAGTTATTAACCAAAAGATCCTGGGTGTCATTATAACTTCTCTATTAGTGAAATCAGCAGAAAAGTGCTTCTTGACCTTTCTAGAATTAAAGCAGTCCATCGCTTACTAAGTCAATTAATCTTAGCCTACCAAGTCGGGCTCATACGTACCTTTCGCTATTAGTTCAGATCTAATCCTCATATTCAAATTTTTTCGTTTCCCTAACAAACGAAAATTGCCCCCTCTGCATATGATTTGGTGGCATTGGTGCCTTTGAGTTTTTTTTTTTTTTTGTAAAGGAAATATGGTAAATAAATCAATGACAATTAGTTGGTGAGACCGCATAGCAAATTTTTTTCTATTTTTCATTAAATTTTTTTCTTGCTTTAGCGAATTTTGCATTATTCTTCTTCGTCATGCATATCCTTGACTCATCCGCTATAGAGGTCAGCAGCGGCAAGCAGTTTCCGGTCAATTATTGCCCACTTTGTGCGATGCCATGAAAGTCGCCTTCCTGTTCCAAAATTGACCATAGCAAACTTTACATGGACTGAGACAGTATGAGCATACGAGTATACATATAACCAGCAGGGAAATTTCTAAATCATATGAAAACAAACTCTGTAACAAGCTATAATATTCTGATTGGTATGGATCTGGTCAAAATAAGATAATAATGAAGACAAGTTAGTTATTTGACTAGTTAGGTTACTACTAACAGTTTGTAACTAGTCCCTTTGACAGTGACTTGCATTCATACGAGTACATTGTTTTCCGTGTAAGGTATTTGCAGAAAATCAAAGATTTTTCTTTCAACTTGTGTTGTCACCGACCTCTCCCTTACACCCCATGCTAACCTTCATTTAACCCTATTGATGCCATAAACAAACGTTTATAGCGCACTAGAATTCTTTTTCAGAATTTTCAATGTTTTTTAACCACGAAATTTGCCATATGGGTAACAAAAACAACCTAGAACAACAAAAAATCACAACAAAACTGAAAGCAAGGCTTTTCAAGTGCAACAACGCTGGTGAATGCTTTGCCGAGAGAAATAAAAATTCAAGCTTAAGCACAAAAAAAGCATTACACTGCAAACGGCAATTGGGAATAACCCGAGGTGTGGCTTTTCACATCGTTTATTATGCAGCAAAAATAGAGTGAATGTAAGAAAAAATTGTTTCTGCTAACAAAAAATTAGTGAAAAAAAGAAAAGATGTGAAGTAATGTCAGTACTTGTGCATGTGAGCATTTGTATACCCAGCTGTGCGTATTCACAAAAACAATATTATTTCTGCTGGCTAAGAAAATTAAAATAAAATAAAATAAAATAAAATAAAATAAAATAAAATAAAATAAAATAAAATAAAATAAAATAAAATAAAATAAATTAAAATAAAATAAAATAAAATAAAATAAAATAAAATAAAATAAAATAAAATAAAATAAAATAAAATAAAATAAAATAAAATAAAATAAAATAAAATAAAATAAAATAAAATAAAATAAAATAAAATAAAATAAAATAAAATAAAATAAAATAAAGTAAAATAAAATGAAATAAAATAAGATAAAATTAAATTAAATAAAATAAAATAAAATAAAATAAAATAAAATAAAATAAAATAAAATAAAATAAAATAAAATAAAATGAAATAAAATAAAATAAAATTAAATTAAATAAAATAAAATAAAATAAAATTAAAAAAATAAAATAAAATAAAATAAAATAAAATAAAATAAAGTAAAATAAAATAAAATAAAATAAAATAAAATAAAATAAAATAAAATAAAATAAAATAAAATAAAATAAAATAAAATAAAATAAAATAAAATAAAATAAAATAAAATAAAATAAAATTAAAAAAATAAAATAAAATAAGATAAAATTAAATTAAATAAAATAAAATAAAATAAAATAAAATTAAAAAAATAAAATAAAATAAAATAAAATAAAGTAAAATAAAATAAAATAAAATAAAATAAAATAAAATAAAATAAAATAAAATAAAATAAAATAAAATAAAATAAAATAAAATAAAATAAAATAAAATAAAATAAAATAAAATAAAATAAATAAAATAAAATAAAATAAAATAAAATAAAATAAAATAAAATAAAATAAAATAAAATAAAATAAAATAAAATAAAGTAAAATAAAATAAAGTAAAATAAATAGAAAAAACACAGAGTAAAATGAAATTAAATAACATAAAATAATAATATAAAAAAAAATTTAATAATCTCTCTGTGTAATGATGAAAGTATTTCCATATGGATATTAAGGTGCCAAAAGTGAGATATACCTTTCTATATATTATAGAGCTGGGTATACAAAATGGTAAAGTAGTTGAAAATGAAATTCTGAAAGCAGCCAATCCAAAGATCACAGAGCACTAACACCAAACTGTTAACTGGCTGTGATATATGAAGCAGACAGAATTTCCTATTCACGTTGCGTGTTGTTGGTGAGCAGTTTTCACGCCACTCTTTCCACTTGCTACAGAAACCGCTTTTCACTCCACAAAAATCGATATGGTTTTTGTGGTGTTGAATGGTGCAGCAATTTCGATGTGTTGCATGCAAATTTTTTTCGAGGCAGCCAACCAATTCACCAATATCAAACCAGAAAAATAAAATGAACCAAACACAGAAGCGCGAGCAAAACAAAAAAAAAAAATGCATGCCAAAGAATCTTAAAATGTGTGAAAAACCTCGAAAGTTTAGCTGCTTTACTTAAATGCAATTTGTATTTTTTCATGAGATGGGCATTTTCCTATTGTTGCCATCAGCAAACGTGCGCAAAGAGGGTTAAGAGCGAAGGCAAGTTTATGTATGAAGAATAGAAAAAATCTTTAAATCTAGGTTATGCATGCAATGTGTGCCACACTAACATGCCACGCAACCAGCTGGAGTGCATTGAAAACCTTAAAATATAAGAAAAAACTCAAAATAAATTTTGTTCAAACAAAAAAAAATGCTGGAAAACCTCGTTTTTAGCTGTTCAAATAGTAAAAAAAAAACTACAAAATACCATTGAGCGACAATGGCATATACGGACGAACACATAAAAGCATCAAATACTCATACGAGTACTCGTAAAAACTGCTGAGCTAAATACAATGGCGGATGGTGCCGAAAATCACAAGCTGCGAACGTTCGAAAATGTAAAAGTCAAACCACAACCACATAATTTACCGCTGCAACGCGTTGGAAATTTTCATTGTCGCACAACGGAATAGAAAAATCTGTTCGAAAATTTCCTCATGCACCATAAGCAAAAACAAAAAAAAAATCAAAATAACAACAACAACAACAATGAACAACAGACACAAGTTCACAAATGTGAATGACTTGACACTTGGCGGTGGATCTTCCTTGTACCAAATAGAGAAATAGTACCGAATTTGAATGTAAAAGCGAAAGATTAAAATAATGAAATAACGAAAAGAAATGGAGAATGAGAAAGAAAAAAATAGAGAGCGAGGAAAATAAGAGGAAGAAGAAAGAGAAAAAGTAAAAGAAAAAAATGTATAAAAATGAAATGAAACAAAAAAAAATAAAAAATAATATAAAGAAAAATGCAAAAAAAATGAAGAATAAAAGTAAAATGAAAAATAGAATATTAAAGAAAAAACAAACAGAAAAAATTAAAAAAATTAAGAAGGACAAAATGGAAAATTTTAAAGAGTATGAATAAAATCGAAACCGAAAACGAAAATGAAGAAAAACTAGCTGGATAGAAAAAATACAAAAAATATTTAAAAGTAATTGAAAAAGATAAAAGAAAATACAAAAAAATTAGAAGGAGAATGGAAGAGCGAAAGGAAAATAATATTAAAAAAATAAAAAAGGAATGTTAAATTAAAGAATGGAGAGCGAAAAGAATTGGGAAACGAAGGGAAGTAGCGAGGCGGGGTTATGGTTAGGGAAATGGGGCAAGTAAAAAGAACAGGAGGGACAAACTCAAAGGGAAGGGGGAAAATAAAAAAGTGACAGAAAAAGAAAAGGGCAGGGGAAAGCGAATGAAATGAGAAAGTGAAAGATAAATTTAAAGGGAAAGAGGAAAGAGCAAAGAGAAATTTAAAGAGTGCCGTGAAGAAGAGAAAAATAATTGAGAAGTAAAAACAAAGAAGAGTATGAAAAGAAGGAAAACCAAGTAAGATTAGATAGACAAAAGAAAGAACTGAAAGAAATAAGTAAAGAGAAAAGAAAGCAAATATAAGTAGCAATAGCTGAAAAGGAAAGAGGGAAAATAAGAGTGGCAGGAGAGTGAATATGACGAAAACGAATAGCATATTGATGATCACAGAGCAGTATCAACAAACTAAGTCCAACATCGATTACACTGACAGCGCATTGTCAAAGAATAGTCGTCCGTTCAGGCGCTGTTGGATTCCAATTTTCAAGTATGCCGGCATCCTACTTCAGTCAGTTTGAATTCAACAAAATTCATATCAAATATAACTATAACTATACAATGGCGTTTTTCCTGGCTTTCTATTACTTACATGAAAACTAGTTTTAGAAAAAAAAACTACTCAAATTATTGTCTACCCTTGTCCCTTCAACTGACATTTTGTGTGCTTGGGTGAGCGTTGCTTTAATTTTTCGCTCGCTGAATCCAATACATTGCGCTGAGGTTAAGGTTTACTTTTCACACTACCAACACTACAACAGCACTGCCGAAATCACAGTTATTTCATTTGATTCGTTGACTTGCCGGCGCCACAAATCCCGAGCAAAAGAAAAAAAAAACTATCCACCAGCATCACAACCATCTCGTTTAGATAGCCAACCCTGCAGCAGCTAAACTTGCACGCCAATCTTCAAAATGTCTAAAAATGGAATTGATTTTATGCAGATGAGCATGAAATTGTCTCAGTGCGCTACCAATGGCAACAGAATCAGCTTTTCGTTGGAAGATTTTAACAACGCGGTTGCCGTAAATGGACACGCTTACTACAACAACAAAAATCGAGAATACTATTAGCTGAAGAAATTCAGAAAACTAATCTTTAATGAATATGGAAGTTTATGAGCATTGCCATACATACAAACGGACCGATCTTCATCACTATGTTAGTTTTGCTGTCACAAAGCCAATGGGATAAACCCAATTGTGGTTGACCTCTTGTTATGCACTCTGCCGTTTCGTTTCATTTCGTTACATCTTATGCTACAAATGCACTTTAAGCATCTTCAGAATATTTCAAGGAAATCTCTTTTGGCAAATTGTTAATTCATGGCTACGAGCGGATTGGTGGCCAATTGTTATGACGGTGAGGGAAAACTTCTTGGGTAAATAGGATGAAACAAGGGTTATGCATTTATACGCAGGTAGCTTGAATACTCCGAAACTGTTTGAGTAAACTACTCAGACATTTTTGCAAGTTTAAAAAGATAAAATAAACGTATGGGTGATACTAGTTGAGATGGTAATTCGTGAAACAATTAATTAATAATTAATTTATTTTCGCCATGGCTACAACACTCGTGTGAAGATGTGATGGATTGATGTCCCTGCTTCAAAGCTCTATAGACTCAGGTCCAAAAGTATAATAACAATAACTTGTTAGAATATAGTGCCGAGGGGATTTCAAACAATCGTTTCGTCTTATTTTTGTTGAACTATTCTAATTTGTCCTTAAAAATTACTGTTCGAAATAAAGCGAAAGACTTTTTTTCCTGCTTTTTCTAACCTCAGTAAATTATTCTACTCAGCAAACATACCGTTGAAGAATTTTGAGTACACAAGCCATTCCCATTTCAAGCACTTTTCATCAAGCGCATATACACTTACTTCGCACAAAATCATCTAAGGTGCAACTCAACAAATAGTAATGCGGCAAATATTTACAAGCAATAACCATGCATCACTGCCCAACTGCCAGTGTTGGAATGATTGATGTACATAAGTGGTTGGATAGCTACAAGTAACCCCTCAAGCGGAGACGCAAATGCAATGAGAGATAAATGGGAGTGACTACAAGTTGAAGAAAGTTTAAATAATGAAATCGACAATCAGATGAATGGGAGGTCAATATAAAAAAGTGTTTGCTTAGCCTACAAAACAAGTAGTAGATATAGGGTGTTACAATATTTAACTGAAATGGTTGGGGTTTTTTTTTCTTCTCAACATTGAGCGACATTTTTGTGGAAAATATATGGTGAGTAAAGTCTTTGAATAATGAGAATTTATGCACTTAAAATCGTCATTGTGTTCTAAAATTGTATTGAAATTAGTTATAAAGAAAAGTTTAAAATATATAAATTATATAAGTGCCAAGGATTCAAACCAAAAACAAAACTTTAACAAAAGCAACTGAAACTTTAACTGTAATCGTAAGCGTTATTTTTATACAAAACCTAGAATACCGATACCTCAACCGTAACCGTAACCATGATTTTGAATTGAAAGAAAATGTAATCCTTAATCGTAACCGTAACCTGCATTATGATTTAAAAAAGAAATAGAAAACGAAGCCAACACCTTTGAAAAAAAGGAAACCTATACCTAACCGTAACCGTAATCTTCATTTTGATTTGAAAAAAAATGAAACCTTAACCGTAACCGTAAGCTTGATTTTGATTTACAGAAAGAAACCGAAACCTCAAGCGTAAACTAAATTTTTACTTAGAAAAAGATACCATAACCGTAACCTTGACTTTGATTTGAAAGTCATAGAAATGAACCGTAAACAGAAAATAATGAAACCGAGAGCAAAGCGTAAACTTCACCCGGAGTAGTAAACTTAATTTTGATTAAAAAGACTAAAACCTCAACCATAACCGTAACCTTAACCTTCACTTTGATTTTAGAAACATGCAAATAAAGACCCAAAATTAACTCTAATTTGAAAATACAAAAAAATTTAAAGAAAGAAGAACTTTAACCTCAACCGCAGTCGTAAACTTCATTTTGATATCAATAAATCATGCCGTAACTGAAACAGCTGGCAAAATCGAGACAGCAAAATGTTGTAATTATACTAGTCTCCGTGCTACAATTTCAGGAACTGCTTGGATGCTAACTGGGCGACAGTATACAACGAAACATTAATTTGAAATTCTTTTCACTCCACGCTAAAAACCTACAAATAAAATTCGTAGTGAATCAAATCAAAAAAATAAAAAAAAAAATACCTTTTAATATGCAAGATTCATCGTCTTCGATAACTTGAATGCCCATTAATGTGGTCTTATAAGTTGCGGTTGTTCTGCATAGCCAAAGCTTGGCGTTGTATCCACATACATAGTTTGTAGCATTGACCTGTATTGGCCTCCGGTCGGCAATCAAATTGAATGTTCGATTGCCTTTACTGACACTCATTCGATTTATCTGAAAGCAGCGCTTAATTTTTTTCTTTTTTTTTTGGTTCGCTTTCTTTATTTGCATGAACCTCTTCTTGTAATAAAACTCAACTGGATTGTGCAAAATTTACACATTGCCCGCCCCAACAACCCCACTTACTTTTCTGCATTTCATTGGTTTCTCATTTTTTATTCTGCTTTCATCAGCTCAACAATTTGTTAAATATATTTGCACATGAATTTGAATTTTGAGTGATTCGTCGAAACGGTGTGGATGGGGAATGGCTACAATAACGAATATGGTTGGGCGGTCATCAATCAGTAAGCCAAGTTCAAGTAATAAATGAAATGAATGAAAAAATTCATATTTCACTTTAAGTGGTATTTTGGAGAAAAAAGAAAATTTTTCAACAATAGAAACAATAAGATCTACTATTGAATGGTAAACTTTGCACGCAAGATATGTGTACGAAGAAATTGAAAAGTCTTTAGAAAGAGAGACTTGTTTGGGAGACTTGGTTTTGATCACTTGAAATATATTAAGTTTTACGAGCTATGTTTTTATTATATGCTACATAGGTTTTTATATATTTAGTATAAGTATTTGCTTAAATTGATTGAAGTATCGCAAACAATGCGCAAAATTCAGACTTTATAGGGTTTGAAAAAACGAATTCGAAATTATTCAAACCAATTATTGTGTTTACCACTACCCTCTTTAATAAATAATATAATTCTAATTTTTTTAAATACTTTTTTCAAATTTTTTTAATTATTACACTTTTGATTAAAAATATTGTAGGCTTAATTTGAAATATTTACAGTTTTTAAAATTAAATAAATATTTAAAAAATTACTCCACCGAACAGTTTTTTTTTTTATTATTATACATGATGCCCTGATGGTATTCTTCTAAGCTCAGAAGTCATGCTGATTTTTCTGAAGCTGTAGTCTCTTCAAACAAAATGCCTAGCAATTTTTTATGAAGCACGCTCTAACACAGCATGTTTTTCAATAACGCCCTTTTTCAAAAATTATTTCGAAATACGGTGATCTTCTACTCAAGTATCTTTTTACATTTATGTATAACCATTTTATGTTGCACAAAAAAATATTTTCATTCAATTTCTAAAAAAAAAAATTATTGAAATTTTTTCAATGTTATATAAATGTGTTTTTCAGTGGCTTGGAGCAATGTATGCTCTTCAACAGCGCTGCGGTTTGGTATGTTCACAGAACACCTCCAAAAAAAATTGGGAATAAAAAAGCGACCGTTGCACCATAGAAAAGAAAATTTCTTTGCAAATATTCATAGGAGTGTATACTGAAAATTGTAGGAGAGTTAAAGGAACAACTTAACCCTTTCAATACTGCTGGGATATATGTGTCCCAAGGCATTTTTTCAAAAACTATTTTCTAAAAATCTGAAATTAATCTCCTTGTTCCACACAGAGCATATCTGATATGCACTTTAGGCATAGCTTATAAAACATATGAGTGAGTTGCATGTGAGATACATATAAAACAACAACATGTTCGAGTGTTTAACACAAAACAAATATATGCAAACCAAGCACACATGCTCACCTGTTTATATACGAGTACATATGTATGTACATATGTACATATGCATGCACTAAAATCGATAATCGTTTGGTTCTTTGTTTTGTTAAGTGCAACGAGCAGCCACGCAATGACACTACACACACATGTTCACATACATACATATTCATATGACCTGACCCACTCGATAGCAATCGTATGAGGACATATTTAAGTGTTGTCTTCTACTGCAAACAATGCGTACTGAAAGAATTACGTGAGTACGACAGCCAGCTAACATTACACAGCTGCATACTGAAATATCTACTGAGAATATGTGATAGGCATGTATGTGTGTGTATGTGTGAGTATTAATGTTAGACAAACTGTAAGGAAGCAACAGCTATAGCAACAGGAAAAGTGTGCTTGCTTGCCAATTGAAAAATCTAAAATTGTGACAATTTATTGCCTTTCAATGTTGCCACATTCTCTTACACACATACATACATACATACATGCAAACATCCATATGATATAATAATACCTACGTTTACCTGTACCAACACAAAATTTGTCTTCATATATTTGTTGCAAGGTTATGTCTTATCGACGCATGTATGTGTGTGTGTGTGTGTACATTTATGAAAGAATATTTGTCTGGTTATGGTGTACGAAGGTGAATTGTATGCAAACAGTGTTGCTTTCAGGCAGGAAATTGATGTGTGATACTGTTTACCTTAAGAAATGTAAATACGTGCTAGTATGTGAACGAAGCATTGGGCTTAAAATTTCAAAATAGATAAACTTACGCATTTTTAAACAAAGATTTCAGAGTGTGTTCTATTAAGCTAGTTTTGCAAATGGTTTTTGGCCTGCAGAGCATCATATTTTTGTCTAAAGAAATTTTGGTAGGGTAATAAAATAAGATGTGATAGACATATTTTTTTTTTTTTTTTCAAATATATGTATATTTCTTGAAATGAATCGATAAGATCTCAAAACTAACTATTATTGTAATTTGTTATAGCCTAGCAAACCCATATCGACTGCTGAGTGGAAAAACGAAGACGAGTGATCTTGAGCAGCACAAATTGACGAATCTGGTCAAAGAAGTGAGGTTACAGTGCTGCAAGTGTGGTATAAACTATATCGACCGCTGAGTGGAAGATCACCCTATTTCAAAATATTTTGAAAAAACATGTTATCTCAGAATTTGTTTGAAGAACGCCCTATCTCAGATTTTTTTTGTCAATAACACAATATTTCAAAATTCGTTTGCAAAACGACCTATCTCAAAATTAATTTCAAAAATGAGAATGGATATAGCAATATGGTTTGAAACTAGCAAAAGCTCATACGTCAAGTTAATAAAAGTTTAAGCACTCAGCAGTGAAAAAGTTTTTTATAAATATTTGAGATAAAAAAAATCGAACCCCTTATATTGTAAATAATGTTTAGTTGCAATTCACACACTATAAATAAACACACACACAAGAGCATTTAAATTACTTTGATCAAAGCACACACACAACATGTGCTAATAAAAATGCGCTAAGTTGCAATAATGTAGCCATAAGCATTCAACTCACGATAGCCCTCTTCTAACCCAAGTTTATTGCAGTTATTTCAAAGTAGCGTAATGTTCATTTGGTGTACATACATACATACTCATGTTCATCTTTGTGTGTGTGTGTGTGTCTGGATTGAATTCAGGTATGGTGCGTGTTTGCTTCGTTTTGCTTATCGATTAATTTTTTTCACCTCTTATTGCACTTTAATTTAACCTTGAGATCGGAACCATTAAAATAATTTCTGTGGCAAGCAAACAAATGCACTTATATACACACATTTATGCTCATACACATGTATATATGTACATGCATGTGCATATATGTATGTATGTATGTATTTCTGGGAGAGGTGTGTAGTTCAAAATTAGAAATTGACTTTTATCGTGATTTACAATCACTTTGGCCTTTTTGAACCGCACCACATACACACAAACTGTTATGTAGTGGTGCTACCCACACATACATACATATGTACATGTGTAAGTAAGTACGTTTCTTCATGTGAATGTGCCCAGCAAAATATTATTTGGCTTATGTAAGATCCTTATCTGCTACCTACTTTTATGAATATTTCGTAGAAAACTATGCTTTTGCACTGGTATTGAGGGTGAAGGAATGCTGGAGAGTTCCGGACAGTTTTTATTTAAAAAAAAGCAAATTCAATTCTCATAAAAAAATTTCAAACTTTTCAAATTATAGACATTTTTTTAGTAAACAATTTTGTAGAACAGTAAATTTTCGTATATTAATATTCAAGTCAGAGTTAGGTAAAAATGTTCCCTTATTTCTAGTATTTTTATTTTAAAGGCTGTTCAAAATTTTCTTCCATACAAAATAACAATACAAAAAAAATTCTGAAAATTCAGGCAAATTTTTAAGCGTGTTCTGACATGCCAAAAAGTTTTGCAGATTTTGATGGCAATTTTTTAAAGTGATATATACGATATTTTATCAATGATCAACTAAAAGTCGTTTCGAAGTACCTCTGTTTTAGAATGATATTATACAATCAGATTGATAAAGATTAATGGTTGGGTTGCTCTAGATTATTTACTTTATAAGACAAGAAAAATTAAAAAAAAATATACAAATTGAACTCTACATTTGGAAACTTATCCTAAAACAACGTGCCGTTAATTAATGCATTTATAACAGAAGATAGCATGGATTTAAAAAATTACATTCGCTCTTATTTTTCAGAGACTGCAGAGTGGTACGCGATCCACAAACTTTAAAATCAAAAGGATACGGATTTGTTTCATTTGTGAAGAAATCGGTAAGTTTCTATTTTTTAAGTGTTATAAAACCAACACAGATGAACATAACATAAAATAACGTGAAGTGATTTTCAAAAAAAAAAATTTCATTATTAGAACTACTACATAAGACTGATAGCATAACATAACATAAAAAAAATTTGACAGAATATAATATAAGATAAAATACAACTAGCTTATAAAACAAGACAGCTTAACACAACATAACATACATCAACATGACATAAGGTAACATAAAAACATACATAAGTATAACAGAACAGCATGTTACACATAAAGTAAAATATTAATTAAAAAAATAGATAACTTGGTATTTCCAAGTCGAAACTATTTTAGTTAAAAAAGGTGAAATATTAATAGATTGTTATATTATTATGTATTATTTAAAAAAAAAATTTTATTCTAGAAGAATTTCGATTTTTAACTTTTTTTTGGACCTAAATTATCTTGAATTATAAATGTGACAAATCTAAAGATATCCTGAAACTCTCAGAAAGCAGTTTTTGTTTTTTAACAATTGTAAATTTTAAATTGTTGCCAAGAAATATTTTTTTTTTATTTTTACTAGTTCAATTACTCAAACATAAATTTAAATTGTGAGCACTAAAAATTTGCATCATTAATTTTTTAATATTTCACTTGAGCAAGTTTGTATTTAATGAACTGTTTGAAAAAAAAAATGTTTAAAAGAAATGTTGAAAAAAATTCAAAAATGTATCGTCGGCTTAGGTCGCAAAGGTGCTAAGTCCACCTTTTGGGTTTTTTCAGGTTTTGATGCAGAATGCTAGAAACAGTTAATATACACTACTTACATCATGAATTGCATAACAATTCTGTTTTTAAATGCGTTTTTTGCATTGATTAGAAAAGGTGCTAAGTCCACCAATGAAAGGAAAAGGTGCTAAGTCCAAGCGAATTTGAAAATTTAAAGTTAAAGTATATGTGGCATATTCATATTCGAAAAATAGTAGCTAATAAAGTTAGCGTGGGTTTTTTGACACAATTTCCAACGCCCTATATGTCATAAAAACCGACATAAACTTAAGTACCTACTTTATTTCGACTATGAATGCATATGTTAAATGGGATCATCTACGTCAGCTGACCTCACTTCTCCTTTTTAACTGACACATAACTTTTTGACCTTGATTAGTAAAGACAAATGTTTGGGCTATCATATTCAGACTTCCAAGAACCTAAATGACATTTACTTGTCGACTTTCACAAAAGTCCATTTTCGTCAAAAGTTGTGCAATAAAATCTACTCCTGCTTTTCTGCTATGAATCGGCGATAGTAAAACGCTGTTGTGTGATAAAAAGAAACGCCTAGGGTTTTAGAATAATGTATTTTGATCCAAATATTGCTACTAATTGCAGAGTAACAGAGCTTCAAAAAATAGGTCATTTGAGCTTTATGCGCGGATTGTGGTAGAACTAGGCTTAATATAAGAAATCTAAGACCAGGTAAAAATTCTACGGAAGAACCTCTAAGAACCCTCATACTCAGAAAATTGCTTTGGTTCACTCGCAGGTGTTTTGATTTGGGAAAAGGTGCTAAGTCCAGTGAAAAAAATTAAAAGTAGCTGGCAAAAAGGTGCTAAGTCCCAAAAATGCATATAACTCGGCGAAAATTAAAATTTTTTGTTTTTTTATGAGCGTCCACTTATTGTACTCTAAAATTGAGTAACATGGCGTAAAAAACCGAAATCCCTAATTTAAATTTATGTTTTTATATTGTTTTTTGTCTCTCCTGTAAAATTTGAAAAATGGTACTTAGCACCGTTGCGACCTAAGCCGACGGTATATTTTGAAAAAAAAAAAAATTAGATACTTATCTGAAAAATTCAGGATATTTGAGGTATTCCTTTGTATAATTTTTAATTTTTTTGAAAATTGAATCATATTCATAGTCCTCATATCTACATCGTACAATCTCTTTAAGCAAAGTATCTGCTGTTTTTTAGACAAAGTATCTGCTGAGATCCATAAAAAAATTGAATCATATTCATAGTCCTCATATCTACATCGTACAATCTCTTTAAGCAAAGTATCTGCTGTTTTTTAGACAAAGTATCTGCTGAGATCCATAAAAAAATCGGGTAATCCGATGCCTGGCAACCGCGCAATTGTTTGATAGACGCAAATCCATCCAAATAATGACGGCCTTCAAATCAAACAAGGACTCATTCTTATAGCGCTGAATTGAGACTGCTGTCTTTCAAGCTTTCGATTAACTAGCTTTGTGTCTGTCGACTTATTTTGCTTCAATAAACATTTTTTTTTTTTGTATTAATATATTTTCCATTTCAAAACAAAAATTAAAAATCCCACGAAATACAATTGAACGCTTATGGCATATTTGCCAAACAACAACAAAGAGACGCATATCAAACTCACCATCTGACAGACCGTCTCTTTCAAGGCGCATTGTGCGTTGTGTTCATCACTAGCCCATCAACTCTGTTTATGCTGTCATTTAACAAAGCTGACAGTCAGACTGTGAACATTTGAGCCTTGCGAGACCTTTTGGGCTATATAACCCCCCGACTAACTTATATGTACATATGCTGTCAGTCACATGCCGTATACGCATAGACTTAACTTCACAAATGCTTTATGCGCTTGTCATGCCGTCATTTAGTTGACTTGACTGGCATGGCAAAAGGTGTGCACCATTTCAGACACCTTTAACAATGTAACGAGTGTAAAGAGGTTAATTAACAAAAATGAAGACATTTATATATGTTTATACATGGATAATTATTACATTTATTGTTTAAGTACTTATTGTTGCATATATGTACATATAAATGCATGTATGTCTGTTATCCTTATGCTGTCGTATTCGTATATATGTATGTACATATGTACGCCATGATAGCTGCATAAAGCGCATTTAAAAATCACAAAGTGTGCATTGAGTTGAAGAACCATTTTCAAACAATTGCTTCTGTCTTCTTTTTTTTTTTTTTCTTTTTTTTTGTCAACTTGCTACTGTAATTTTCGGCATACATAAATCATTCTTTCAAAAGTGCTATACCGACATCATAATTTTAATGTTGACACGTCCTTTGAACTTAACCGGCACGTGTTTCAAGCTATAAGCCTTTAAAAAAAAATTTGGAACACAGAAGAATCTTTTAGTGAAAGCATTTAATTAATTATTATACTGTGGTGGTTTTAAATCGTTGGGCATAAAATAAAAGCAGCATATCTATTTCGTATACTATGGAAATCAAGAGTCATTAAGCTATGATCTCAAAAGTGCTGTTTTGCAACTGGAGTCGCAGCGGAACTTGGGGCCGCTCTGGTACACTTGGTGCAAGTTGTTGTTCAGCTGCAATCTACACTGTAAATATACCAAGTGTTCAGACCTTTATCCAAAAATCGAATGCCGGACAGGAAAAAGCTCTTTTCTTATGATGACCGCGGGAAGAATGCCAAACAATTAAGTTCTGCTAAAGCAAACGAATTATATATTTAAACTTTTTTAATTTTTATTTTTGCAATACTTTTAAAACTTAAAAAAATATAATATAATTTTTAAACAGAAATCATATATATTATTTCTGTAAGGTCTTTTTGTGTTTGCTCCTAATTTTCTGCTCTCATTTCGAACCAATATTAATAAATAAAGTATCGTTTTAAAGGAGTGGGTTACCTCTACATGCGAAATCATTTATTAATTACAGCAGTGCTTTTGTTTAAGCGTATTTTATAAAAATTAATTTGTTTAAATAAACCATTGTGAATGCACAAAATAATCAATTTGTACTGCAACGCCATTGTGAATCAGAGACTTTATCTACTGGGTTGCAGATGTCGCTGAGGGCAGTGGTGAAGTTTTTTGCGCAAGGCGCGCACGGGTCCATCTAGTATATTTAAATTTTATTAATGTAATACTTTAGGGTCTATCTGGCATAGATTGCTAGGTTGCATCATGCAGGTAGCGGGAGTGTACCAAATTCACATGCAGCCCAATTTAGGCTTTAAGCAAAGCTTTCTAAGTAACTCGACTGAATCTTTTGAACTTTTAAAGCATTTGTGCGGCAACTTAATGTAATCAACCTTTCCATTAACAAGTTAAAATTATATAATGTGCCTATTTTTATATTTCTAAAATATTTGTTTCCATTTTTTTCACTCAAGCTTTCCACAAAACGCTGAACAAATTTAATAAGGAAATTCTCAAAATGAAAGAATGTGTGAAATGTCGCCTTTAGTTAAAATAAATCAAAGTAACAATGTCAACTGCCAGTTTGTCTTAAATCACTGCAATTGCCGCAGGCGTCTCAAATTTCTCTTTTTCCACGCTGTTGAGTTTCCTTTGATGCTAAGCCCGTGTACATGTCGCATTTTCTGGCTATTAAACAGATGAAATTCAATAGCAAAAGTAAACAAGTTAGGAAAAGGCTGTGCCAAAACTTTATACCTTTCATGAATACGCATAACGTTTTTGTTCTAATATAATATGTACCAAACCTGAAGAACTTTGTATGGGAGCTGATTTTGCTAGTTCGGACAAATGATTAATACTTTACAAAATGGCGGCCCTATACCAAATTTCAGCGAGGTATCTCTAAAATTGCGGAACCAGTTTGCGTTTAAACTCATCGCCTTGATCATTTCTCTATACTTATTGGTGTGTCTATCTCTTCTTCTTCTGATACTTACAAACATCGGACCAATGTTCTAATACCATTTTATGTTCATGAATGGTATACAAAATAATAAACAATATGATTGTTATAAATATGTGTGCATGGGCGTCATGTTTGATTGTGTTCATAAATATGGCGATGGTTTTGAAAGTTTTTGGGTAGTTATAAGAATTTGGGATGTGTGATAAATGCCGCCAAAAGCGTAAATATCCAAAAAAAAAGTTACTTATTATTTACAAAACCGTCTTTAAATAAAATTGTGCGCAGAAAGTTTTATAAATGCACATTTGAAGGAACTATGATAAGTAAATAGAAAGTTTAGAATTTACATATGAAATCTAAAAAATATATACATAGTGTATTTAATTTTTGTTTAATATTTTGTTTTAGACGTGTGTGCGACGAATGTGAAAAAATATTTAAATTAAATCCGTTGTTTTGCTCTCACGATAATTTTGGTATTAATATAAATGGTAGAGATTTTGGAGGGCCTTATCTAAGGGGATATTTATTATGAGCCACTGCTTAGGGTTGTAAGTCCAAGAAAGTGAACAGAAACGCCACAAATGCTTCAGCAAATTGGAAGAACAATTTTTTTTTGTTTTTTTTTTTTTTTTTGTGGGGAGTCTTATCTACTAAATTTGTCATACTTAAATGAATGAACATATAACACCCAGTATCTAAACATGTGCGTTATAAAAACTACAAGTATTTATGTACAACGTCACAGGCTACCTATTCAAAGACTTAATTTTCAATTGAATTCATCAAATTATTTATTCATTAAACAAAGAACAATAAATTGTCTCTTGGTTACGAAACGTTTACATTGATCACTTTGTGGTTTTGACTTCTGCACGAGTAGGTACATATTTACAAATGATTTTCAACTACAAGTATACAAAAAAGAATGAAAAATATTTTAAAGCTAACTCACCTCAGGAATTTTGTGGTTTCATTTTGATTTGATTTTACTTAGAAACGAATTGAATTTCTTCATGTGAAATTTTTCAAATATTTGCTACGTAAAAACACTTAATAATGTCAATAAAGGCTACTAAAAAAATTCACAGTAAGCATCATTAGTGTGTTTCAAAAGAAAAAAATTATTTTCGAACAATGTTGTGCGTCTTAAAGGTAAAGTTAATGTAGGAATTGAAAAACTTTGCTGCAAGTTTTATTGTTACAAATAAAAAAAACAATAAAAAATTTTAACGTTTCACATAAAATATATTTTATGAACCACTCTAATTCTCATCAAATCAATTTCGTTTTATTTACTTACATCAAATTGTTTTAGTAAATGAAGAGTCTAAAATTCTTTCGAATTTAATTTATTTCTAATTGAAAATGAATTTCGTTTTATTTAACTTTGTCTGCACAAAAGGAGTTATGAATGTAAGGTGTGACACTGTTGTCGGGAGGTTGCCTGACACGTTTTTGTTATTTGTTTTTTTTTTTTTCTTAACCTTTTTCATTTTAATATAAAATATAAAATACTTTAATTACAGAAATAATACGATAGTTTTTTTTTTTTAAGAAAAAAAAACTCGAGTCTCGTATATTATTGCCTATTTCCTTTTATCAAAATTAAGTGGCAACCCTAGGTATATGTATATCATAACACTTGGCTAATTTTCATAAACTACTTATAGTTACTATAAATTATAATTTTTTATTTGCCAAACCATAGTTTGTTCTTGCTAATATTGTGAACACATCAACATCCATAAGAACGGTTATAATAATGCCAAAAGGCAACGAAGTAGCAGACAATTTTAAATAAATTTAAGCAACATTATGCGACAGAAAGGATCATCGACAAAAAAGGTTGCCTATATAAATATATAAATATCTTTATGAATGTGTAGAAAGAACATACAATATCAGCAAAGTTACATGGATGAACCAACAAAAGTAAAAGGTGGAAGCTACTGCAGCGTTACAAAATGGTAATCATTAAAATAAGAAACCAAAATCTTCAAACGGCAAAAAAAAGTTAACAAGTCTGCAAAGCATAATAAAAAACAAAAATAAAAAACAAACGATAAAACATATAAAACAGCAAGTACAACAAATGACGATATGTTGAAGATAATGTAGAAAATATTATAACGGCATCAACATTAACCATAACTTTGTGCGACAGACGCAGATTCAGCGCATGAAAGTTACAAAGCAACCAACACTAGAAAGGCGTTCTGATGAAAATATATACCTACTATATACGAGTATGTATAGGTGAGAACATGTGCAAGAAGGTGGTAAATTTATAAATGCCAAAGCAGCGCTAAGAATAAGCAAAGGAAGGCATTTTGTAGTAGCATTTATTTAAAAGCGCATAGATGTTAACACTCAGTGGAAAAGTGCCTTGGAAGAAAAGTTAAAGAGTATTGGATTTTGTTGAAATCTATGTAGACATTACTAGAAAGGAGTTCAAGACCAACAATAATAAAATTTCTCCTTTTTTTTAAATTATTATGGATTATTGAGATTTTACACAAACAACAAGCTTGTGTTTTTGGTCTTTTCATTTGAAGTCTCCTGGTTCGGTACGAGCTATAGACCTATTAATAATTTTTTCTGCAACGAAAAATTATTGTTGTTTTTGGGTTTCTTAATAATTTTTTATTAATTATTATGGATTATATTATTGATTGACTACTATTAAAAAAAAAAATAATGGTTGTTTAAATTATTAAGAATAATAAAAGGAAAAAAAAATTTAAAAATTAAGTTTCGTTGATTATCTACTTTTGATTCTTTTTTTTATTTATTTCTCATATTTTTTTATATTTTCTCTTGATTATTTCGCTGTTTGGTCGAAATTTTGTAAGATTACCTTCATACCACTTAGGCCACTACCCATTAAATATTTCGTTATTTGAACAAAACTAAAAACTATCAAGAAAAAGACAAGCAAAATCAAAAAAAAAAATGATCAAAAATTGTAATCATATTTTTTTCAAAAAATATTTTTTTGATTACTTTTGATTATCTTTTTCGATTATTTTATAATCAATTAGAAAATAATCATTAAATATTTAAAGTAATGGTAATCAATCACAAAATGGATTCTCAGAAAAATAATCAATCGTACCTTGAGTCGTTTCGACTAGTAACTATTATTTAACATTTTAGATTTATATATACTTGGTTGATGGACCTAGGAGCGATTTTTCGTCATCCCTTGTCAATTTTGGAATTGTAAAAAACCGGTTTCGGTGTTCCGCCATCTTCAGATGTTCAAAAGTGGCTGAGAAAAAATGTATGAAGGGTGACGTCATTATTTTTAAATGTGGTTCTACTCTATAACAGGAGAATACTAAAACGAGCATGGCAATGTCTTCAATATACTGAATTAAATATCTTCCCTCTACAACCCTCGACTATCTTCAAGAGATCAAATTCTCAACCATACTTAATATCTTAGAGCCCCTAATCGTGTCTGCCTGGAAATTTCTTTAAACTAGATCGTGAGCCACCAATCAAAATTTTTTCTTTATGTTCAATCGACAAGATGTTCTGTACTGTAATAAAGCGATGGACTTCAAAAAAGATATGCACTTACAGAGACCCAAATAGAAATCAAACAAGTGAAAAAGGGTTTCCTAGTGGGCTCACATAAACGCTACTAAACATATGATTATTTGTATATTTGTATTTATGCATATTTCGTCGAAGCGTCGCAGTGCGCAACTGCTGCAGTTGATGTTGATGAATGTGCGCATATAATTCACGGCAAAAGTTATCGAAGCACATACGTTAACAGATAAATAAGATAATAGTTAAGCACCATGCTTGTTGGCTGATATGCGGATATGAAGATACGCGAATATGTAAACGCCGCGCAAAATGGCACAAGTTAAAACGAATGATACGAGTACAGAATGCTGAGGCAGCAATGTAACGCGAAAGTATCCAATGAGACACAGTGGGACTGAGTAAAGAGAAGTTCGTAGTGGGTTGATTATCAATTTTATTTAAAGTATAAGGAAACAAGCAGTTTGGGCGAGAGAGATATTCTTTTTAGACGAAAATTTTAAATTGGTTAGGTAAAGAGATGTTTAGTATCATGAATGAGTTGAATGTGGATAAAAAAGAGCTTACCCACTACTCTGTCCAGATTGATTTTGTGTTAAGATTACTAAAGTTTCGCCAGAAAGAAACCTCTCCACTTCAGCTATTTCAGTAGGTTGGATTTCAATAACAGGCCCCAAAGTCCCAGATCTAAGGCATTTAACTTCGGACTCGAATTAGAAAGGCTCTCGGGGTGGGTAAGAAAGCAAAGAAGCGCTCTCTATATATCCTAAAACAGCCGCAGTCCTCTTTTGGTCAAGTCAATAAATGTACCTACGGGTTTTGGAATGAGTTTGTGATCAAATACTGATAAGTAATGTTTGCCAGTCGTCAAATGTCAAATATTTTAGCAACGCAACTGACGACATTTTTGATTTTAACACAAATTTCTTCAGAATTCCCCATAGTGCGGTGACAGTATGATGGCTGATAATTTAATGCAACCCATATAAGTTATATTTACAGTAAACGTAGATGAGCAAAACGGAAGGTGAATATAAATACCCATAGCAGCTCTGCAAAGAATGCGATTAGTCTAGGAGCAGTACGGGCTCAATCGCGGACGAGGATGCGACTAATATCTGTTCTGATCACTTTGTATTGGTTGAACTCTTAACATTTGTATGAGCACGTCCTATGGAGAGACTAATGGTACCCGTTTATACCTGAGTGGGTACGATAGGACTAATCCAAATTCCACACAAATGAGTATTTTAACTCCTAAAAGTATGCTACATAAATTGAATTATAGCCAACTGTAGACTAAAGAGATCAAATCCGGGTCACTCTCTTTAGCGATTAGTCCCACGATTGTTTTGCAGGGATACATCCTCATACCCTCAGTGAACTACAACACTCGTATGTGTGACACTTTGTATGTGTTTGTACGAGCGTAAAAAGTGGCTACAATAATATGTTAATATCCGCTGTGAGACAATAATAGCAGTAACAACTACAACAAAAATATGAACAAGAACAACAACAACAACAATAACAAATGATAAGTACTATAGCGACAATGTGACACAATATAGTATATTGACTACATACCGACATGCAAACACACACAAAAACAACATTTAATGATGCCAACAACAATCAAAGTACATACATCGAAGCATACGGAATTTCCACATTTCCCTGCGACGTGAAAGCGACGGGCGGGCACAAATATGTTGTCAACAGCAACATACGCCGAATCATTGTTACACATTAGCAAGTGGAGGTAAAATAATGGCAACAATGAGTAGAAGGAACTGCTGCAACGGCAATGACAACTAACTTGCCGCTCAGTGGCAGTCGCTATTTATGGCTTTAATGTGAGCGCGCGTGTTTTCTTGAAAGAGGTGAGACGGCAGGGCCAATGTCAAGTCAGCTAGCTAGCCATACAGCCGGCTGTTGGCGTGAGTTCAGAGGTTCAGCACATGTGCTAAGCTTGCTGCTTGCTGCTTTTGTGTGTTGAAATATTTGTGTGTATGTGTGCGTACATTTCTGATTTATGATGGTAATGTGGCTAACACACACATAAACGCACACACACACACATTTATTCACGCGCATTATCGCTCTAACGTGGCAGGATAAAACAAAAAGCTAACTAACCAAGTTGAGGCCGTTGATGATGCCATGATGGAAATTAAATTATGGCACTTTTCAAAACCATTTTTTTTCACAATTTTTTTCTGCGGTGCTTTTTATTTTTTTGTTGTTTGCAAACTAGCATTTTCACAAAATTTACTCTATTCGATAGTTTACGCTCCACATTCGCTTCGGCTGCAAGTGTGTATGTGTGTGTATTTGGCTTTAAATCTCGCAAAAGCCAAATGGCCTTCTGATATATTTGTGGTTAAAGAGAGCGCACTCGTGCAGACGGGCTAATGTTATATTGCATCTGTGTGTGTGTGTCTGTGTGTGTGTGTTAGCATGTTTGCTTTGCGGACTCACGCGCCATCACCACAAACAAGTTTTTCAAATAATTCACGTATTTGGCCACTTTATGGATTTGTTATGTTAAATGCAGCGCTGCACCACAAACCGGCAAATCCAATGTCGCACTGATTACCCACTCTCCATACTTCCTTACCTACTTCGTAGCCTTGCCCACTTTACTTTATAAATAGCTTTTGCTGCTTACTGTGGCGGCTTATCCTGTATGCATTTGCATTTCCTTGCACAAATAACTTTTCAATTTCCTGCTACCGCAAAAATGAAATAGTTCACAAAACTCATGAGAATAAAAAAAAAACAAGACCTTACGAAGAATTTATACGTAGAACTTACGGTATGTATGTATGTACGGTTAAGAGGCTAAGTGCAAGCATTTCGTAGGGAATTGCAAAATTTAATAAAACTTTTCACATAAATAAAATTTGCATTAAATCAGCTGTATTGCAAAAAAGAAATGTAACAAATGTGCAAGTTCATAAATGCGTATAAATAACTAGATGTAGATATGTATGCGTTTATGTGTACGAATAACTCAACCCCATACACTGGCGATGATAGGAATAGGTTCAGGTTTGGCTGCTATACAAGAATTTATTTATTTACTTCATCTGGTGCTCAGAGAGCAGACGGGGGGCGGAAATTCGGCTTGCTTGCTATTGAAAAATGGAAAAAAAATGATTCCAACTCCCTAACCACCTTATACTTACTTACTTTCCCCTGTACCCAGATCTTCCTCTCAATCAACCGCCTTTCATCCTCATATTGTCTTCCTTATTATTCCTCATTTTTATTATATCTACTTTACTCTTTCTGTTACTTCTTTTTATACCCAGCGTACTAGTACTAGTACAAGGGTATTATAATTTTGTCCACATAACGGTACTATGTAACGGCGCAAAATAATCGAGTTAGATATAGAGTTACACATATGAAAGTTCTTAGGTTGAATAGAGGAATTGATTAAGGCATGTCTGTCCGTCTGTCCGTCTGTCCGTCCGTGTACACGATAACTTCAGTAAAAATTGAGATATTTGCATGAAATTTTGCATACAGGTTACTTTCTGACCAAGGTAGGTTGCTATTGAAAATGGACGAAATCGGATGATAACCACGCCCCCTTTTTCGATATCGAAAACTTCGAAAATCACATAAATTGACATAACTTGCGTGAAAACTGAGATATTTGCATGGAATTCGTTATGCAGGCTACTTTCTGGCTGCTGTGAAAATTTTCGAAATCGGATGATACCCACACCCACTTTTTCGATATCGAAAATCACAAAAATTAACATAAGTTGAGTAAAACTTGAGATATTCGCATGAAATTTGGTACACAGGTTACTTTCTGGCCAAGGCAGGTTGGTGTTTAAAATGGGCGAAATCGGATGATAACCACGCCCCCTTTTTTGATATAGAAAATTTCAAATAAGAGTCTAGGGCCTATATCATTGCCAAGTCATGGTATTTGTATCTCGTTCTGAAAACTAACGCTGGGTATTTAATGTTCGGTTCACCCGAACTTAGACTTCCTTACTTGTTTTCCTTAGGTTTTTCTTTTGCTTTACTCTTGACTTTTCTTCTTCCTTTAAACTTTTGTCATACTGTTCTTCGTCCTTTTTTAATACGTGCTTCTTTTCCTCTGTTACCTTATTTGAACTCTTTATTTCATCTTAATAAAATAAATAATATTCCCCTAAAAAACATATTTGGAATTTCATTCCACTTCAACAATTTTTTTATAATTGTGAACCTATTCGAATGACCGTCAGTGTACATAGATAGTACTTATGCTCATGAAAATATGAAGCCGAGATAGCTTTAAATTCGCATTCAATGTCGGCTAATGTGTTTATGATGGCCACATGGCTAAGTAAGCTTCTCGTTCTTAAATAAAGTACTCGATTGGATAATAAATAAGGGAGCAAATTACAGAGATAAATATTTTCTATAAATATAAGTGCATGGAAAAAGTTGCATATTAGCAAAACAGTTTAACAATTTCTAGAGCTTTTCTATTTAAAATTTGTAAAACTTTCTGTAGTATTCTTAAGCAAAAAAAAGTACAATTTTGTATGGCAGTTTTCAAAACATTTATATATTTGTATATATATACATTCGGTTGTGGAAAAACTATTTTAAAACATTTTCCAAATTGATGGTACTTAAGTTATGATCTGAGTTAAGTATGGGTAAATTAGAAAAGGCCTCAAGGCATAATCATCATGAGTAAAAAAAAAAGTGATTAATTTTTAAATTATTTATTGAAAAACTTTGTGCTTGCTAAGTAAATAAAATTAAAGAACAAACGAAGCACTCAGATGGTTCTATGAAAGATTTATGAGCTTTAAAATATTTCAATAAGGTATGTAGTTTCATAGTCACCACACATGAATGATTATAAACACTTAACTTCTCAATTCTTATTGAAAAATTTTGCAAATTTCCCAAAAGACAATTCTTATATATCTATGGGCATTAAATAAGAAAAGTATACACACTCGTACTAAATTTGTAGAATTTAAAGTTACACAAAAACAAAACGAAATGAATAAAAATTGTATCTAGAAATATTTTTCCTTTATATATATGTGCATATATATATATATACATAAATCATAATAAATCTCTAAATAGATGACTTTTGAAATTGTGCTTTCTTGTGGAAAAAATTTGGGTTTATTTCTAAGTTGGTTTCATACATATATACCTATCTATTTATATACACTGGAGCCATACCGAAGCTGCTTTTTGCACAATAGCTCTCACTTATTCGCCTACAGAGGCCGCTTTGATACGATGAGTTCTCATTAATAGATTATACCATTGGCTTGGCAACTACTTCATTGCACAAATATGAATTATCTGGTTTGACCGAATCCGAATCCGAATTTTTACCGGAATACTAATACAAACACTGAAGTGTTTATGGGTATATGAATAATGTTTGCAATACAATTTAAATGTAAATGTTTTCATAGTTCTATGAGAAAATGGACACTTTATAGGGCCTTTGCTATAAATAAAGGATATATTAAATTTACAAGGAAGCATTGGCTAACAACTCGAAAGTGCAACCGAATCTATTGTCATGCATATGAATTATTTTGAATTTAAAAAATACAATA
This sequence comes from Sphenella marginata, assembly GCA_951509765.1. NCBI lineage: Eukaryota > Metazoa > Arthropoda > Insecta > Diptera > Tephritidae > Sphenella > Sphenella marginata. Next base: position 105,706,731 of record OX608079.1, read on the forward strand.
TTGCAATCTAAGTGTGTAGTCGATTTAACACGTCAATGCTTTGAAATGATAGATTATGAGAATTTCTAAAGAATAAAATATTTCTATAAGTAACTAGTATCTATAACTATAATTGTAGTAAAAGTTGTTTTAAATATTACAAACACCAATTTATACAAAAAAAAATAAAATAAAATAAAATAAAATAAAATAAAATAAAATTAAAGAAAAGAAAATAAAATAAAATAAAATAATTTACATATTTGTAAGTTTTGCAAGCTTGAGATCAGAGAAACAATAATTCGTAATGAATTTTAATTGTCAGTTTTTTGGGAAAAGGGATCTGATGATGAGCTTGGAAACTCTGAAACATGTAATCCTATCCATCGCTGTGATTTAACAATGTAATTTTTCTCCAATTATCAATTTTTCCCAAAAAACTGACAATTAAAATTCATTACGAATTATTGTTTCTCTGATCTCAAGCTTGCAAAACTTACAAATATGTAAAAACAAGAAAGAAAAAAATAAAATAAAATAAAATAAAATAAAATAAAATAAAATAAAATAAAATAAAATAGATTAAAATAAAATAAAATAGAATAAAATAAAATAAAATAAAATAAAATAAAATAAAATAAAATAAAATAAAATAAAATAAAATAAAATAAAATAAAATAAAATAAAATAAAATAAAATAGATTAAAATAAAATAAAATAGAATAAAATAAAATAAAATAAAATAAAATAAAATAAAATAAAATAAAATAGAATAAAATAAAATAAAATAAAATAAAATAAAATAAAATAAAATAAAATAAAATAAAATAAAATAAAATAAATTAAAATAAAATAAAATAAAATAAAATAAAATAAAATAAAATAAAATAAAATAAAATAAAATAAATTCAAATAAATTCAAATAAAATCAAATAAAATCAAATAAAATAAAATAAAATAAAATAAAATAAAATAAAATAAAATAAAATAAAATAAAATAAAATAAAATAAAATAAAATAAAATAAAATAAAATAAAATAAAGTGAAATAAAATAAAATAAAATAAAGTCAAATAAAATAAAATAAATTCAAATAAATTCAAATAAAATCAAATAAAATAAAATAAAATAAAATAAAATAAAATAAAATAAAATAAAATAAAATAAAATAAAATAAACTAAAATAAAAAAAAATAAAATAAAATAAAATAAAATAAAATAAAATTAAATTAAATTAAATTAAATAAAAAAAAAAATAAAGTAAGCAAGACGGATGGCTGAACAGAATAGAAAAATCAAATATGAATCCTAAGAAATTTGGGTATTTGTTAATGTACTACACCTATTATAATACTAATGATTTGGCTTGACCTAGTCAGAGCTTGTTGTTGGAAGCTCACTGGACTTTGTCAGCGAGATTTAACAGACTTCATACTATCAGAACTTGCCCCATTTTAAAGTTCATGAAATACAGGAACAGGAAAGAGTCGGTCAAAAATGGTCGGAATATGGCGTAAGATTTTAATCCGCTGCCGTTTAATATTTCTAATTATAATAAATAATGCCATAGAAACCAGTTAGGCAACCCGTTAACTTTCCGAAGCTCCGTAACTATGCCACCTTCTCCTCTTACAATCGGTTGAAGCTGATGAAAGGAATCCCTTTGTGTACTTTTATTTCCCCAAAACCAAAATAGCATGCTAATTTAACAGCCAAACGTTTTAAATTATAAACGCAAGATAAATAATAACCATTAATATAAATATTTAAATATTGACAAAGAAAAAGTTGCTAACAACCCCAATGCCTCCTGCCGAGTTTCTTATCAAACTCACCACCAACAACACCAGCATCAGCACTATCCATTTCAAAAGAATTCAAGGAATCATTATCACATAAAATGTTAAATTGACTGTGGCGTATACGGCGCGCGCTGTGACAATCTTATCCCCAATGTTCCACTTTTGTTGTCTAAATGAGGTATAATTAAGCTTTGGCTACCATGCGACAACCCACAAAAATCCTTTTATTTTAATTTGCGCCAAGAGAGCCAAATAAATGAATAGCGGCTGTCGTGAAGAAAGTTATAAAGTTGAATTCCCAAGTTGCTGAATACATGCACACACATACATACATACATGTGTACATGTTTGTGTGCCGTGTTAGAGAAGGATTTAAGGCAAGTGTCTACCTTTGAATGTTTCAACCTTTTTAAAAATAAATGAGAAAGCTTTAAGTATTGAATGGCTGCCAACGGCGCCTTTTGTCACTTTGACCTTAAATGGTTTTCACTTTTTTATGGCGGATTTAAGAAAACTTTGCCTTTGTTTGTGTATGTGTGTGTGTGTGTGTAAAAGGGGTAGTCTACATTGCGTAAATATTGATTTTTTTATTCCTTTGTCCAAGCTAGGATTTTAAGAAATGTTTTCTTATCATTTTGCTGACACATATACACACATATATACACATTTATATATACATATATTGAAGTATATAAATGGCAAAACGGTTATTTTGATTTTATTTTCTTTTTATGCTTACTTAAATTTTAAACCTATTTCAATGCTCACTTATACTAACTGACGTACCAACCCACATGCACGAATTTAATCATTAAAGCGAGAGAAAGAATATATTGGAAAATGCAGAAAAATTTTGTTTAGTGATTTAAAAAGTTTGGTTTAATAGAAGATGGCGTGGGTATGAAAAACAGCATCGGCTTAGCCAAAACTGCACCAAACAAGATTTGGAAACAGCTATTACAATACCTTAGACAATGTTTTGATGGGTTTACATTTTGAGATGATAAGGTTGGTTAAACAAGGGCAATATTTTAACAGATGGATTGAGTTGCGATTTAAAAATATTTACTTATACATACTAAAAAAACTTGGAGCACAAAAAATAACAAATGTATATTTAATTAGGGGATAGGGGTTATAGGCCTTGCATCTACCATACACATCAGATCGTTTAAAGTCCATATCTAAGACTGCTATACCTCGTCTAAAGTCACAAAATCTACATTCCGGATTCGGCATACAAAAAATACCTTTCGAGTTAAAAGTGGAGAGCAGCTTTTAAGCGGTGACCACGATATCTTTTTAGTTCTGTATCGTATTGTTCTAATTTTTTTCATCTCAAAATATGTGTGGAGTTATAATAATGGTTTGGATAGAGCCATTTCGACTTAGGTGGCTCTCGAAGATTCTTTGTCAATTCAGAGCTGTAATCTAAGCATAACCACAATAATTTATGTTTCCCTTCATCATGCTCTTAAGATGAGGTTTATGGGTCTTGTATACAGCAAACTTCAGAGTTATCAGGTATAATCTTAAGCCTCCTTTTCTAGAGCGCTCCAACGGTCTAACTATCATAATTTATTTATCCTTCATACAAATCAAATAGGTACATATGCCATTCTTGCTTTCAATGCAACACTTAATCAGAGAGCAACGCCTATGAACCCAATAAAACTAAAAGAATTGATATCCTCTAAGTGAAAGAAAGCTTTTCAAGAGACTTCAGACATTGTTAGAAATATCGAAAGTTTTTGATTAATTTGGATACTTTTAGCCCATGGAGAGACACTACCGAATGGACGCGCTCAAAACACAACTCCTGGGATATTGCACAAGTAAAAGCATGGCATCTTGTCTCCGTCTACAGTGCTGTCCTAATAAGACCAGATTTCGCTCTCAGCTCAAAATGCCACATAGGCTCCCGGGATTATTGTGTGTCTTGATGAGCGATATTGCTTATTAATTCATTAAAAAATATCGGTCTCTATCCGCCATGCACACCCATGGATACGCTAAAAAAAGTATAGAAAACTTTAAAAGCTTTATTAAAGAAATATTAAAGTGGTTGGTAAAAAAAGTTGAAAAATGCACCAGCAGCCGCCTTTAATAGACGAGTGTGGAAGAAAGTAAATAAAAAAAATATACGTTACAAGTACAATAATAAAAATGTATTTATAAATGTATGTATGCACGAGTATAGTATAAAAGAAAAGGAAAACATCAAAAAACTAGTAAGGAAGTCTAAGTTCGGGTGTAACCGAACATTAAATACCTAGTAGTGATCTTTTGCGTTATCCCAATTAACTCAGGTCTATTTTAATACCTGAAAAGGTGGTATAAAACAACTGATTGTTTTCGATTAAAAACACTTCTGTTGTAAGTGGTAAATTAAATTATCACTAAATAACAAAATATAAATAGTTTTGCATGGGGCTTATGAAAGGTATGAAAATAAAAAAAATTAATAAAAAAAAGGCAATAGGGAGTTAACTACTTTCCCGTAAATATTGCTTGTTTGTCATTCGATTTGCATAATTTTTGGCAGGAGTATACTACATACTATTGGGAAGCATCCCACTAACTTTCATTGGAATACCTTCTTGAAATTTCAAGCAATCGCTTTTGAAAATAACAGACCTTTTTTGCTGAAAAGTGGGCGGCGCCACGCCTACTTCAACAAAATCAACACAATTTTTTTGCAGTTTAGTTTTTCTTAAAAAGCTTATTAAGTGTGTAAAATCTTATATATATAACTTATACAGTTATGGAAATATCGCGATTTTAATTTTACGAAGAAATTTTTTAGAACTGTGTTCAAAAAGTGGGCGTGTCCGTTCACCGATTTTGTTTATTTTTACAGCAAAGAGTAAGCTTTATATGTTGAACACTTTCTGTAAATATCGTTTCAATAAGTCAATTTTTACCGGAGTTATGGCATGGAAAGTTTTATGGAATAATCCCCCATAAAGGGGCGGGGCCACGCCCATTTTCCAAAAATTTTGTGTTTTCGACTTTCTTTGCCCACGAACACTTTAGAGGTGAAATAGAAATGATATACAGCTAGTTTAAGCAAAGTTATAGCATATTCAATATATCTATGATCCTTTTCAAAATCTTTCGTATAAAATTGGGAGTGGACCTAACCCGATTTCGATAATTTTTTTTCGAAATATTGCCTGTATTAATATAAATATGTGTGCTGAATTTCACTTTGCTATCTTGAGCGGTTTTTGATTTATGATTAATAATATTTCCAAATTTGACTTAATCAAAAGTGGGCGGTACCACGCCCCATTTTAAAAATTTCTTCAAAAATGTATTTTTTGCCTTAACGCTAAAGTGCACACCAAATATTATCCTTATAGGTGTATTATGTACTGAATAATCACTCTTTTTGTATTTTCGAAAAAATTATATATATAGAAAGTGGGCGTGGCTTTTAACCGATTTTGCCTATTTTCAATAGCGCTCCGAGATAAGTGAAAAGGAACCTGCATACCAAATTTCATTGAGATATCTCAAGATTTACTCAAGTTATCGTGTTCACAGACGGACGGACGGACAGACGGACGGACGGACAGACGGACGGACGGACGGACGGACGGACATGGCTCAATCAATTTCTCTTTTCCTCCTGAACATTTTGATATACATAAGTCAATATCTATCTCGATTCGTTTATGCCGTTACATACTACCGTTAGGCGAATGAAGTTAATATACCTTGTGTGCGAAGCACTACTAGGTATAAAAAGGTATAATCCGGCCCCTAATGCGCATACGATGGCATGGTGGTGGAAGGTGGACCAAACAATGAACTATTTAGTACGGCTAGCTGTATTATTATAATATTTCTTAGATGAAGGTAAACAAAAACATAAGCCAAGAAGGTGATATCCCTTGAGCTGGCATGGGTTTATTTGCTTTTATTGTTGAGCACAAAATTGTATGTGAGTTGAGCAGCTGTACGCAAGTTTGGTATTATATAAGCTGCTTTATTATTTTGGCACTTTAGCAAAGGGGAGCAGAAAGAATTCGCATATACATATACATATATGTACATGGAAGCATCTTAGTATGTATTACTTATGTATGTACCTATATAGCAGTTAGTGCTTGGAATTAGTCTGGACAGCTACATAACTTTTAATCTCTCAACAAGATTTACATAGTGCAGTAGGGATTAAGGTGAATTTAGGGGGCGAAAGTGCTTTGAAAAAAACTTGCATATATACTTATAGTTAATATATTTAACTATTTTCGAAGTAGATATATGGTTAAGGAGTAAGATATAAGAGGCTAAAATTAAGTGAAAACGTAATCTTATCTTATCATCTGCTTTATTTCGTTCGGCTTAGATAAAAGTATTTTCTAAAGACTGATCTAACCAAACTAAGTAGGTTGTTCATACTTTTACATCAGTCTTTTCCAGAAATGGTGGTTGACGTGAGCAGACTTGAATTAACAAAAATTTTTACCATATTAAAAAGATGGAACAAATTTAATATTAATTTTCTTAAACATTCAGGTTTTTGCATTCATTAATTTTTACTATTAAAAAAATCCGCAAGAGTCATATATGACTCATTGGAAAAGTGAACTTTTAAAAACGTTCAGATATTTTCATACACAAATTCATCGTATAAAAAATTAAAACATAATTGAGTCATATTTGAGTTATTAATTTACTGCAAGACGCGAATGAGTCACATTTGACTCATTTGAAATTGAAATTTCCATACACAAATTTGTTAGATAATGTGGCTGTTTATAAAATATATCGACAGCCACACTGCCAAACCAAAAAGTTTTCAGGAGAGGGAAGAAACTGTGATAATTATATCATATTATATCTGGAAAGAAACTGGAAGTTGTAACCCAATTTTGACTGCATTTTAATGCGCGAAATATCACGAGCTATAGGAAAATCTCAGAACCTAATTTTTGGAAAAATAGTGACTTACAAGGTTTTGCAGTGGGGCTGTCGATATACATATAACTTAAAAAAGGGCATACAGCTTCCTCTAGTTCAATTTTGATGCATAGCTACTTCAATTGCCTTCACCTCATTACTTTATCTTCATACATACATTTCTACTTAAACTTATTAATATTCTCTCTGAACTAAACTTGTCAACGCCGCTTCAATATTTTGCATTTATATGCCAGTTTATGTGTTTATGTTTCACAATAATGACAAAAGACGCAGAGACGCAATAAAGCCATAGTGATTATGAATTAGAAGCCATACCAAAAACAGACCAAGAGTCGTGTTGATAATCTGCAATAATAATAAAATATTCTGTATAAATGGAAACAAAAGGGTGGTGAGCAAATGCCATGTTGTAACAGCTTAAAGGCTCAAAAGCCGACAAACAAAGCAAATTAGCGTCAAATTCAAGAAACATAAATGACAACCCAACTGCTGCTAAATACTTTCTACAACTACAGCAACAACAAAATCTGATGATATCAACACATTATTACTCGTTGCATACATACATACATACATACATACATTTGTATTTACTATTCCCAGCCGTTTTTGTCATTAACAAATATCTACGCTCCTCCGTAGTTTGGTATTAAGATGCTTTTACAGTCGAACGCGTTTGGCTTATGAGCATGAAAGTCTTTTGAATGCGAATTACAATCGTTGAGTGTGACTATTAATTCCACCATCAGCTAACATAGCCACTCCAACCATTACCTAAACCAAAGCAACCATTACCATTGTCAATTAAAGCTCTGTTGACATAGTGACAATGGTGCGCATCCGACAAAACTGCTTAGGCCATAATGCTCTTCCAATCATGAGATGAAGGAAATCTTTCCAAGTATTCACACACTTTGGCACATATTTAAAATATATTCATTGACATTACAGGCTTTATTAGCTGCAAATTTGCCTTTCACAATTAATTAGCCTTCCACGCCCCTTTCTAAAAGTTATCAGGCAAGTTGGTTTAGTCGATATGTACTGACAAAGTTACTCCAACAACATGAAAAAGTGAACTAAAATAAAGAAATGAAATTCAATAATGGGAGAGAAACAAATGACTGTATAAGGTTTAGTATAAGATTTGTTCCGAATACAAATGTATATCCTTGACTTTCTAAATAAAGATAAAAATCAACAAAATTCTGAAGCATCCTAAGACTCGCACTTTTTAAAACTCAAATTAAAAAGAAATCATTATACTACAACAAACTAAAATAAAATAAAATAAAATAAAATAAAATAAAATAAAATAAAATAAAATAAAATAAAATAAAATAAAATAAAATAAAATAAAATAAAATAAAATAAAACAAAACAAAATAAAATAAAATAAAATAAAATAAAATAAAATAAAATAAAATAAAATAAAATAAAATAAAATAAAATAAAATAAAATAAATTTAAATAAAATGAAATAAAGTAAGCAAGACGGATGGCTGAACAGAATAGAAAAATCAAATATGAATCCTAAGAAATTTGGGTATTTGTTGATGTACTACACCTATATATTATAATACTAATGATTTGGCTTGACCTAGTGGAAGCTTGTTGTTGGAAGCTCACTGAAGTTTGTCAGCGTGATTTAATAGACTACATACTCTCAGAACTTGCCCCATTTTAAAGTTCATGAAATACTGGAACAGGAAAGAGCCGGTCAAAAATGGTCGGAAGATGGCATAAGATTTTAACCCGCTACCGTTAAATATTTCTAATTATGAAAGCCATAGAAACCAGTTAGGCAACTCGTTAACTTTCCGAAGCGCCGTAGCTATGCCACGTTCTCCTCTTACAATCGGTTGAAGCTGATGAAAGGAATCCCTTTGTGTACTTTTGTTTACCCAAAACCAAAATAGCATGCTAATTTAACAGCCAAACGTTTTAAATTATAAACGCAAGATAAATAATAACCATTAATATAAATATTTAAATATTGACAAAGAAAAAGTTCCTAACTTCTCCAATGCCTCCTGTCGAGTTTCTTATCAAACTCACCACCAACAACACCAGCATCAGCACTATCCATTTCAAAAGAATTCAAAGAATCATTATCACATAAAATGTTAAATTGACTGTGGCGTATACGGCGCGCGCTGTGACAATCTTATCCCCAATGTTCCACTTTTGTTGTCTAAATGAGGTATAATTAAGCTTTGGCTACCATGCGACAACCCACAAAAATCCTTTTATTTTAATTTGCGACAAGAGAGCCAAATAAATGAATAGCGGCTGTCGTGAAGAAAGTTATAAAGTTGAATTCCCAAGTTGCTGAATACATGCACACACATACATACATACATGTGTACATGTTTGTGTGCCGTGTTAGAGAAGGATTTAAGGCAAGTGTCTACCTTTGAATGTTTCAACCTTTTTAAAAATAAATGAGAAAGCTTTAAGTATTGAATGGCTGCCAACGGCGCCTTTTGTCACTTTGACCTTAAATGGTTTTCACTTTTTTATGGCGGATTTAAGAAAACTTTGCCTTTGTTTGTGTATGTGTGTGTAAAAGGGGTAGTCTACATTGCGTAAATATTGATTTTTTTATTCCTTTGTCCAAGCTAGGATTTTAAGAAATGTTTTCTTATCATTTTGCTGACACATATACACACATATATACACATTTATATATACACATTTATATATACATATATTGAAGTATATAAATGGCAAAACGGTTATTTTGATTTTATTTTCTTTTTATGCTTACTTAAATTTTAAACCTATTTCAATGCTCACTTATACTAACTGACGTACCAACCCACATGCACGAATTTAATCATTAAAGCGAGAGAAAGAATATATTGGAAAATGCAGAAAAATTTTGTTTAGTGATTTAAAAAGTTTGGTTTAATAGAAGATGGCGTGGGTATGAAAAACAGCATCGGCTTAGCCAAAACTGCACCAAACAAGATTTGGAAACAGCTATTACAATACCTTAGACAATGTTTTGATGGGTTTACATTTTGAGATGATAAGGTTGGTTAAACAAGGGCAATATTTTAACAGATGGATTGAGTTGCGATTTAAAAATATTTACTTATACATACTAAAAAAACTTGGAGCACAAAAAATAACAAATGTATATTTAATTAGGGGATAGGGGTTATAGGCCTTGCATCTACCATACACATCAGATCGTTTAAAGTCCATATCTAAGACTGCTATACCTCGTCTAAAGTCACAAAATCTACATTCCGGATTCGGCATACAAAAAATACCTTTCGAGTTAAAAGTGGAGAGCAGCTTTTAAGCGGTGACCACGATATCTTTTTAGTTCTGTATCGTATTGTTCTAATTTTTTTCATCTCAAGATATGTGTGGAGCTATAATAATGGTTTGGATAGAGCCATTTCGACTTAGGTGGCTCTCGAAGATTCTTTGTCAATTCAGAGCTGTAATCTAAGCATAACCACAATAATTTATGTTTCCCTTCATCATGCTCTTAAGATGAGGTTTATGGGTCTTGTATACAGCAAACTTCAGAGTTATCAGGTATAATCTTAAGCCTCCTTTTCTAGAGCGCTCCAACGGTCTAACTATCATAATTTATTTATCCTTCATACAAATCAAATAGGTACATATGCCATTCTTGCTTTCAATGCAACACTTAATCAGAGAGCAACGCCTATGAACCCAATAAAACTAAAAGAATTGATATCCTCTAAGTGAAAGAAAGCTTTTCAAGAGACTTCAGACATTGTTAGAAATATCGAAAGTTTTTGATTAATTTGGATACTTTTAGCCCATGGAGAGACACTACCGAATGGACGCGCTCAAAACACAACTCCTGGGATATTGCACAAGTAAAAGCATGGCATCTTGTCTCCGTCTACAGTGCTGTCCTAATAAGACCAGATTTCGCTCTCAGCTCAAAATGCCACATAGGCTCCCGGGATTATTGTGTGTCTTGATGAGCGATATTGCTTATTAATTCATTAAAAAATATCGGTCTCTATCCGCCATGCACACCCATGGATACGCTAAAAAAAGTATAGAAAACTTTAAAAGCTTTATTAAAGAAATATTAAAGTGGTTGGTAAAAAAAGTTGAAAAATGCACCAGCAGCCGCCTTTAATAGACGAGTGTGGAAGAAAGTAAATAAAAAAAATATACGTTACAAGTACAATAATAAAAATGTATTTATAAATGTATGTATGCACGAGTATAGTATAAAAGAAAAGGAAAACATCAAAAAAAAAGGTATAATCCGGCCCCTAATGCGCATACGATGGCATGGTGGTGGAAGGTGGACCAAACAATGAACTATTTAGTACGGCTAGCTGTATTATTATAATATTTCTTAGATGAAGGTAAACAAAAACATAAGCCAAGAAGGTGATATCCCTTGAGCTGGCATGGGTTTATTTGCTTTTATTGTTGAGCACAAAATTGTATGTGAGTTGAGCAGCTGTACGCAAGTTTGGTATTATATAAGCTGCTTTATTATTTTGGCACTTTAGCAAAGGGGAGCAGAAAGAATTCGCATATACATATACATATATGTACATGGAAGCATCTTAGTATGTATTACTTATGTATGTACCTATATAGCAGTTAGTGCTTGGAATTAGTCTGGACAGCTACATAACTTTTAATCTCTCAACAAGATTTACATAGTGCAGTAGGGATTAAGGTGAATTTAGGGGGCGAAAGTGCTTTGAAAAAAACTTGCATATATACTTATAGTTAATATATTTAACTATTTTCGAAGTAGATATATGGTTAAGGAGTAAGATATAAGAGGCTAAAATTAAGTGAAAACGTAATCTTATCTTATCATCTGCTTTATTTCGTTCGGCTTAGATAAAAGTATTTTCTAAAGACTGATCTAACCAAACTAAGTAGGTTGTTCATACTTTTACATCAGTCTTTTCCAGAAATGGTGGTTGACGTGAGCAGACTTGAATTAACAAAAATTTTTCCCATATTAAAAAGATGGAACAAATTTAATATTAATTTTCTTAAACATTCAGGTTTTTGCATTCATTAATTTTTACTATTAAAAAAATCCGCAAGAGTCATATATGACTCATTGGAAAAGTGAACTTTTAAAAACGTTCAGATTTTTTCATACACAAATTCATCGTATAAAAAATTAACACATAAATGAGTCATATTTGAGTTATTAATTTACTGCAAGACTCGAATGAGTCACATTTGACTCATTTGAAATTGAAATTTCCATACACAAATTTGTGAGATAATATGGCTGTTTATAAAATATATCGACAGCCACACTGCCAAACCAAAAAGTTTTCAGGAGAGGGAAAAAACTGTGATAATTATATCATATTATATCTGGAAAGAAACTGGAAGTTGTAACCCGATTTTGACTGCATTTTAATGCGCGAAATATCACGATCTATGGGAAAGGCTCAGAGCCTCATTTTTGGAAAAATATTGACTTACAGGGTTTTGCAGTGGGGCTGTCGATATATAACTTAAAAAAGGGCATGCAGCTTCCTCTAGTTGAATTTTAATTAATAAAATTATATATTTACTAGATGCATAGCTACTTCAATTGCCTTCACCTCATTACTTTATTTTCATACATAAATTTCTGCTTAAACTTATTAATATTCTCTCTGAACTAAACTTGTCAACGCCGCTTCAATATTTTGCATTTATATGCCACTTTATGTGTTTATGTTTCACAATAATGACAAAAGACGCAGAGACGCAATAAAGCCATAGTGATTATGAATTAGAAGCCATACCAAAAACAGACCAAGAGTCGTGTTGATAATCTGCAATAATAATAAAATATTCTGTATAAATGGAAACAAAAGGGTGGTGAGCAAATGCCATGTTGTAACAGCTTAAAGGCTCAAAAGCCTACAAACAAAGCAAATTAGCGTCAAATTCAAGAAACATAAATGACAACCCAACTGCTGCTAAATACTTTCTACAACTACAGCAACAACAAAATCTGATGATATCAACACATTATTACTCGCTGCATACATACATACATACATACATTTGTATTTACTATTCCCAGCCGCTTTTGTCATTAACAAATATCTACGCTCCTCCGTAGTTTGGTATTAAGATGCTTTTACAGTCGAACGCGTTTGGCTTATGAGCATGAAAGTCTTTTAAATGCGAATTACAATCGTTGAGTGTGACTATTAATTCCACCATCAGCTAACATAGCCACTCCAACCATTACCTAAACCAAAGCAACCATTACCATTGTCAATTAAAGCTCTGTTGACATAGTGACAATGGTGCGCATCCGACAAAACTGCTTAGGCCATAATGCTCTTCCAATCATGAGATGAAGCAAATCTTTCCAAGTATTCACACACTTTGGCACATATTTAAAATATATTCATTGACATTACAGGCTTTATTAGCTGCAAATTTGCCTTTCACAATTAATTAGCCTTCCACGCCCCTTTCTAAGAGTTATTAGGCAAGTTGATTTAGTCGATATGTACTGACAAAGTTACTCCAACAACATGAAAAAGTGAACTAAAATAAAGAAATGAAATTCAATAATGGGAGAGAAACAAATGACTGTATAAGGTTTAGTATAATATTTGTTCGGAATACAAATGTATATCCTTAACTTTCTAAAGGCTAAAGTAAAACTCGATAAAAATCAATCAAATTCTGAAGCATCCTGAAACCCACAGTTTCTGAAATAAAATAAAACAAAATCAAATAAAATAAAATAAAATAAAATAAAATAAAATAAAATAAAATAAAATAAAATAAAATAAAATAAAATAAAATAAAATAAAATAAAATAAAATAAAATAAAATAAAATAAAATAAAATAAAATAAAATAAAATAAAATAAAATAAAATAAAATAAAATAAAATAAAATAAAATAAAATAAAATAAAATAAAATAAAATAAAATAAAATAAAATAAAATAAAATAAAATAAAATAAAATAAAATAAAATAAAATAAAATAAAATAAAATAAAATAAAATAAAATAAAATAAAATTAAATTAAATTAAATTAAATAAAATAAAATAAAATAATATAAAATAAAATAAAGTGAAATAAAATAAAATAAAATAAAATGAAATAATATAAGAGTTAAAATGAGTTCATATCCGAGTCAGGTATCAATACCTAATTGAATAAAATTAAGAAATTTAAAAAACGCAAACAAAATAAGTCCTAGCAAAAAAGCTGTGAGAAGCTTTCATGGCACTCATCTAATACCCTGAACCTTTTCTCGAATTGAAACCCTCATCTATGTAAAGATGATTGTCCATGACAGTAAAAGAGGCATGCAAAAGACCAACGGCTTGGCAAAATAAAGAAAAAAAGCAAAAATAAATAAACAAACAATACTTAAAATACTTTAGCAGCCAAAGGATGGCAGTTTTTTGCTATAAGGGCTGGTGAAGCTAACACCCAGCTTTACTACGAATTTTGGTTAAATAGCTATTACAAGTTTTTTTATTACATATTTATACAATTCCACGCTTACGAAAAAGGCAAGCAAAGAAACCTTAATTAATATGATTTCCAATAACGAATAATTTAAGAAAATTGCTCGCGATAAAGAGACAAATTTAAAGCGTGAATTGGGCATTGAACTTGAACTAGTAGTGTTGCCAAATGATTTAGCTCAAGTCTAGTGCTGAGTTAGTCCAATTTATATTTATTTATAATTTTTGCATTTTTACAGCATTTTCAAAGTAAAAACTTGACTACTCGTTCATAGAAAATTACTAAAATCTTCACGTCGCTAAAAATTCGTCTACCAATACGATTTTAGTCAGAGAATGATATTTTTCAGAGTAATTTGAACATTTGAAAGCAATACACAAAAAGTATCAACATTTAAATGTAAATATTTTCATGCGAAATTGCGAAAAAATGTGAATTGGCATGAGCATGAAATAAAATGTGGCAGCAATGTGAATAAAATACACATAAACAAAATTGAAGAGAAAAATCGAGGGTGAAAAATACAAAAATTCGCCCCAACTAAAATTCAGTCAAAACTGCAAAATTCGTAGGGAACCGCTTACCGGGCAAGATTGGGCAGCAGTCAAGGGGATACAAACAATTGTGATTGTTCACTTTTTCAGTTTTATAAAGGAAAACTTTTTTCATTTTTTGTTTTTGTATTGGTACTTGTGTACCTTTTGTTGTTGCTCGTTTTGCATTTAAATCTCCCTGTGATGCCAATGTCTTTGTAACTGTCGTTCGTTCATTCATTTGCATTGGTATTTCTGCATTCGTCTTTGACTATTTTCATTTCGTTTTCATTGCATTTTTTTTGTATTTGTTTTTATATTGGGGCATTGCCATTGCACGGTCATATCGCTGCCAGCCATTGACTTCTCAATTCTTGCTGCACAGTCGCAGTATTATTAACCGATTGCTTGGTATGCCATATAATTTTTAAAAACTTCGAGACAGAAAACGTGGGGTGGATGTATTGAAATGAAAATAAGCCGAAGAATTTACACTAGCTCTCTTTCTTATTGCATTGGTTGTGCGACTGCCTTAGTGTGTACAGTGTTGTGTAATAAAATTGTATCTTTTATCAATTTTTAAAGTAGGGCCTTCTTTATCACTGAGAAGATGTGATAGTTTTTGGAGCCTTCAGTAGAAAAGTTCTACCAAATAAGGACCGTAACTCGTTTTGAGGCCACTCCGGGATATTCAATTAAAATTAAATACAAGCTGCAAGCAGATGTGAGTTGATAATGTAGCGGATTAAAGTTCAAAGGCACCGCTCGCTTTCTCATCCTAAGCGAGTGGAAAAAGAAGGTTTTCCTTGCGACTTCCGAATACGGCTGTAGAGTAAGTCGTCATCACGACTGATAATGTTCATAATTATTCTTCGTTCTTTAGAGAATGTCTGTATAATATCTATGCAGACAACTTTTCCAAATTAGACAATAGCTGATTATTTTTTTTTTTTTTTGTAAGCATTTAGCGATTTGTGAATAAAATAACCAAATGAAATTTTTGTTATAAAATTTTCAAAAATTCTTTTGAAAATCAAGTGGGAAATTTTTGCTTGTAAAATAGCAACGAACATTTTTTCTGCTTCGTTATTATTTGTTGGCTTCAATTCAAACAGTTTTAATGCTTTCAGCAAACATTTTTAATTATTTCTCATTGCATTTTTATTGCACAATGCTGTTTACGTAGGCATACTTATTTTTATTAAATGTCACTGTCGTTATGTCATAGTTTGCGCATGTTGTTGTCCAACTATGTATAATAAATGAGTTATAATACCAACAACAACCACATTGTTATTATTAATGCGACACACAACAAGTGCACGCATACACACATACACATACTTGCCAACAACGTAACAGCTGGCAGCAACAAGAACAATTAAGTATGTTGGGTAACCAACCGCAACACCGCTACAACTACAACTATGTTAACTGGTTTGATAGCAGCGCACTCTATTCAACATACGCTGTTGTTGTTTGTGGGTCGCAAGTGTGGCTGCAGTTTGTGCGAATTGCGCGCTCACGCGATATGCTTGTTATTCCAACTGTCACGCAACTTTGGTAATAATTTTTCGTTCATTCGTTTACAACAAATAAATACATAGATCTGCAATTCCAATGCAATACAATGTCTACAAGTGCATATGATTTTGTGTGTATGTGTGTGTGTGTGATGGCTATAGCCATGTAGCAGGTTTGCGTGCAAAGAAATTAATGCAGCGACCATATCCGATTGTAGTTGACCGTTGTACTAGAGAGCAAAAATTCATTGCATTTAAATAAATTAATATTGGTGTATACGTTTAAAATTTTCTGATGGGGTATAAGATATGATTTTTAAGGAACCTACGTAGTAAGCATCGAGAATACATCTCAAAAGGTCTTCGTCTTCACAGACTGGCGGATTGACACGCAAGACTTAGAGGACTATCCGCAATTCCGAGCAAACAGCTGATAGGAAAATTGAATAGATCATGAGAGAATTCAATTTCGTTGAGATCAATGGAGTTAACAAAACTTTATTACAAATATTCACCGCTGATAGTTCCGACGGAGTTGCTAATATACTAATTAATTAAATAATTTTTTACTTACAATTTTGTGTTAGCATTTTTATCGGAAGAGTCACACTGTGTCATAACGAACTTTCAGAAGCATGTCAAAAAAGTTAGTTTTAAAACTAAATGGTTTTTTAATATTTGAATAAACTATAAAATTCAGTAATTTTAAACACACGAGTGAGTAGAGCGAAAATCACTTTTTCGATTAAACACTACAAAAGTATAGAACTAGAGTTGCCAGATTAAAATAAAATTTAAGTTTGAAATTTTCTTACTAAGCTAAGATGTTTAATGGCGTAATTCTGTGGTGAAATAAATATATCAAAAAATGAAGCTTAAAGGTATATACAATATAATTTTTGCAGTGTTGCCAGAGAGCTACCAAAGGATGCGGTTTTTAAGATTTTACTACCAAAATCATTTTTCGCAGTTATAAAATAAAAAATAAAAATTCTCGTTATCACCAATTTAACTAGCTGAACTCTGTGAAATTGGAAATGTCACGCAATTTCACTAACAAGAATAGCAATGAATTGAGTTTGTAGTCAATTATTTAATTATAGTTTCTTGAGAAATGCCACATTGTTAAGCGAGGTTAACTCCACAGAATAAAAAGGAGCTTTAAAGAATTTATTTCAAAATTATTTCTTAAGATTAGCTGTCTTGTCATCTGTTTAGTAAGATCAACGCGAGAAGTATAGTGATGCTTTTTAAAAGGACTTGCCGCCTATTTCAAAAGTTTAAATTGAACTCGACATCAGTGAAAAAATAATTTAAAAGAGTTTTTCAATTATTTCTGCAAGAAAAGAGGAAAAAGCAATAAATATAAAAATATTTATTTAAATATCAATAAAAATTATAATAGGGAACTCTTAAGAGTTGCCACCTACTAAGAAAACTGAGTACAAAAACTTGAAAATGTTTCTAAAAATGGCTTTATCTGTTGTTCAGTCGCACAAAACAAGTTTGTAAAATATATATTTTAATAGTTTATTCCGAAGAGGCTTGCCACATGCTTTCAATACTAATTTATCTATGTATCTAATTTTTGTAGCCCAATCCGCAGGTATTGAATAACCCGATTGTTGGCCAGATCTTGCAGATTTCGACAACAGATTAATATAATTAAAAATGCATATATATTTTAGACATTTTAGATATATTTCAGATAAATATCTCTGGAACTAAGGGCCTAGTTTGATTTCAAAAGGAAATAGGGACGGAAATGTCTTAAGTATCTGACCACAATGTCCCAATTATTTCAATATTTTTATTTATAAGGCGATCTCTTCTTTTACTCATACTTACAAACAAAGTACAACAAATGTTCACATGTCCGCTTCAGCATAATTTTTAGTTAATCTTTTTTATTCGCTTATGTGTTTACCTTAGCTATTTTTCTACAGCCCTTTATTGATTTGGGGTTAACGTGTTGTGTGCACTCACCAGGCTTAGAAAAGGCTGAACAAACTATATCAGTAGCTTCTAAGAAAATAGAACGTTTTTTAATAAAAATAAAGATACATATGTATATGTGAATAAACATGTCGGAAACCAAGTATAGATATATGTGCGTAAATATATTGATATTTGTATAGGTATCAGTTATCAAACAATGAGCTAAGATGTCATCGAAAATGACACAAGTCAACAAAAAAAAAAAATATACAAAAAGTAACAAAAGGTATACAACTGAGGTGGCATATTTGTTTTAACTTTTGTTTGCTTGCAATAGACAAACTGTCTAAACAAAAACCATAGAACATCTATTTGGCAGACACGCGCACCTCAAATAAGTAAGTTGTTAAGCTTGCGAATGTTGGATATTGCGTAGCGCTAGAAAGTTTGGTGCGTGGCACTTTTATCTGCAACTCAGCAGACAGAATAAGATAAAGTATAGTTTCATTGTTTAGAGTTTTTAGTGTGAGCAAATGTCATACCACTTTGATGAGCTGAAAGCAGTCAATATTCAAAGACCAACAACTACACAACAGCGACAGTTCGTAAGAGAATTGAGTGTGCAAGTTGAGGAGGTACATGCAGCTTCAGCAGTCGTGTGAAGTGTCATGGGACAAAAAAGCTTCCATGCAGAAAACTGGAATAGTAAAGACGTGCTACCCAATCTGACATATGTACATAGGATTGAATCCATTTTCACAGACCCGTGATTGATTTAAATCAGCACCAATTTAGAAAACCTTGACAAACCATATTATTTCGAATAATATCAAAATTAGTAAAATAATGTTCTGAGCTAAACGATCTAATTTATTTATTTTTGAAACAAATTCTTATTAAAACAAATTGACCGCGAATTTTAGCACTTTTGCAAAGGACATGCATCACCCAGACAACCAAGAACAATTGATAACATAATTTATCTTGATATCCAACTATCATGCACCTTAATGTTGTAGCAAATATGTATATATTTATTTTAGCAATCAATATCGTTTTGTTGTCAAACCGAAACTTTACGTGTATCCGAGTTGGTTGTTAGCCGTTGAACTATTTTCTTTTACTCTTGCGCATTTTCATTGAACTCAGCAGCTTTTCAGCAAGTTTTACGAACATGTTCTATAGACAATTTTTTGTTTGAAATACTTTGCTTGTTAGTTGTGTTGGCTCTTGTACACTTTTGTATTATTGCTGTTGGCACCTTGTATTATTCGAGACGCTTTTCAAAAGTTTATCAATCATTTAAAAAGTAAATTGTTTAGAAAACATGTTGATGACATGTTGCTTAGTCAATTCAGGGTAGTCACAGCTAAATGAAAGAAAGAAAGACGAAAACAAGATAAAAACACAAACGAAAGGTGAACACTTTTATTTCGGTCAGCAAGTAAGTAAATTGTTGTTGTAGCATTAAATGTATTAAGTAAGCAGCAATGACAGACTCATTCGTTAACAAAAAATGGTCGCTGTTATCGCTAACAAGAAGTGACATGTTTGCAAGGTTAACGAATTTTGTTTGAGACACATTTTTATTTTTTTGTTAATTTTATTGTTAAATCGAGTTCAATTTCAAAAGAAAAGGTCTTTAATCTTAAAAAGGGGGTTTTAAATATGTTGCGGGAAAGAGCCGCTTACGTTTTGTTCTCTTTTATTCTTATAACTTTATCAAATGATTAAAATTTTCTGAAACCATGGATGACGCACTTTGTCCTTTTATTAATTGTTGGTTGCAGCATTTTTGCTTCAAAATTGGCACCCCTTCCATCACAGTCATTTTTTCGACAGTGAAAACTAAATTTGACTTAAAAAAATTTTTTTCCAATTTTTTTCCGATACACTTTTATTACGCTTCGTTAGTCCGTTGAGCATTTAATTGTAGGATAAATGTCTTTGGGTCTCGGTCTCACTTTCGGTTTCCATTGCTGTTGGGGTTTTGGTTAAGATTTCGTTTCAGGTTTCACTTTTGGTTCCAGTTTCGGTTTCGGTTCAATTTCCAGTTTTGCTTTCTTTTCCAGATTTGTTCTTGGTTCCGGTTTAATTCCGTTTCGATTCCCATTTCGTTTCCAGTTTCAATTCCTACTTTTTTTTTAGTTTATCCTCCCATTTCGTTTCCGGTTTCACTTCCAGCTTCTTCTTATTTTTCGGTTCCAGTTTCGGTTTCGTTGCCGGATTTGGTTTAGGTTCAAGTTTCATTTCGTTTCCAGTTTCAATTCCCAATTAGTTTACAGTTTCTCTTCCCATTTCGTTTCCGGTTTCATTTCCAGCTTCGTCTTCGGTTTCGTTTCCGGTTTCAGTTTCGATTCCAAATTCGTTTTGGGCTTGGTTCGTTCCATTTCCAGTTTGTGTTCCCATTACGTTTACAGTTTCAATTTCCACTTCGTTTACAGTTTATATTCCCATTTCGTTCCAAGTTTCACTTCCAGCTTAGTCTTCGGTTTCGATCACGGCTTCGATTTTGTTTCCAGTTCCACTTCCAGCTTAGTCTTCGGTTTCGATCACGGCTTCGATTTTGTTTCCAGTTCCACTTCCAGCTTCGTCTTCGGTTTCGATCCCGGTTTCGGTTTTGTTTCTAGTTTCGATTCCAGCTGCGTCTTCGGTTTCGGTTACGGTTTTGGTTTCGTTTCCAGTTTCGGTTCGGCTCTGCTTTCAGCTCTTGTTCCGTTTTTAGAAAGATATAGTTGCTTCTCCAGTTTCATGCTCATGCTTTTGCTTGTGCTAAGTATTTTGTATCAGTTTCGTTTTCTAGTTGGGTCGGGGTTATTTTCAGTTTAAAGTTAAACTCACGAATCAGAGCTTTATCGATTTCAAATCTTCATACAAGTTTCGGTTCTCTTTACATTTCGGTTTCAGTTCGGGCTTCGATTTCGGAATCGGTTCGGATTTGCTTTCGATTTTTTCTTAGTTTTTAGTTAAATTTCCTTTCCAGTCTTTGTTGGTTTTGTTTCGCCTTGTGTTTCTGATCCTCCTCCTTAGATTAGAAAACGCAAGAGCTTGAGATTAAAAAATTATTTTGAAAGCATATCAGTATAAAAATAGCCCCTTAAAAGCATGCACACATTGGCAAGACCGTAGCTTTCACTTCTGCACTATAAAACCATAAATGAAAGCAATTGGTTAACCACGTCAAGGCATGCAAAGGAAACGGAAGTAATTTACTGTAAATAGCTATAAGAAATTTATGAAATTTCAAGAAGGTAATAAAAATATGTAAATATAGGGAGTATGTTGAAATCAAATTTAGCTGCTGCTCAACAAAATTTCAACAACTGAAAATAAACGAAACAAAAGCGACCCCAAATTAGCAACAAACCGATTCTCATATACGAGTACGAGTATGTATGTATGTAGATACCTGATAGACGTGTGAGTATATAGCTCGCAACGTAGGTACTCTATTAACATTTATAGTCAACCGCATATGCACACAAGAAATGCATTATTTGCACACATTTCACATGGAAAATTTTCGTATGCGAATTTTACACCCTTTGTGATTTTATTAAAAGCAATGTGCAGTCAAAAAACCACAACGAAATTGCAAAATGTTAAATGAATGAAATTGCAACTGACTCATGTGTGTGGGGTGAAAAAGCTACAAAGCGCACACAAATTGATTTGAAGTGAATTAAAAGAGATACACCCCCCCCACTACGCTCCACCAATACATGCATATGTGCAATGCATATGGGAGAGTATACGATGTATGTGTGTGTGTGTACCTACTTATCTACTTAACTGTGAGAATTCCATGAATGTTTGCATACGTCAGTTTCAGCTGAATATGTGGGTATATTAAATAGAATACCCTTGCGTAAAGTGTTTTAACAATTTAGCTTACTCTAGCGCGTACTACCAAAAGCGTATACTTTTCAAGCACTTTAATGTTTATAGAGGAGGCCATAGAGTACACATGGCGTATGAGTAACATTAGCGTAAGCAGATTGCTTTCAAATTAAATTTTCTAGATTAGCGTGAACGTATGTATTTTTTATATAAGAAACCCACTCGACCAAGAAACGTATGTTAGCGAGCATAAGAGAATTACGATAGTTTCTCGTAACTTGGGAGCTCGCCACATGTACGAGTCTCGGATCTTGAACGGACGATTTGTTTAACTTTTTTTTTTTTGAAATACTTGAACTTTTTGTCAATTAAATAAAAACGTTTTCCACAAAAAATTATGAAAATTTACATTTTCTGTAAAGGACAAGACGTGACCAACTAAAGGTAAGTTTTCAATGAAATTTGGGCATGTTTGAAATTTATTTTAATATCTTGATAATTATTTCTTTTGCCAGGTCGTGGATTAACAGAACCTCATGGCGATCAATATTCAATATTCGTGGCGCGGTACTGCAACAAATTCAACAATTCATGAGAGGAATGCTGTTAACGTTGGCCATTCCAAGTAGGTTAAAATGTGTTTTGTCATACCTACTAACTCGGTTTAATAAGACAATTTTGTCTTCATTTTAGGTTCTTTTACTAAAAAGTTTGCTTTGGAGGAGTCCGAATTCGAGCCGAGGTAAGCCAGAAATAATCAAATCAAACAACAACCACTAAATAAAACATTCTGTTAACTTATTTATAGTTTAAGTATATTAAGACCAAATAAATAAATAATATTAAAATCAACAGAAAAAAACACCCTTTTTTATATGGGGAATAAATTGGAATTTAGCGCTAACGTAAGTATTCTCGATCCATTTTAGATACTGTTTAAGATACTTTCTCGATAAAAAAAAGTATCGAAACAAGATTCGTTTGCAATCCGTTTACAGCACGAAAAAGGATCGTAAACGTATCAAAATCTTATTTCGAGAAAGTGTGCTCTGCTGCCACAAACTGAGCGATAGGTAATACTTTTACGATAGTTTCTCGGAATCAGTTCTCGATACTTTTATCAGGAAAAGTATTGCTAAAGCTTCGAAAACTTAAGCATTCTCGTGAGCGTTGGTCGGGTGGGAACTGTCATTAAAATAGTGCTATAAATAGTTCTAAACATGTGCGAGTATGTGTGTGTATCTATGTATGTATATGTGTGATTAGGTTAGTGGTAGCGAAAATGCTACTATGCCCATTTTTATAGCCATTTATATGCCATTCAACTAAATGTTAATGTATCTGAAAGCACTAACTTCAATTGCATAAGCTTTATGCTATTTTACACGTACTTTTGTGTGCCACACATACGTACATATCCATACACACGCACACATTTAACGTAAATCGTTATTGACCACAAAAATTCCGTTTTGGCTACTGAATCGCGTTTGGAGCACTTCCAAACGACTGACCAACCAACCAATCCATATAACCAACCAATCGCCTGTCCAACGCCTAGCACGATATGAAACCATTGGCTGTCGATTGCAATCGACAAATTGGCTTCGGTACTTAGATTTACTATTATAAAAAAAAAAAACAAGTAAGGAAAGGGCTGTCTTCGGCTGTGCCGAAGTCTTTATACCTTTCATGAATATGCACAACTTCTATCAGTGTCCGCTCCTTACATACAATTACTTACAAACTCTCCAAAACTGTTAATTTAAAAATATATAGCCAAACCACATATATCGGAGCAATCGGTAATATGGGAGCTATATGTTATGTAAGTCCGCTCTGTATGATTTTCACTACACACATCACTCATATAATAAGTACCAAACCTGCAAAATTCTACGTTTCTAGCTTTCTATTTGAAAAATTTATAGCCCGAAACCCATTTATCGAAACTATCGATTATATGGGAGCTATATGTTATATTGGTCCGATCCAGGTGATTTTCACTACACACATTACTTATATAGTATGTACTAAACCTGCGAAATTTCGCTCTAATAGCTTTTTAATTGCAAGAGTTAGAGGCCAAAACCCGTTTATCGGAACAATCGATTGTATGGGAGCTATGCGTTGTATCGGTCCGATCTTGCTGGTTCCGACAAATGATTAATCCTATGCAAAATGGCGCCTGCTTGCAGAATTTCATCGAGATATCTCTAAAATTGAGGGACTAGTTTGCGTTCAAACAGACGGACGGACAAACGGACAGACGGACAGACGGACATGGCTAAATCAACTCAGCTCGTCGCCCTGATCATTTCGGTATACTTAATGGTGGGTCTATCTCTTCTTCTTCTCATACTTACAAACATCGGACCAAAGTTATAATACCATTTCATGCTCATGAAAGGTATAAAAAAAAAAAAAATAATAAAACCCGTATATTTGCATGTATGTATGTGTATGTGCAGCAGCAGCGCTCAATAAAATTAAATCAGCAATTTAACATTGCAATCGAAATTGGCCGTGTTTCGCTGCATCACGTGTTTGTACGCACGAAATGGTTTTTCCGTGAAATTGAAATTATAATTTCCTTTATCCTTTATAATGTATGTACTTATGTACGTCGATAAGCGTACATACATATATATACATATACATACTTAGGTTTATTAGCATTCTACTAAATTACAAATAGAATTCAGGGCAAATGAGTTACGGTTGGAAATTTTTTCTGACTCATGAGAAAAATAATTCGAAATTGTTTAGAGTGGCGTTAGTACGATTGGATGTGTTTGAAATAGTAACTGGAGCTAAGACTAGGGATGTGACTTTAAAGTGTTGTACCTCTGAACAGTAATAGGCACATATTTAGTATATACTTGCAACTAGAATAGGTTTAATTTTTTAGTAAACACAACGTTCCAACGACGTAGCAAGAACGAAGCAGCGTGGTAACTGCGACTTATTTATCACGGTGGACTTCCTAAGTAAGCTCAAAAATAATAAAAATTTACTGCCCGAAAATTCGAGGGTCGTAAAATGTATGTATCTGAAAAAAAAAACAAATAGAAAAACTTAGAATAAATAACTTAGCAGTCTTAGTAGTAGTCGTGCAAAAGAAGGTCAAGAAAAGCGGAAATATTTAAATTGCAAGTAATAGTTAGTGTGACTCTGATATTCATAGTGAGAATAAGAGTGAGAGTAAGGGTTAGAGTAAGAGTGAGAGTGGCAGCGAGAGTTAAAGGGAGAGTGAAGTTGAGACTGTGAGATAGTGAGCCAAAAAGATAATAATTTTAAACTTGAAACCAAGAAGTAAATAGTGATCGAACTATGCTCATCTCTTCAGAAAAACTTGCTCACACATGCTTTTCAATATGCTAAATCGGCGATAGTGCAATCTCAACGACGACAAGCGAATAGCGATTTATCTCTGTGCTTCATTGCCTCTAACCAAGATATCATATGACACTTTGAAGGCGCGAATTTTTGCTAACAAGAAATCAAACAAAAAACTCACGAAACACAAAAGCCAAGTTGCTAGACAAGGTGTGAACATTTCTTTGTTTTTTTTTTTTTTTTTTCATTTACGTAAGTATGTATATGTGCGCGTGTGTTTGTTAGCTTAAGCAGTAAAGTGAAGCAATACTTACGGTACTTAAAGAGACAACAGCGAAAGAACAAAAGAATAAGCAACACAATTCAAACTTTTATCGACAATGAAAGTTTTAAGAAATAAACAAAAGCCATACAAAAACAATGAAAAATAAAGACAAGCGAATATGTATGTATGTATGTATGTATGTATATGTAAATGGGCTGCTCATCGATTACGAACGCAAAGTTTTAATCGATGATCTAAGTGACACAGTAAAAGCAGATAAAAGAAAATATCAAATTTTCATAGCCAAAAGGCAAACAAAAAACAAAAAAAAGTTTGAAACAAAATGACACGAAAAATCTTGCAAGTGATGAAAGTACCACGATATGATATGTAAATAAATGTGGCTCTAGAAAAATATGACAAAGATTTGGTGATAAATTTTATAAGTGGGGGCGTGGCATCCGGTATATAGAATAAAATTTGAAAATTTTATTGGCTCCAAAAGCAATAAAGCCCCATTAATAATATTTGGTATATTGAACTAAGTCTGAGATTTTGAAAAAACTTTGGCGGATAGTTTATTGTTTCACTTAGTCGACAGCTTATATACTCATAGTACCCCTAGTAGAACCCCTGGTGAGGCTCAAAATATTTGTAAACATCTATAAGCAAAAATAGAACTCGTTTTCTAAAGCAATAGCTCCGCTTAGAATATAAACAAGTGAAGAAAAGAACATTAAATCAAATCGATTTTAAAGTAAATTGCATTAGAACGGATTGTGAAGTTTTATTTTAGGCAGAAAGTGTTATAGAGGATCTTCTTATATCTAGAAAAAAATAACAAAAACTTTTGGTACCAAATCACAGCTGAGTATATAATATTCCTTTACACCCGAACTTAAACTCATTGTCTAATGTTGTTCTTATTTTCACTCGTTGTTTCCTTGTGCTTCATTAACCACTGTACACATCGCCGCTATTTTACTTTGCATGCCATCTAACACTTGCTAGATATTTCAATTTTCACTCACCTGCCGAAATCGCAAATATTTTCCGAAATCTCTTCTTCTCTTTTTCTCTTCTTCTCACACCAATTTAATAGCATACTTCTTTAATAGTTCCGGTCCTTCTGTAGCCTTAATTGCCTTTCCATTTTATATTCAATTTCAACTTTGGTTCTTTCTTTATCTGTCCTCACGCGTCTTCTTTACACTTAATTCGTATTTCTCATACATGAATATTGAACCCCTCTTTTGCTGCTGAACTCCAATTCAGGTTTTGACTTGCATTTGTTTCGAACTTCCATGGGTTTTGGCTTGTAACGTAGCGACGCATCAATGACTCTTTGTTGATGTTACACTTTGCTGGTATTGACATTCGTTTACATCCCCAATGCCCAAATCGTAAAACTTCGTTACCGGAAACAAAAGGATAAAGTTTTTCATACGCTTTACTTCATTTTTCTTTTAATACTCATATGCATTAAGCAATGTGTTGTTGTTTTATATTTTTTTTTTTCTTTTCTTGTTTTTTTTTTTTTTTTTGATAGTTTAATTTTTTTTCAGTCACTTTGTTTATGTTAGTGCTCAATACGTCGAGTTGTTGAGACGTTTCCCATCCAACTTTTTTTCTGTTAGGGATGCTGATTTTAGTTGGTTAAATTTTCGAATGTAATTGTACCGCGACAGATAATGAAATATGCATTCATACCAGATGCGAGAGTAGGTAATAACAGTCAAGGTATATTTTTGAAGACTTTCCACTTTTTTCCTTCAAAATCAAATCACCAAAATATAGCATGGCGAGATACATAAGTTGGCTCTTTTCGGGGTAGTTCCTAGATAGTTTTAGCATTTTGGAAATAGTCATGGAGTTATACTACAACTTTCTCGGGACCATTTTCTAATTTTCTTTTTGACGGTCATTACTGGGACCTTTTCTGGATTGTTTTGGGCTCTTTATTCGGGTTACTTCGATATTGTTTTCGGCACATGTTTTGAATTATTTGGGAACATTTGAAACGTATTTTTCCCTAAAAAAACTTAGAATAATCCACAAAAAATTAAATAAATACAGTAGAATCGCGAAAAAGTTAACCAAACCGTTCCAAGGGTGTTTTACTTTTCCGAAATATTAACTTTTCCAAAGGGCTCTCGAATTTGAAAAAAAAAACACGGAAATAAACATAATTTTGGGAATATAATACGTTCAATTTATTTGCATGACTCACTTTTACTCGTAACAAAACAGAAACTTAGATATACGTGTCGATTCTGAGCATAACCGGAAATTTTGTACCCAGAAGATTATCTAACCGAAAATCGTAACCGTTGGCAACGCGGTTTATGTACCCACGATTCTAGCGCGCATGGTAACGATGTCAAAAACAAACAATGCGCAAAAGAGAATAAAATGCAGACGCGCACGAAACTTCGCGCAAAAAAGTGCTTATATTGTTTATTAATTCTGGTGAACTAGTATGTGTTCAAAATTTGCGGTATTTTCTATCCACAAAAATATTTACAAAACACGTGCAATTTTTCGTGGTTACGAGACGTTACCACCTCTTTCGGTGGTTACGAAATTGAACTGCAACTTGGGCCGGCAGAATACCAAAAGGGTGTAAAAGTTTCCAAGTTATTTGTTTGCCGGTAAAATGAATGTTGTTACCACTCTAGAATCGACCCGTTAGTTTGTACTTTTTCCCATTTTACATACATACATATGTACATATGTATTAATTTGTAAGGGCTGGTTTAAAGAAGCGGTCGAGACTTGTTTGTTTCTTTTCTTTTGTGTAATAGCTCCTGACAATTTTCGTGCGCATATTAATAAGATCTGATATCTGATTTGCATCGATTTGCCAATCGATTTCCACGAATACCTTCATCGATTTTTCTTAAAATCTCAGCTTTTTGATGCAAATTTAATCTGATTTGCAATGATTTTTTCTGCTTAGTTGACATTTTTTAACACACTAACTATAAACAACTCACAAGCTCAAACGTTCATGACAAACTACGTATGTACCAACCGACACCATATATATAATACTTATTATATATATGACCGACACCGACAATAATTTTTTACATAGAAATTCGGGGAATACATAGCAATAAGGGGAATACCCGAGCTTGTTTTTCTTGCCAAACAAACGGTTGGGTTTGAAAAAATAGATAAGCTCGAAAAAGTTAACGCAAAGTTAACTTTTTAGAGCGGTACGTGGACGCCAAAATCGGTCAACTTAGCCGAAGGTTTAACTTTCTCGCGAGTTAACTTTTGCGCGATTCTACTGTAATCCCAAAAAAATCTTACCAGGACCTCAAAACCAATTCTAAAGTTCTCCTTAAAAAATCTCAAAATGATCACTAAAACTTTCCCCTAAAACCACAAAGTAGTCTCAACATTTCGTTCAAATCAAGATTAACCAAAAATCCTAAACCAGTGAATGCTTGAGAATCTCTTCGACTTCCTCTCATTGATCGATCATCTCTAATAATAAAGTTTAGAAACATTTTATGCTACAAAAATGTTCATTCTTTACCATCACATCACTTCTCTTGCACTGACTGTGATGACGCTCAGAGTTGACATTATCGAAAAGTCAATTTAAGTTTATGCTGTTAGTACACAGATGGAGGAGCTTGGTAAGGTTGACAAGGGTGACGGCAACGACACAAAAAACTTGTGGCAAGTGGTTAAGAATAAAAATTGCTCGTGCCAACTTCTACACCCCGAACGAAAAATATTGCCAACGCCAACGGCTAAAACAAATAATTTGTTGAGTTTGGCACAAGCTGCAGAAGCAAGCGAACGAGCGAGCGAGCTACAGTAAATGTTGCAACAATTTACAAAAGCAACATTCTTTCGCTTGAGCTGCTGATACTTTTGCTTGGCCAAGGGATTAGTTGAGCTGTTTGGTAGTGTCATCCTTTGCTTCATTGTCTTGTTTGCTTTGCTACTTTTAAATAATTTAGAAAAAGGCGAAAAGCGAATAGTTGAAGTTATTTTCTTTACGAATTGCTGCAGGCTTCGATCCCCAGTCGTCATCATCGTCCACTTCACAACGTCAGCAGATTATCAAAAGTAGATTTATTTATTCATGTACATATGTATCTTTTCTTAGCGTTCAGCTTATTCACTTGTTTGCATTCCAATCACCCGTTGGTTGGCCAATACATCATCGAACATTGAGCCTGTTATGTATGGGTGTGTGTGTGTGTGTGTTCGAATCTTTAAATTTCGAATTGAATTTAACTTTGTTAAGCAGCGTAGAAATGCAATTAAAATATGCTTAGTTTTCTGAGAAATCTTTTACTTTGACTTTTCTAATTCTCTTTCACTAAAAAGTCTATTTATACACTTTCAATATATTTGTTTGTTTGTTTCTCTTTGTAGGAAGCGGAAAATGCCATTACCGCAATGAATGGCCAATGGTTGGGATCACGTTCAATACGCACGAATTGGGCAACAAGAAAACCGCCGGCGACAAAATTGGATGGTACGTAAAAACTAAATTTAATGATACAAACAAATACACAAAAAGAGATACAAATAAAAGAAATTAAATAACGAAGCCTAAATGGGGATTCAATGGAACATTATGTACAGAGCTTTGAGTTGAGGTTAAGTCACTGTTTTAATTACTTTTAAAATAATGTTCAATAAAATCTGATTTTTTGCTGTTGCTTTTATAATTTCTAAATTACTTTAGCACATTTAAAGGCTCGATCCTTTATAGTTTGTTGTAAATTCGAGGTTTTCATTTGTGCTGAGCTTAAAGCTCTTTCAGAATTACATTATGATTTTTGAGCTATTCGAAGATATGAAGTTCATACATTTGAGGTTCCATAAAATATTATTTCTGAGATATATTTGGATAGTCTAAAATATGCTCAACTCGTTGTGAAATAATTTTGGGGCTTGTTCAAATGTAACACAAAAGTCCAAACTAAACTCTTTTTAAAATATCTTTGAGCTTTTGTGAAATACATTTAAGGTTTTCTGAAACAATTTTGAACTTTTCCGAAATATATTAATGCTTTTCGGCAATGATTTGAGCTTTTCTAATTTACATTTGAGCGTTCCTGAAATACTTGAAGACGTTAGTGGAAGAAGGGGCTATGTCGCAAAACCACTCAAACTCTATTTCTTGCATTGGTGGATAGTCTTTATGCATAAGCAGATTTCTGGCTTATCAGATAACCGCTATCATGAAAATTTAAGAAAATAAATCATGGATGAAGGGGCTATGTACACAAGTTTTCAATACGAATTGTGGAAGAAGGTGCTATGTAACATTTTTATGTGTAAATTTATGTGTTTTATTTCTCCCCTGATATGAAAATATACAACGTCTTACACTGATTTACATAATTTTTATGCAAGTCCATTTTAACAGTTTTGATAGAACTTCAAATGTTTTTGCTAAACTTTAAAGTCGATTTTCTCGTTTCACTCAAAGTGCGACATAGCCCCTTCTTCCACTAACGTCTTCACTTGTGAGAACATTTCAGTTTTTCTGAAAACCATTAAAGCTTCTCTGAAATAGATTTGAGTTTCTCAGAAATTATTTTGAGCTTTTCTAAAATAAATTTGTAGTTTTTTGAAATTATTTAGAATTTTTCTGTAATACATAAGTTTTGAGTTTTTCTGAAATCCATTGAGCTTTTCCGAAATGCTTGTGAGCTTTTCTGAGATACATTTCAGTTTTTCTGAAACTCTTTTAAATCCTCTCTAAAGTAGATTCGAGTATTTCAGAAATAATTTTGAGCTTTCCTGAAATGCATTCGTGTTTTCCTGCAACCCTTTTGAGCTTTTGTAAAATTAATTTGTAAAATAATTTTCCAATAACAACTTTAATTACCTGCCAACATTAAAATAGTTAATCATCTTCTCAAAATATACAGCACGCATATGTTTAACTTATCGAAATTTGCTGATTTTTTGGCATTTTTCTTGTTATTTTTTCAGTTAATGCCAAGCCTTTAACCTTCGATGAAGTATACAACCAAAGCAGCCCCACTAATTGTACAGTCTATTGTGGCGGCATCAATGGCGCATTGTCCGGCTTTTTAAACGAAGAGATTTTACAGAAAACTTTCTCTCCCTACGGCACAATTCAGGAGATAAGAGTATTCAAGGACAAAGGATATGCATTTGTGCGGTAAGTTTCTACAACAAAAATAAAAAATAAATTAAAAACTAAACGAGGGAAACATTTCACATAAAGTAAAAGTTTTTGTAACTAAAAAGAACAACAAATAAACTAGTTACGCATGTGAACGCACTCATTTACATACTCACATACACATATGTATGTACAAATGTACATACTCGCCATGCAGTCAAAAGACCCAACTACTCGACAATCATACTAGTGCATTGTCAACTAGTTTAAAGCTGGTTGTAAAAAGACTACTTGAGGCAAATATTTTATTTATATTGGAAAATGTTGAGAAAAGCTTATTATTTAAATGTTACTGTCTACGTCGAAAGGAACCCAATACTCCGACAATTCCAGCGTTTATCCAATGTGATAGACGGCATTCAAATGACATTCTCTTAAGAGTTTTTCAACGAAATCTGATAATTTACATACATCACGTAGTTAGGTTCGTACTAGTTATATAGTAGCTTTCGACGCAGCATGGTTTATGTGAAGCTATAACTTGGCATAGATAAATTTATTTATATGTATGTATGTAGCTCCGCATGTACGATATTGACGCACGAAATTAATGCATTTATGAAGGTAGCAATGCACAAAAATAGTTGTCACAACTAAGCGAGCTGCTCTTTTTTTTTAATTGCTTCTTTATTCTTACCTCAGAATTAGACTCGCATATATTAGCACACTTCTTTAATCATACAAATAGTTGAGGGAAAGTTGTATGATATTTTGAAATTAGTTAAGCATGCACAAATTTGATATTTGAATTTAGAATGTTATTTCATTCATTTCGCTTGGGTATAAAAAATGTTAATTGCTTTAATTTAATGACATGTCGACTGTTATTTCTTAATAAAATAAAATTAAATAAAACTAAATTAAATTAAATTAAATAAAACTAAATTAAATTAAATTAAATTAAATTAAATTAAATTAAATTAAATTAAATTAAATTAAATTAAATTAAATTAAATTAAATTAAATTAAATTAAATTAAATTAAATTAAATTAAATTAAATTAAATTAAATTAAATTAAATTAAATTAAATTAAATTAAATTAAATTAAATTAAATTAAATTAAATTAAATTAAATTAAATTAAATTAACTTCATACCTTTCATGAATATGCATAACCTTTTTAAGTACCCGATCCTTTGTTAAAATTGGAACAGACTTTTCAAAACTGTTCATTTGAATTTACCAAACCCCATTTATCGAAATAATCGATTGTATGGGAGCTGTGCATGGCATTGGTACGATCTTATTGATTTCCGCAAATGATTAATCTTTTAAATATGGTGGCCCCATATCGAATTTCATGGAGATATCTTTTAAACTGAGGTAGTAATTTGGGTTAAAACAGACAGGCGGACGTGGTTAAGTCGCACTGATTATTATTTTCAAAAATTTCGTTTAAAGTATCATAAAGTGGTATATTTTTATAATTCATTTTACATTTGACGCAAAAGAATGTGTGTTCGCAACTTAAAAGCAAAACAAGGCGTGTTTACAATTATGCTCTATTTATAATATTCCACGGAGTTGCTTGTTTTTGCTGTTTTTGGAAGCAACTCACTCCCAGTTAAACACTCTCATTCATTGTTAGTTGCCCCAGTGCACTTTATTTGTTTGTTTTTTTTTTTTTTTCCTTTCCTGTAACTGTTTTATTGTTCAGTTAGCTGATGCAGTTGATTTTGTTGTTGTTGTTTTTGTTATACTACTTTTGTTTTACTTCATATGCTGTTGTTATTTTCGTTTTCTGTTGTTCTACTGCGTTGCATTGTTTTGCAATGTTTGCCAACATAATGAGCTTGGAGACTTCAAATACCGAGGGCGAACGTTGTAGTTGTGATGTTGTTGCTTTTGTTACCAACACCAAAGTCGTTGGTAATGCTTTTGATTTTACAACTACAAAGCTTTTAACCATTTTTTACACCAACACTTACACAATGGCCCGCACTGTAAATTGGCTGACGAGCTGGATATGAAACCTGCAAAGGAAATAATGAAATGTTCACATTCTATAATCGTTTTAAACTAGATTTTTTATACTGCTCCCAAAATGATTTGCAAAACAGCAGATTTTTTAACTTTGCTTTTTAAAATATATTTTTTGAACAAAAAGAATTACGTTTTACCAGAAAATTAGTAAAAGGGTTCAGATTTCACAAAAAGAGTTGCCAGGTCATGAAATAAAAAGCTTTCTAGCCATTTGAGTCGAGTCCCTGCCAAACGACACGGAAAACTTTCTAGTTGATTGACTATTAATTTTTTCGGCGTCTTCGTATAGTTCATTTCCGCCTAGTTTGAAACTAGTTGTAAAAAGACTAGACCAAACAAATAATGTTTTATATTTGCAGTGAGATATAATCCCATTTCACTCAGTATATAACTACTCTTCTTCGGTATGGTTTATTAGTTTCCCTTACCATCATTTTAAATATTTGTATGTACAATATAATGCACTTTTATGTGTATACGAACGTGCATATGCGACACTCTGCAGCTGCCATGTTGACACAAAAGGCCGCATTGCACTGATGCATCGAGATTGAACGAATCACGAATCCCTTGGCCGATTGCGCTACTTTCATGCTTTGTTCACGCTGTTAACAAGGATAAATTCAATATTTTTTTTTTCGGTTTATTTTACTGTTGTTTTTATAGCAAGTTCATATTACACATAGATAGAGTCAAAACTTATTTATAGATATTTTTGGGTTGTTCCTTTGTAAATCGCATGGACTGCGATAAAAATTTTAAACAGCTTAAATATCATAGAGTTGCATAAATTTAAATACATGTTTATTTATTTTAGATATAACATTAATATAACATGTAGTCTGTTTAAAGCTAGAAATAAATTAGTTGAAATGATAAGCTGAAGTTCTCAATAATGCCGTCGTACCAATTAATATTATTTTATGCATTCACAAACGATTATTTTGAAACGCTGAATTTTTTAAAATACGCATAAACAGAAACTCTAAGTACATTAACACACGGCTATGGGAGCGTCTGGTATTACAGGCACTACAAACCAGTTTTTCACCAGAACAAAGATACCACCAACTCACCAAACCTAACCCTGAGATCTGATCCATAAGTGCTGTAAGGAAGCACATGAGGTCAATGATACTGTACATATGTATATACATAGATCATCTCTACCTTTACAATAACACAATTCTGAGAGCGAACAAAAAATTTGTACCCCAATAAGGCTCACATGTGAAAGAAATGCCCCACAAACAAAAAAAATTTATGTAAAATGTATTAAAGCATATTCACTCAAAATGTTTGGTTAACATCTGAAATGCAATCTACTTAATTACCAGCGCAAGGTTTTTCTGATAGAATTTAATTCTCAGTACAATTTCATTTGAATGAAGGCAATTCGAAGCTATTTCAGAACTTTGTTTCAGATCAACTATTTTAATGGAAGTTCTATATACTTCCAGCTGAGATATGAAATTTTTGAATCAAAATTTAAAATAGGACATTGTTGGAACAAATTCTTTGTTAGGATGTTTTTTAAAAAATATGTTAAAATATGGGGATGTTTCACTAAGACCCGAAATTGATATAATACTTTTACAGAAACAACTTAGGAGTGAAAGTTGTCAACTATTCAAGAAACTCTAATGTCAACCGCTTGTTAAGACCTCAAGCAAACCCCTCTCCGTAGATCGAAAGTTTAATGGAGCAAAGTGGATCCCCAATTTTATGTCACTCACTTGTGCTGCAAAATGATTCCTTTAGGCTTTGAGACGTCTACTCAAAATGGTCCACATGGTTATTCTAATATATTATAAAAACTTTCTCAACTAAGATTCGATAGTCAATTTCATAAAAAATACAAAAAGTTGTTTGAAGGAAATATTTTGAATTGGTGTTACCACGTTTGTGGAAAAAGTTTTAAAATTCCTGAAAAGTTTAAAAAGCAAGTTGATATATATTTAAAACAAGAATTGGTAAATCAAATCAGAGTATGCAGTTTTGAAGCCTTTTAAATACCGTTCACACAAAGTTAAAAAAAGTCAATCGGATTTTTAAGAACCGTGATAAATTCCTCAAATTTGAAAATTCTCACCACGTTCTACCTAATATGTAACAAGAATCAAGTGGACCGTTTTGAGTGGCTTTTAGTAGTTTTAAATAAAAATAGCATTCATTATAATCCACACATAAGTTCAATAACGTTTAACATACATACATATCTACCCCTAATATCTCTTTTAACTGTAAAGGCTTGCCAATATATCATTTAATCGCATATAATATTTCAACATTTGCAGTTTCTCCACCAAAGAAGCCGCCACTCATGCCATTGTTGGCGTACACAACACCGAGATCAATCAACAGCCCGTAAAGTGCGCGTGGGGCAAAGAGAGTGGTGATCCCAATCACATGTCAGCTATAGCAGGCCAAGCACTTAGCCCTGGATTCCCATTTGGTACAGCAGCAGCGGCAGCTGCGGCTGCTGCATATGGGCAACAAGTAGCCGGTTATTGGTATCCACCAGCAGCAGCAGCCGCCTATCCAACAGGTGCACCCACACCCGCCAACGCATTGCAACCAGGACAATTTTTACAAGGCATGCAAGGATTTACGACGTATGGACAATTTGCTGGCTATCAGCAAGGATATATGGGGTAAATGCTATAAAAGTTACAAATAGGTATTGCATATATGTATGTATATATTTGTGTGTAAGTAGATATGTATGAGTGGGATTGTGGGTTTGTGCTGTTAAATTGAGTATCAAAGAGTGTAGGTTCGTGTTTGCTACTTAGTGTGGGTTCAAGCTCGTTTAGGGAATATATTTATAAACAATTTTACCTTTTATCCCTTGCTCTGCAATTGATAATAATTATTTCATTTTAATTTTTATTTTTATTAAAAAAATTACAAAACCTTAAATATATAGACGTTCTAGTTATATTATAATTTCGCAAATAGTTAAGTTTACTTATCAGCCTAATAGTTTTGCAGAAACTCCTAGGAGAAACCGAACTCTAGCACAAAATAATCAAATAAAAATAATTTTTTTTAATTTAATTATTAAAGAGAAGACTTGTCCAAATTTGGAAATTTTGTGGAATTTAAAAAAAAAGCTATTTTGACTATTATTATCTACTCGTATCATAATCTACTTTTATAATAAATGCTCATTATTTCGACCATTCATTAGCAGCCATGCTTGTAAATTATAGTTCTCATTTATGAAATTGCATTTAGCATCTCATCATTATTTTCTTTCTTTCCATTTTCTCAGCATGGGCGTTCAAATTCCCGGTACTTGGCAAAGTGTGCCACCTCAAGCGCCATTGGCTGGCGCCACCGCTCCACAAATAGCACAAAGCGTTAGCAGCGCCTTGCCCCAAGCTGCCGGTGTTGTGGCCTATCCAATGCAGCAGTTTCAGGTAAGTAAACAGTTGAACGCACACAAGCAACGCCAGTGTGGATCTAAGATTTGTTGCAAATACGCAAACGCATGCTTAAACAATAAATTAAATTGGCTTTCCACTTTGGTAGTGCATGACGAGAGCCACATATTTCATGTGAACTTTTGAGTGACATAAGACACCCAGCCATACGTCAGCTAGTATGGGCAGAGAGCGCTGCAGTGCTTACAGCAATCTCAAATTTTCCAGCACTCCAAATGAACTACACTCACACAATAACGTTGAATAACAAAGCAATGCACCGTACTGATTGTATTCTAGTTCTCAGTATGACTTTTGTGCTGCCAATATTGTGGCGCAAAGACGAAGGTGGCGTACACAAAATGTTAGCGGAGTGTATTTGCTATACTTATATACATACATATATAACTGCTGATGTACATATGTATGTATGTGTTAATGATGTCAACATTTTTCATTTCAACAATCCGGGGACTTTCGGGAGTTGATTCTGTAATAAAAGGAAGTTCCCAAATTTTGATAAACGCTTCCTACAATAGCTTTCGTGGAAGAAGTGAAGAATTGATTTAAACTCAAACTATAAAAAATATAATTGGACCTTTAATATGATTTTTTTAACTCATAATTATTTCAGTTAAACTAAAGCCAAATCAAAGAGGTTCCAAAAACAAATGCCTAGAATCGTTACGTGATTTTAGCAGCAATCGGGTCTATGGGGGCAAAATTTAAAAATTCACAAACTTTGCGTTCCCAGATAATAGCTTCAATAGTTATCACCCCAACCTCGTTTATGGGATCAAGCTCTTATATACGTTCGCTAGATTTAATTAATACATTTTAACAAAATAAATATCTAACTTCAACTAACATAACCACTTTTGCATTTCTCTCTCTCTCTCTCTCTTCCAATCTCTCTCTCTTTATTTATTTGCAATCGAACAGCTGGCTGAAGATGAATGGCTAGCACCGAGCCTATTAGTGTAGCTGCCATGATGGCCGGCATTCACAACAACAACAAATGGAGCAACAACCGCCGCCGCCGACGCCGCCGCAGCTGCAGCTGCTGCAGCAACAACAACATTATGTGCCTGCACAAAAGTCAATGTAGCACCGCCAATACAAACAACTCTGCCTACAGCTGTCGCACCAACAGCTGGTGGGGGGAATGGAGCAATAACAACAACAACAGCGGCATCTGCAACAATTTTAGCAATACAACCGCATAGTGCAATGCATACACAACAACAACAGCAACAACACCACCTGCAACATAACCATTACCAACAGCAACATAATTCCCAACAACAACTACAACAATACCAACATATACAACAATCAACACAACAGCCACAGCAACAACAATATTGGACATTTCAGCAGGTAACAAACAACGACTACTCTCCACAGCATCAACAACAACAACAACATCATCAACAACAAACACAATTGCAGCAACAACAAGCAAATTTGCTTGATTTATATAAGGAGTAAATACTAAGTAAATAATCGCATACATATACATACATACATATGTAAGTAAGTTAAGTGAATTGTGATGAAAGTGTTTGAGAATAGAAAATCTGAAAATTAAATATTTACATGGAATGACAACATGATTTTAAGCAATAATAATTTTGCAACTTAACGGCAAGATTCGATGTTTATTCTTTTTTCTTTTGTGTATTTGTTGGAGTCCCAGTAACTCAGCGTAAAACAGCAGTATGGTGTAGGCCATCGTATAATATTTTACGGAGCAACAGTTTTTTTTTTGTTTTTTTGCAGAATTTTTTTACAAGATTTTTATTTTAAAATGTCCCTTTGCTTTTGTTTCTTTATTTCAGGTTTTCGTACCCCAAAAGTGTTGCTAATTTGTTTTGTTTCTTTCCAAAAACGTTTCGTTCCTCAGTTAGCGTTGTAGGTTTAGTTTTCGATTCTGCTTAACGTCGCCGTGGTTTTGTTACACAGAGTTACGTTACGCATCTGTTACTTGCTGGGAATTCTTTTCTTTTCATGCTCCTTAAACTATCGCAATAAAACCAAATTTTTGACACCCAGATCACCAAGGCCTATAATGCAGTTATCCGCAAGTTTCAATGCAGAATTTTTATAATAAATCTCATATCTGTTATGGTTCCTGATTTAATTTGTTCCAAGTTCCAGTCAGATTTAAACCCAGATTGGCTTAATAAAATAAATCCCGATTCAGTCAATCATGTTGTTGTATGAACATTTTGTATGTTGTAGGCCAATTATTACAACAAAAAAATTACAAAAAAACGTAACAAAAACTTGGTGCACCGCAAACCATAAACTTATTGTAGTATACTGAGTAGTGGAAATGTAATCGAAAGCTACAAAC
This sequence comes from Sphenella marginata, assembly GCA_951509765.1. Taxonomy (NCBI): domain Eukaryota; kingdom Metazoa; phylum Arthropoda; class Insecta; order Diptera; family Tephritidae; genus Sphenella; species Sphenella marginata. The sequence goes on from OX608079.1 coordinate 105,746,330, forward strand.
GTAAGCGTCAAGCAATAATGTTAAGTAACTGTATGTGTTAACATAATGTAATGTATGTATGTAAATGCACCAAACTTATTTATAGTAAGCAAAAGAACAACTTAAGTTGAGTTAAAACAAGTTGTCAATAAATTTAAGTTGCAGCGGAAACAAAATCCAAAACGCAAGTAAATAGGGAGAAACATTATATTCGAGCACCATTGATGTTATTTGTGTAGCCCAATGTGTATGTAAAACATAAGAGAAAACATATGTAAAAAAGAACACAAAAAAAAAACAAATAACAAAAAAAAAATAAAAATTAAAAATATAGCAAAATAGCAACATAAAGTACTTGTAATGTGTAGTGTAATGCTATTTACATTAATTATACATGTAAGTAGTGGAATTTCTGCAGAGAATCAACATATAACAATTAGACATATTCTAAATGAGAGGTAAAAAAAAAAAACGTTAGTTAATCAAAAGTGTTTGGCGTTCAAATGCGGCGTGGAAATTAGTTACTAAGGAAAATATGAAAACAAATTCAAACAAAAAAAAAAAAACAATTAACTTAATGATATTAGCAAAAAGTAATATAGATCAAAATATTTAAACCGAAAATTTAGTATAAACAAATGCACACAATGAAACACATACTTTATACATAAACGAAAGGCGTATGCGGAGGAACAAAGCAAAAATACAAATATTTCTAACTGAAGAAACTCGCAATTGACATAAACAAGCAAAAAAATATATATATATATAAATATATTTATTTACAAAACAAAAGGTATAGAAAAAATTTAAGCAATTGTGAAAGTGGTAAACTTAAAAGAAAAAGTAAATACATAAAAAAAGAAAAATATTTTTTAAAAATGTCTGCGATTTATTTTTACTGAAAAGCGCTGTAATTTGTTGGCAATTTATTTTTAGGAACTATTGTTAATGTTAGATGGCAGTGGCCTACAACTTTATTTAATATCAACACATAATATTTGGCTAAGTGTTTCAGTTTTAGTAACATCAAAAATAAAGTAAACACAAAAAAAAGAAATTGGAAAATGCAATCAACATCAACATATTTGGAACAGAAAAGTGTAAAAAATAGCAAAGAATTAGTTTTAAATTTTTCGCGAGTGGAGCTATCCCTGCAAACTGTCTTGAGAAATATAAAGCGGCAAGCGTGGGAAGTGTTTAACAACGCAAAAGATTACAAATTTTTTTTTTTTTTTTTTTTTTTTTTTTAATCGTCGTTAATTATTAAATTAATAACTCCAGGCAATGTAAAAATATATAAAAAGTAGTCCAAGTTAAAAATATTTTTCTTTCGGTTAAGAAAAAAATTGTTTGTGGGTTAAAGAAATTATTATTATTTTTTTTGCCAATAGCCTTTAAAAAATACATAGCTTTTGGGGAGACGCTTTATAGATGCTGGAACACATGCGGGCAGCCCACTTCGAAATATTTATATATATTTATTGTTGTTTTTTTTTTTGCAAAATGAAGCTAGCACGTTTACGATATGAAACCGTAAGATCCCGTACAAGAACCTTGTGGAACTTGCATGACCCTGAAACTGGAGTCGTGTGGATTTCAATCGCCTCTCTCGACAAGCACATTTACCACAGGCCTCTTCTAACCACCAACCCCAGAGGGAGGAAATATTTTCTATAGATGGTTATACGCTTATTCCAGTTGAGAGTGAAAAAGAAGTGCGGCCTCCATAATCTGGGAATATAATCAAGTGGAAATTTCCGTGCTTATAACAGCACGAGCCGATTAAAATTTTCCGTCCTTCAGTGATTTTTTTGGTTGAGGTTTTTGAGGATTTTACTGTTAAGAGTAGTCTGATTGCTTTTTTTGTTTTTGTTTTTAAAATGGAGACTTACTTCTTTCTCAAATTGTCTGTAATTTTGAGCCCGTTGAACACTCGTTTATTGTTAAATAAGAAGAAAAAATGTTAATTGAAAAGTTTTGCAACAATACGAATAAACAGCAAATATGAATTAAACAACAATTAATAAAATTATAAACTATAAAAGAATTTCTGTTAGCAAAACTGAAGTTTAAAAATTGATAAATGAATAACACATGAATGTAAAAACAAAAAAAATAAAATTGAAAAGCTAGAAAAATAGCTAAAAATTAAAATATGTATAAATGAAAATTTGCAAGGATGAAGGTTTTGTGAAGTAAATTAGAAATTTCCAGAATTTTATGTCTCAAGTTATCACTTGCATTTCGCAAGGAGATATTTTCTACAATTTTCAAGAAAAATGCTGTGAATTTCTAATTTCTATAAGGCCATCAAGCAATCATCCAAGCATGTTAAAGCTTTTGAAAAGAAATTCCAAAATTAAGCAGTATCTATAGAAAAAGTTGAGGAAATAATAGTTAATATATATAATTAAGAAGAAAAGTTACAAGACGCAATTAAATATAGCAATATGAATGCGTTTATATAACAACATTATATAAATATATAATATATACATACATATATATTATATACAGTTATGAGCAAAACAAACCCTAGTGAATGTATGCAAAATTGTAATGTAGGAAAAAACCTCGTATGTTGAGGTAATTAGTAAAACTAACAAAACTAATTCTAACATAAATAGAATAAAGCTTAGAGTAAAATGAAAAATGTAGATTTAGATAAGATTAAAACTATAAAAAGAAAAATTAATTTAAAATGAAAAAAAAAAGTTTAAAGCATACAAACCAAGAAGGAACGAAGAAACAGCAACCAAAGCAAATAAATAAAATTTAGAAAAAGTTAGCAAAATAAAAGTGTAAAAAAGAAAATTAGAAAAAGTACCGTTATACGTTTTGTGTGCACATACATAACTAAGCGCATATTAACTATATACAAAAACATATACATATATACACTTACATACATATATATACATACTATTATAATAGTACATAACTTACTTATGATGAGTACATAAGCTAAAGAAAAACTAAACTAAATGAAAAACTGAATAACAGATTTTAAAAAATTGCAAGCAAAGGCAATAGCTAAAGCACTTACACCAACAAAAAAAAAAACTTAAAAATATACATCAATGAAATCAAAAAAAAATTGTTATATACTAAGCAAAATGAAAGGCAAATCATATTTAAAAAAAAAAATAAAAAAATAGCATATAACAATAATCAAAACAAAAATAAAATTAATAATGTATACTGAGCAAAGCAAGCAAAAATAAAATAGCAAAATAAAACAGACAATTAAAAAAATAGTAATTAAAAAATTGTGCAAACCAAACAAATGAAAAATAAAAACAACAAAATTTATGTAAACGCGAAACACCTACAGCACACAAATACAAACACACGAAATATGCATAAAAATAAGTTAAAAACAATAAAGAAATAGCCAGACCAACTACAAAATTATTATTATACATACATAATAATACAAAATGAAATAGTATTAATTGAAAGAAATTTAAAACAAAATATTAAAAAACTAAAAAGAAATACATAAAGAACCAAGGCGCAAACAAGAAATGCTTCACTTTTTTTTTGGTATAAAAGAAGATGCATAAAAGTCCATGCAAGAAAGCAACAAAGCTGAAGCGTGTTACAGTTTGCTAAAATTGTTGTTATAAAACGTTTATAGTGTTTCTTGTCAGATAGAAAAAGCAATGCAGCCTTTAATTTATGTTTCTTCGTAACTTTCCTTGGAGAGCACTATAGAGCACAAGTTGGGCTTTTGCTGAGCTTCCAGCTTTGTTTTATTAAAAAGGCTCTTGTAGAATTTTAACTGTGTTCCAATTATAGTTACCCTACATTAAATAGTCTAAAGAGTGTAAGCCACGCTTCGTGTCTTTGTGCGCCTAGACGACTTTAATTAACCCAAACCAGCCCTTTGGGCATAGTAGATGTGAGTGTGTGTAGATACAATTAGTCTTTTCATGGTGCATTTTAAAAAAGAGGGTGAACTTTAATCACAATAAAAAAGTCCAGACTCAAAGAAAATTAGTTGTATACTTTTCATGGAGTCACCCTGAACTAATGCATATTTTTTACTTTTGTGTGCTAAAATTAGTTAAAATTAAATCTCATTGGCATGATCATCAAACTATTACCTTTTCTAAATAAAAAGAAACGTGGCAAGAGATTGAATTTTCATTTTGATCTTATGCCTTTTGTTTTTTCTATACATAAAATTTTTTTTCATTCTCATTTTCCTACTGGGTTACATACTAATATGAAACAAAATTTAAATTTAAAATAAAACTTGCCTACATACAAACATATTCACTTGCATGCAAATAAAAATATATACATACATATGTATAAAATCAATAGAATTGCACTCAATAACCCAATCACTCCTTCAATCCAAACAACAACCATTCAACCATGCAATAATAAATAAATACAAATACCAAGCCACTGGAATACAATTTCTTTATGCGTATGTGTTTGTATAAGCCTACATAATATACAAATATCCATTAGTATACATATACATAAATATATAAAAAAAATATATATATATAAACACATAATTTTCAATTGTCAGCCGCCAATAAAAATTAATTAATAACACTTGCATACATACACACTCATACACATTTATACACGTATATAAAATAAAACACATACATACATATAATTGTTAGGTACATACATACATACACACATACATATGTAGTTCGACTTGCAGTCAAACGATAATGCAGCCAAACAAACAATTTATGATGAGAAAATAAAATAACATAAATAAGCAAATATATATACATATAAAAATATATATATATATTAATATATACATGTAGTATATATACTTATATATATATATATATTAGAAATAAAGCATATTGTGCAAAACAAATATTAACAAAAATATGAAAAAGTAATCAAATAAAGTGGAAAATGTTAATCAAAATGAGTTAAACTATTTGTTTTATTTATTCAATAAACAATAAAAAAAAAGAAGTAATAATATGCAGAAAGTGCTTAATAAAACTGCATAATGCTTTTAGGCATTTAGTTGAGCTACAATTTTATGCCGCACTCTGAAGCGCTGGCAATGTCCCAGAAGAGCTCATATATGTATAAAATATATGAAGCCTCTCGACACACAACTCGCTCATCAGCGTCCATGTCGAGAAAAAGTCAGTTAGGTTTTCAATTTCAAGTCTCTATATATAAAACTCTCGATTCTGTGTTCTTGATAAATTTTAAATATTAATAAATAGTCAGAAAAAAATATTAGTGCCTCGAAAGCTCTAAATCTCATTCAAATCGAAAATCTCAATACCAATTTTAAGTCCCTACCTTGAACTCTTCAAAAGATATTTAGCTTCAAAAACGAAAGCATGACTGACAGGTGCCACGCCTTCTCTTCTGATAGTTCCCTCTTTTGTTTCGTGACTCTGGTATTTATATCGAATTCCTCACACCAATTTGTAGGTCCCTACCTTGAACCGTTCATCAGATATCCAGCTTAAAAACGAAAAACGAAGTTTAATTGGAAGGTGCCATTCCCCCTATTTCGATAACTCCCTTTTTTCCGTGAGTATAGTATTGATACCTTTTATTCAAGAACCAATTTTTGGATCCCTTCTATCAACGCTTTTGTAGAGATTAGTAGTGTAAAATCAAGTTTTTATGCGAGATGCCACGCCCCAAGATATTTTGCATTGTTTGTTTTTAAAATTTGAACTTCCCCTTTCACTTCTTAACACATGATCTGAATATTTATTAGTCGAAGCTTTATTTATTTTAAAAGATAATCTATCCAGGGTTTTAATTCTCTAACTGGAGCCATGGCTTAAATCGCCTAATGGAGAGTTGGACTTTCACCTAACTACGCTGGAAATCCGAACTTTACCTTCAGCACTGAAGAGACACTTTTCTGTCAAACCCCGAGAAGTGTCACATTAAAGATGATATGCGAAAATTATATATGGTTCAACCGATATCTGCTCAAGGAACTTGCTTTCCTCGAAACGGTAAGGCGGCTGTCTAGGCCAACAGGGCGAGAGTAAGCACAGAGCTCACGTTGCGCGCTTCCATACCTAAAGCTTGCTAAGCGCCGGTCCCAGGTAGAGAAAGTTGTAGATAATATTTAAAAGCTAGTCGTTAATCAGAAGAAGGGGTCTTTGAATCTAGTAACGAGGGCTTAAATTCGGCCCTTTTATTTGAGTTATGATCATATTAATCACAATTCCTATGGCAATTTCTAGTGAACTTGTAACGGTAATATAGTAATAGATAAAGAAATAGACAACCATACCATACAAAAATTCATTTGTTTTACCAGACGCTCTTTGAACTCAAACTTTTGATCCTAACAGACTGTGTGGTAAATATTAGAGCATCACACCATAAATTGAAGCTGGAATGGGCTTTGACGGTACAGCGTTCCAAGTTATTATCTATATGTATCTTAACAATTATTTTATATCTATTACTATCTCGAAAACGATTCAACCTAATTTTCAATAGATTTGGTAAGGAAACCTACATATATCTATTATAAGACCTGGTATCTTTTTTTTCGATATATCCAATCCGAACCATGAAATGGTCCTGTCCCCTGATCATGCAATCTGTCAATGCAAGTTTCCAAGCCTTCTTGAAAATATAAAACAAAACCTTTTGTTTAGTGTTGGGGTTGAAAGTTATCGGCGCCCGGAAAAATACAACAGATTTTTTTCCAAGCCATTTATCTCACAAAAGCTATTGAACATTTTGAATAAAATCATAAACCCAGAGATTTAACTTAAACCACTGTACGCAGCTGCATCGCCACAGATTGGCATTCAATGCCAGAGAAAAGCTCGTTACCGCTACCGCTACCGCTACAATGCGAAACAAACAAAAATGGCTTGTTCATTTATAACACAAATCATATCCGCATTTATATCGATATTGAGAATAAAGCATAAAGAAGATGGCGGCATTATTGAAGGCTTACAAAAACAAAAACCAAAAAAACAAAAAAAAGCTTGCTGAAAGCACTTAAATAACCACGTTGCATGTTGCAACAATAATTTCTGTCGACAACAAAACAATTGCAAGCTGCAACGTTTGCATTGGCCATTCGACACGGCAGCCCATGTCAGCTGAGCACATTGGCATTTTTTCTTTGTGGCGTCAGCAAATTTTTGCGGCGCTAAAGAATCATTTTGCTTGTTTCATTCGTTTACATTTTTTTATTATTTGTTTTTTTTTTTTTTTGCTTACTGGTGTGTTCATACACATAAGTTTGTTGGTTTTATTCATTTCTCTATGTGTTGAAGTTGCACCAGAAAAAGCTTTTAGAATTTTTTTTATGAAAAAAACATTTTTTTTCTTCGATTATATGCTGTAACTGGCTGAATTTTAAATAGTAAAAGCGCAAAAGTGCGAAATACAGTCGATGCAATTGTGCGCCGTTATGCAGTCAACGGCAACAGCAAACAACAACAAAAGCAACATCAAGCACAAGCGTAGAATTCAAAATGGTCAAAGGAGCTCACAAAAAATTACAAAAAAAAAAAAATGTGTTCAAACTAAAAATGCAATGCATTCAAGTGCAATACAGAGGTGCATTGTAACTTAGGGTAAATAGTGTATGTCAGGATTGTAAGGGAGTGTGGTTCGCTCATGTACACGACTGCTTTGCAAAACTTTTCAAAAGTGCGCTTCGCTTTGATTTTACGTGACTTGAATTGTTGCAATTTGCTATTTGTTAGTGTTCTGCGCACGAAGCAAGAAACGAGTATGAATATGTGTGTTTGTGCGTGTGTGTGAGTATGTGAGAGCGTTTTTTCTTGAGTTGCACCTTTTTCCTTTAGTTGAGGTGAGTACTTCGTACTGCAGTACCGCAGATGAGCATTTGGTATGACGATTCCCTATCCCCCCCCAAAACTAAAATTATATAAAAATTAAAATTTAATTTTGCCCCATGAAACTTTTTTATACGTTAACCATTTGCTGCTCCTTACCTTAGATTTCAACCCCTTATCTTTCTTTGCTGTTAATTTCTTTCAAAATATTTTTCCTCTTTCCCTTCTTTCTCCTTTGCTGTACCCTATTTTCCATTCCTTTGCTGTCCTCTTCTTCTTGTTCTTTAGTTCATTTGATGCCTTTTTGTTTTGTCTCCATTCTACCTTTATTTAATTTTATTTTATTGTTTTTTATTTTATTTTACTTTATTTTCGTTCGCATCATAGTGTCCGAAAAGGGATCTGATGATGAGCCTGGAAACTCTGAAACATGTAATCCTACCCATCGCTGTTGATTTTTCTCCAATTATCAATTTTTCCCAAAAACTGACAATATTAATTCGCTTAGAATTATTGTTAACGGGTCTCGAGCTTGCTCATAACTTACAAATTTGTAAACAAAATAGATTTATTTTATTTTATTTTGTTTTATTTTATTTTATTTTATTTTATTTTATTTTATTTTATTTTATTTTATTTTATTTCATTTAATTTAATTTTATTTCATTTAATTTAATTTTATTTCATTTTATTTTTTTTTTATTTGATTTTATTTTTTTAATTTTATTTATTTTATTTTCTTTTATTTTATTTTATTTTATTATATTTTATTTTATTTTATTTAATTTTATTTTTATTTTTATTTTAATTTATTTTATTTTATTTTATTTTATTTTATTTTGTTTTATTTTATTTTATTTTATTTTATTTTATTTTATTTTATTTTATTTTATTTTATTTTTATTTTATTTTATTTTATGTACTTTTATTTTATTTTATTTTATTTTATTTTATTTTATTTTATTTTATTTTATTTTATTTTATTTTATTTTATTTTTATTTTATTTTATTTCATTTTATTTTATTTTATTTTATTTTATTTTATTTTATATTAGTATAAAAACCAAATTCAAACGAAATTTTGTGCTCTTTGTTTTAACATCGAACATAATAATTTACAACACCCATTCATATTGTGATTTACTACTCGATTATTTGCAAACATTCCTCTCCATTTCCATCTTTTTCAAACCGCAAATACAGTCAAACATTAACAGCAACACACATCTTATATTCATAACATTAAGAAGTCGTGCAGTGGAGTGCTTCATCAACCACATAAATGGCCGTCAATAATTGCTACCAACTCTCAACGTACTGAACTTAGTCGGTCTAGTCCCGTGCAAGTTTTTTCGAAATCCACTCTAGCTTATGGGAGTTGTGTAAATTGTATAATCAACAAAAAATTGTATGAGTGATTATGAAATATTGAAAGTACAGCAACAAATATACTAACTCCGATGTGATTTATCACAGCCTCTGACTATGGTAATCAGAATTTATGTGAATGGTGGGAACATGCTAATATTTTCGGAATAATACTACAGTTACCTATAACAGTATATTTTTAGTCATTCCTCAAAATTATATCAATATCTTTTTTAAAAAAACTGTTTGATTTTTTGTAGTCTAGCGTAATTTATTTACACACTGACATACGTACATGCAATGTTTTGTTTTAATTTTTTCCATTGTTGGTTTGTTGTAGGTGGGTACTCATCCATGGTATTGGCAATTACCACATATTGCCTTCTAAGTTCACATATATGTATGTATGTATGTATGTAGGTACACATGGTAGGTACTCGTATGCTGGCAAGGCAGATGCAACGTATTCTTATCCATCTACTTGAGAAGATCATCGTGAGTGCCACTTAACTGCTGCACTTTCTTGAGCTCTACTTGTTTTCAAATTTGTTTCCCCCTTTTTGGCTTTTATGCATTTTGACTTGATTGTTGGTGTTTTTCTCTTTGTTCATTATAAGCTGCATTGTTTACATATGAGTAGGAGTGTTCAAGGGTATATTTTTGTTAGAAGCTTTTGCTTATGCTTGAGCGAAAGCAAAATATTTTTATAGCCAAAGTTAGAGTGTTTGTCTGTTTTATTATACTTGAGATAGCACTTCTAGTAGTTATGAAGTTTTTCCTTATGCAAAATATTTCCATATATTTGTATGTGCAAATAAACTACAAAAAAGTGTGCTCAATATCAATCAGATAAACGTCCGTGATGAATATCTTTGTCCACATAGGGCTATAATTCAATAAACATAAGTGAATTTCAGCTTTTGTAGCATACTCCCCAGAGTTAAAAGTACCCGTTCGGATATGAATGAGTACAATTAGTACCTCTATAACACTTTCTTAAAGAAATATGAAAAGCCCAGGACTAACAAAGTGATTAGAACGATCATTAGTCGTTTATTTTTTTTTTTTTTATTGTTTTTTTTTTTTTTTAAATGGAGTGGTTTATGACTATTATTATGACTCGCTAATTAATAGTCAAACCAGCGCCATCAATATTTCACCATAACCTATCACTAACACATTCGCGGCTAATTTGTGCAATCCGTCTACGAACATTCATGGCACACGAACAAACAATCAAACTTTGTCGAAATACTCCCTTGACTTCATCGTTTTTTCTTATCCATTTTCTCTCCACCGCTTTTTTAAATGTATATTTTTTCTCTACGAAAGATCGTCAAATTTCCGTAGCATCTTTTCTTGAAAAATCCTATTAAGCCCCTGACGGTATGTAATAACTTTTTGCGTACTTCTTTGCTGCTGCTGATGTAACGCTTCAGTGGTTTTGGACACTTGTAACAAGTTGTACGCCCATCAACACTCGTTCGCTTGCTTGCTCGAATGCTCTTAAGCTGTTGAATTACTCGCAAATGTTCGAAAAATCCATTGCATCTGCTTCGTATTTTATTAATGAGTTTCGTTCATTCTTTCAGCGCATTTCGGTTTCCGTATAGTTCGGCAAAAATGTCACTATACGCTACATACAAAAGTTTTCATTTCAGTTCTTGCTACGTAAGAGCATACTTTTCGTCTGCTTTTCGTGGAAATTAATGAAACATTTTTGTTGTTGCTTGTTGGTGGTGCTTTACTGAAAGTTTACCCTCAACTTGTTGGCTATTTCCTGTTTTTCGCTCTATTTTTTTTTTTATTTTTTTTTAGTTTTGGTCTTCGTTATTTGTTGGTTTACTTTTTTATACCCACATGCAATTTGATAAGGGTAAAGTGTTTTTGATGAATAACATTTTTCTGTCGTACTTATCCTGAACAAATGTCATATTAATGCCGGAAATTTAGATTGTCTTTCTTTCTATATCTGGTAGCCAAAATAATATGTTCAAGCCTCTTTAAAAGACTCTAAGCACCCCTAAATAATTATCGCTTTATATGAACTTTTTGATATTTCAAAGCCATTGGTTATAGACTTTCGTTCATTTTGCTTACTTCTTCCACTGTTTACCTGAGAAATTTAATATTTTTCATCATCGCAAAACTTTTCTTTGGCATGAGCGTGTTAAATTTGCAAACGCTAACGTGAATTGTGCTTATTTTCGAAGCTTATTTCAGAAGCGCGGACGGCTTTTTCGGGAAGTATCAAGAGAGGGACGTTGAACTTGTTTCAATCGGATCTTTTAAATAACTTTATTCGTGCTTGAACTACCGATCAATGGGAACTTTCCATAAATCTGGATGCGTGCAACACCTAACGGTTTTTTTTCCACTTGTATTACATTATCACGAAGGCCTGAGCTACATATATTCCATGTTTCAAGAATCTAAATCAACAGGAAAAAAACTGAGAGGCTTTGCAATATTACAAAATCTCGGATAGAAATGAAAGAACAAAAAACTTTATCACAGGTTTTTAGAACTATCTATTTTCCCTACAGGGTAGTTACCCATATTTATCTATTTTAAAATCTATATACATATGCATAAAAGTATATAGAAGTGTGCTTGTGGAAATTTGTTTACAATATTTTTCGCATTTCACGTGCTAAAACGAGAAATACTCTACGCCAGCAATTTACTTCTACTGCTGATGTTGTTGCTAACGTATAAATGAGCTGCAGATGCAGTTGCATTCAGTATTTGAAGGTTTCGTCGCGTAACGCTCTTCCTGTAGCGCTGGTGCTGCATATGTTAGCAACATCACCAACGTCATCGTCGTCGTTGTAGTCATCCAATCAAGTGGCAGGAAATTGTTTACGTTCATGGCACGTTTAAAAGTGATTCAGACGGCGAATGAAATGAAGAAACTGTGCATGCATGAGATGAGTTTAAGAAATCCACTCAACAAAGGCAAACACACACACACATACGTGCAAATGTATGTATGTTAATAGGTTTACATAACCTGCAAGAAATGCGATTAGTCTAGGATCAATCTGGGATGCGTCGCAAAGGAGGCTAAACTGATCACATTTGTTTGAAGAAACTAATTGTACCCGTTTATGGCCGAACGGGTACAAAAGGACTAACCCCGTCCACCCAAACGGATATTTTAACTCCTTTAAGTATGCTACATAAACAAAAATTTACTTACACCCCTATAAGTATGCTAAACAAATGCAAATTTATTTATGCGTATTGAATTACAGCCAACTGTAGCCTAAAGGGATTATTTGCGGATCGCTCGCTTTCGAGATTAGTCACATGTTTTTTTTTTTCAGAGTACTGACTGACTTAAATAGTTTGTGCGTTGCTCGATAGGAATATAAGAACAGACAGCTTCGGTACATTATTTTTAAAGGTAATACTTTAAGATACAGTTGAATGTAATATTTTTTTAGTAAGCCGTTGAAATAATTTTAAATGAAGGCAGTAAAAGGAAAATAAAAAAATTTCCAGAACCAGAATAAGTATGAAGCCTTCCCTTTTTAGAAAAATTTATTAAACAGCATACCCGCTAAAGACTTTCTTGCTATGAGATTTTTTTCTACCGTAAATAAAAGTTATTTTTGCGCTCTCATATTTTGCTTCCGTATTTAAAACACTTAATTTACCGCTTGCTTTTCCCTTTCTGTGAGTCCTCTCTTTCTCTTAGTACCTGCCCAGCTACCTGCCACTACTTACTATTCCTAATAGTCGGTCTCTTGCTAGTTATGTATATTGTAATTTTCGTTCTTGTTCTTATTATTATTTTTTCCTTTCCCTTACCCTTTTTCTATATTTTCCTATTGTTCCAGAAACTCAGATGGTGTGTAAAGTCAATAAAAACTATAAAACATTCCTCTGACCCAAAATATATTATCAAATGGCCTTGATATCATAAAATTTACAAAACATTTTTAGTGAATCGCAGCGGAGCTCTGGATTTCTGTCTCTTTATGCTATACTGGCGGCCCCAACGTACCAGATAACGTTTGAGATAGATAACATGTCGTTTCAGAATAGAAATAATATCGGCTAAAATTCGGAGAGTTGATTGACTTTGACATATTTAAGAGTCCAAGAGATAGCAATGTCTGAAATTTCGCTGTGAATTAAATATTTACCTCACTTGTGTGTCAGCTACACCCACTTTGCTAATAAAAAAGTGTTTATCATCTGCTTATTATGAGTATTATAATGACGGCAATACATTCAGGAGTGATTACAAAAACTAATTTGTTAATCAAAACATTTCACCCATTTTGCTCAACTGCTTTTGTAGATTTTAATATTGCATTCATAACATATAAAACCTATCTGACTCATTAAGGCAAAATAGCATTTAATTTCATAAGCTTTGTTGTCATTTCATGGTAGAAATGTCACGAATTGCCCAAAAGCAATTGAGAACAAATGCTGCACAATTGCACCAAAAAATACATTGGCGCGCCCCTAAATGTTTGCCTGCAGTCACAGGCAGACAACGAAATGAGTGCAATAAAGAACAACAACAAAAAAGGAGGCTTAAAACAAAAGCATTAGCAAACAACAAAAAAGAAAACAATAAAAAAATACATTAACAATAGATGGCACACATACATACATACATATGTAAGTGAGATGGGGTATAACAGGCGCCATGACAGATGGGAGCAGATTGCCACAAAACAAACGTTGCGCCTTACCATTGATTGCAACTGTGACGGCTGTGCAAAAAAGTCACGCAACTAAAGGTACAAAAGCTAAACAAATATTGTAGTACACTTGTGTAATTTATATTGCAAAACAATTGTCATTAGAAAATGTCGCACACCTCACATGAAATATAGTACAAGATGCGGCCAAGACATAAAGGCCGTCGCATACTTGGAAAAAACAAAGAAACAACAGAAAGCAAAGTGGCAGCATTGCAGCAGCAAACAAACAACTAAAAAAGCAAACAAATGCAAAACCATTAGGGTGGTTAAACTAAGCCATGCCGGAAGCGAAAATTAAATGTTCGGTACGTCTTAATGTTTGTACCGCCATCAGAGAAAAATCACTTTTTAAAATCGAATGCAACTTTCGACGTTGTACTTTAAATGCTCTAACTCAACGTTAAGGGCAGCTTTTATGTAGAACAAATGTCCATTTTTTGCGTAATAGTGGTGGGAAATAAAATGAAAAGCTGCTTATACACATTAAATAATTAAATACCTTAATACCTGTTAATTCTAAACGTTATTACATCAATATAAGATAAGCAATTAAAAACTGTTATATTGGTATAACGGTGAATACGTGTTTGTCATATGTGGTGTTCTATCTTTCAAACTTATTTTCCTACATTATAATTAATTTTATTTTTATTCTTTTTTATTGCTGTCCATATATGTATATTTAATGTTTATACATACCTCAAATATATAGTTTGGCTGTAAACTGAGACAATCTTCCTAAACTTGCGCTTTTATATTTTAGATTCCACTTATCGGCATGAGCAATACAGATCCCTATAGCGACTTTTGATATGAAGCACCCTAAGGCACACATATTTAAGGAAAAAAATTTTAACCAAAAATGTTTTGCCCAGCTGCTTTTTATACTTAGTTGTGCTTAGTGAAAACAGCATTCTATATATAACTTTGTTTGGAATAACAATTGTACGTACACATATCTACATATATGTATGTATGTCATGCACAGAGAGAGATTAGGTATAGGCTGCCATAAACAAAAACAAGTAAGGATGCCAAAAGTCGCGCACAAACGAACATGAGGCACTCAGCTGGGAGCGTTAAAAAGCTTTTCTCATGTCTTGCTATGCACGAAACATGCCTACATAAAATATTGCCGTCAACACTAAAACCTCTCTGATTTAGTATTGCTTATCCGTGTTTTGGAGCCTTATGAACTGTTTATAAAAATGTAATTATTTTTTGTTTTTGAAATAAAAAATAATTTTTTTTATATTTAAAGTGATAGTTCAGGTTTTATGTTTCTACAATATTTTCTTATGCCTTTTCAAGTGAACATATACCCTTTTTTTTATTCGAAAACGAGAGCTATTCTTTTTTTTTTTTTTTAAAATAAAATCCTCCTTATTTGTTTGAAAATAAAAGGCAATGGTTTATTATGGTATATTGTTGTTATATAAATTACAACATATTTCATTTTTTATTTAAAATTAATTATTAGTTTTTTCTTTTAATTTTTTTGATGTACTATTTTTTATTTCAAATCAGTAGTTAATTTTTGGTTTGGTTTAAATTTTTGGTTTCTGTTTTTTTTTTTTTTTTTTTTTTTTTAATAAAAATACCCTTTTTCTTTGTTCAAAGAAGCAGGTAATGTTTTTAGTGCATCCTATTTTTATTTTATTTTTTGAGTGCTTTTATATTTCCTTCAAAAACATGTATAGCCAACGTCACAGCTGGTTATAACAACAGTTTGCGTAAAAAAGATTGCGACAGCAAAAAAGCACACAAAAGACATTGAAGCGCAAACAATAAAGTTGAGAATTTGGTGGAAAGACTATGCTTCCACGTAACGCTAAACCTGCAGCATGTGTCACAGGCGTAAAGTGTTTGGCGGCACAGCAGGCACTCATTCGTTCGTTCGTTCGTTCATTTATTTGTTCGCCGGTGTTTTATGGCGCTGCTCAAAAATTCCACGTTTCTAATGCACTTTCGGCTTGGGTGCACACATATACACACACACATCACATTCTATGGCTCACGATTGCTGCAAACAAAAAAATCTAGAGCAGCTGAAGCAGCAAAAACAAAAGCATGATACCAAACACACGAGTGAGAAAACAAAACAAAAGCACAACAAACAAGACGACAAGCAACGGCGATTGCAATTGCGATTGCGAATTAAGCATTCTTCATGAGTTCTTGTCCGTTGCACCTCTTAGCTTTTGCAGTTATTGTTTTCCTTTTACCGTTATGATGGTGTTTTTTTTTTCGAATCTTCTTTTTTTCCTTCCTGCTGAAGTGGCATTTGCTTATCCTCTTTTCAGTCTTAATTTTGCTCTTTTTTTATTTGCTGCAGAATTGTATTTCGCTCTCATATATTCTTGGTTTGTTTTTATTTGCGGCATTGTGACATTAGATTCGTAGTAGGGTGTTCTGTTGTTTGAATTTTTAAGCCCGTTTCTGCCACTTAAATCATGATCATGGGAAAAGAAGTTGCCTCTTCACGTTTTTGAAAAGAAATAAAACATCGTACTAAAAATCAAAAAAGAATTCGAAAGAATTCTTGGAAGCAACGCAAACCCTAAAAGTCGCCTGGGAGCAAAACCCTTAAAACTATACTTTCAAACACCTTGTCTCTCAAAATTGAAAAAATTGCGCCAATCACCCTACTTCCACCATATCCTTGCAACTGCTATTTGTACCTTTTTTTGTTTTTGTTCATTAGTGTTTAATGAACAGTTTGGATTATGGCATTTTAGTTTGTCATTGTCTTTCTAAGAATTTTTTGCAAATGATGTTTTTGTTCTTACTGTTGTTGTATGTGCACCACTTCACTTCGGCCAGTTGGCTCAAGATAATTGCATTTAGGAGAAACAAATGCACATTTATGGCTTTGCATTTTGGTTTTTTGGGGTGGACCTGCTGTTTGTGAAGCTTAATGAAATTTTCACTTCAAGGAATTAGTTTTGCCAAAAATTTTGCTGAGAATTGCAGATACTGATGTCCTCAAACTAGATATTTTGTGTGGTAATATGTCGAGGGGAGTTCAAGTTTTTGGTATTTTGTCTTCACATTTTAGAATAAGCTGATCCATTAACCATCTCCGTTTTGAAACACCACAAATTTGTTGGTGGCTTGTGTACGGACTTTAATAACGTTCGATAACTTCAACTCGCAATTCTTCAAATAGAACTATAGATGAATGCCTATTCTTCCCTATAGCGAAGCAGAAGCTCAAAAAAACAAACTTTAATTTTGACCCAGTAACGCTATTCAGTCCATAGAGAGTTATCGAATTCTGGGCTCCACTCAGCCACCTGCTCTTTGTGATAAATATCTGAGCTAAGACTCAATGTAACAATTTTTTACTCATGCGCTCCGTATGACTATAACAGCTTAACTATGCTCTTAAAAAAAAAAAAAAAACAATTGTGCAATTCGAAAATTTGACTATAAAACGAGGGCAACGTTCAAAATGTGAGAGACGACTATATTTTCGAATTTCACAGTTTGTTCTGCTGCGGTTAATGTGGTATTTCAAACTTTGATTTCCTAAAGTCTTTTCGCTAAACTTATACTTGAAAATAGGCGTGGTTATCACACGATTGAGCTCATTTTCACTGGGTGTATTCTTCATAACCGTCACATATATGTTATTAAGTATCGTTATTCTAACTGAAACGGTTCTCTGCCACTCCCAGTTTGTAACATATTGCAAAATTCTTGAATACAATCGATATGTAGTATATCAAATGTAACTACTTTAGGTGCTTCTATTATAGCATTATCTCATTCTATATGTTTTCAGAAGTTTTCGATAATAATTCCTTCTATACATTTTATTGTACAAATATCGAACTGTTCGAAATTTACTATAGGTAGCGATTATAAACCTAATGCTGATTGGGATTGTGAGTGAGAACGAAACAAAGTGTTTCACAATTACCATATTCCTTGAACTGTTTGTAAGTACATATATACGTAATGCGCTTATCTTTTAATGTGTTTGCATTTAGTATAATATACTTATTACAAGATTTGTATATGTGTTTGTTGGTAATTGTGTGTACATTTAAGAATGTTGCCTTGGAAAACATAAAAGCAAAATAATTTCTGATTGTTAATTTGTAAATTATTTATTAAAAATTCCTTAAATAAATGGCTTCTGTTTCGCTTCTTTTCTGCCGCGTAACGATTTTTCTCCTATCCATGACTTTCAATTACATATTTCAAGATTTCTTCTTCTTCATAAACAAGCAAGTATTTTTATATTTTTTTAAGTAACCCAATGAGCGTATTGGATTACAAGTATGGATTATATACAATTGTAGAAGATCGGGATTTAATTGGCAAGCGCATATATATGTATATGCGCATTAAGAAAACAGCACCGCTATAGCGGCAATGGGTCTACGAATCGCAGTTCCCAAGTGACTCACTTATAATTGGGGTTTTTTTATTTGTTTTCTTTCTCAGACAATATTAAGCTCAATAAAAATTTAAGTTTCCCTAGAAAAATATTTTCACCAACCAAGGGCATTATCGTTTTTTGTGTTTATTGGGTAGTCTATCTTATAGAAATACACACATTTGAACATTTAGCTTATCAGTTTCTTAGTGACTTTTTTATATTTTTGCGTTGTAATACGATTTGCTGCAAGCAATGTTGTAATTTTTGTTGTTACTGCCGTTGTATTTCATATTACTGTAATTGCTGCCGTTTGCTTGTCCCGTATTGTATTATCAACTGCTCGACATTTTGCTCATCAAAAAGGGGGTTGTTCATGCGGGCGTGCGTCAGTGGTGTGGGTGCAAAAGCTTTCACAAAAATGGCATTCACTTTTAACGCATCACTTAAAGAGATAAAAAGTGGAATTTAATTATAAAACATTTTCGGAATACGACGGTTCGCTATCGCATTCTGAATGTTTTCGACATTGCGCTTTTTATTTGAAATATGTAAAATCTTATCTCTTTATGCGTTTCAACGTAGTTGAACAGTTTTCAAGAATTTAAATTTATATTTATTTAAGATTAAGAAATTTACGTATTTTAAAGCCATATTTGTTTTTGTTGTTTTTTTTTTTTTTGTTTTCTTTTGAAGGAGACGAAAAAATCGTATTTATCCTATTTAAAACGCCATCCAAAGGGACTAGCTCTTTCCGCTCCTAGCTTCTGATCTTGAGCATTTGACACTCCATCTTCAGCTTCATCTTCATCTCCATCTCCATGCGCACACTTTGGCTTATCGAATTTTCCAATTCTCTCTTATTACTCTTTTAAACATTTGGCCAAAGTACTAGGTAACTTCGCCAAAGTTTCTAGTGCTCCATATTTTAAAGATGGGGTTGTTCAGTCGAGTTCGAGTCTATACGTTATTTCTCTAATTTCTTGCCTAACGACATTTGTAAGTTCTTCAACTGGTATCTCTTCTTCCTATAGTCATCTTCTTTGCTGTGCCAGTAGGTCGAGATGATCGTCAGATGACTCCTATATAAACTCCGATGTTTGCCCTTTTGTTGTGTTTGTTGTATAGCAGTTTCGCCCTGCCTCTTGTCTTATCTAGCATTGTCATCGATATGTTCTAATGGTAGCGCCAGGAATCTGGTGGCTTCGATATCGTTAAAACTGTGTGAAATTGCTTTCAGAAGAGTCGAGTTCTTCTCTGTTGCTTGTTGCAGCCAGCAAGTTAGTGGATAATCGAATCAAAGTATTTCATCTTAGTTGACGTTCTTTAGGTCATGGACAAGAACTAAAATTTGTACTTATTTCTATTTTCCTATCCAATGAGTGGAGACTAATTGGCGTCTAAACCAGGCGCACTAAGGTTGACCAAATAAAATTTAGATATGCTACGAAATACCTTAAATAAACCAAAGAAAACTTGTATCATCTACATACATATACATGCCCAATATATGGATTAGTTTATATGATAATAGAATCCTTTTTTTCCCAATTTTTGCCATCTAGGAGTACATGCGAGTACGTATCCATGCTCATTAGCTCAATAGCAAAGAGCGGAAGAGTTTACCTAGTAGACGTGTGCCGCTGCATAAACTGACTTGCCCCAAATCTTTGGTAGCACATTCAAATTAAAGACACAGTTTTATACGGCAAATGAAGCTAACCCATCTGTTGGCTAATTCGCTTAATTGGTGCTAGGCAGAGTCGAAAGTAGAGGCGATGCTAATTAAATTAAGTCTGTAGAAAGTTGAAGAAATGAGACAAAATGCAAATAGGCAGCAACTGTGGACATAGCTAGAGAAGAATTATGTGAGCGAGGGTTGTTTGATAAATCTGTGACTTTTTGAGTGTTAAACTTTTTAGCTCATCGAATTTGAATTTGATAATGTGCAGATTTTTGGCAAATTTTTACTCAAAAAAAAAAAATGCCATCAACTTGTATGTAGAAAATACAAAAATTTAAAAATTTTTTTTTATAAAATAAACAAAATGCATCAAGAACTTAATATTAGCACCTTATTTAATGAAAGTTAAATGCCTTCAATATTTCATACTCAAAAAAGTTAAAAAAAAAACTATGAGAAAAATTTTAATAAATTTTTTATTTGAAAATTAATTCTCGTAGAAAATAAATTATAATTTTAAATTTATAATTGTGATAAAATTATTTACTTTTAAATTTTCGCCAACTGCGCATACATTTTTAGAACGAAATTTACAGTCCTTGTATTAGATCTTATCACAAGCTTTTGTAAAAGTTTTGCTAAATAATTTTTTAACGCCAAAATTTGTGAAAATCGCAGAGTTCTACACATTTCTGCCCGCCACTGTAGTTTCCCTTTTGGACTACATATTCAATCTACAAAATTTTATAAAAAATTTAAAAAAAATCTAAAGCTTTGAAAAATTATATTATTTAGAAAACGCTTCACTAAATATATCGCACTAAAAAGCAGAAATGAGTAATCGAAACCATTTTGCTACAAGAATTATTTTTTCTTCAAAAAGTTGCCGACCTTTAAAACTGCTCTCGTAGATGTATACAAATTATACATGGCCCATATTTATACAGTAAGCTTCTAGTTAACAAAAATGTTCTCACTAAAAAGTAAGTATGCGTTCTATTTGTTTTTGTAGTTTTAGGCCACATTTTTAAAATACGAAAAAACAAAATGTCCCTCTCCACAATTACCTTAGTACGAGTACATACTGTTGTTTGAATATATTCATATACATATGTATGTATGTATGCATGTATATTTATACTCTAAAAATGTCTAAAAATACTATGGTGAATAATATTAAAAGTTCTTAAATTTTCTCCACATTAGCATGGTCAGTGTTGACTTCATTAGCACAGCAAACTGGTTACTTCCATACTGGCTGGATTTCCATATTTTTTTCCCTCCCAAGCACACATTTATTTTACGCTTGTATGCCAGCAATAAATTTACATTAATAAACCAGAAAAAGTGACATATTTGCTAGAGCCTCTGCAGTGCGTATAATTTAGTATGAAAAAAAATTAAAATTTTAAAACATTGTAGAAATTTTTTTTTTTTAATTAAGCGTAAAAGCATCACGGCTAGTGTAGTATTTGTGAATGAAATGATATGCAAAGAGGGATGCATTCATCACCATCAACGTAATGTGCAGGAAAATAAAAACAAAGCAAAACTCACCTACTGACACATACAACAACAAATCGAGTGAACAAAGTTTGTGATCCAGAAAATGTTTGTATAAAAATTTCTTTGAATAAAATTCGATAGTCAATTTCATATAAAAATATAAATAGCGCTTTCAAAGATGTATTTTCAATTGGTGTTACCAAGTATATGCAAAAATTCTGAAACTTATTCGAAAATTTCAAAGTACTTTCTAGGTATGCAGCTTTGTAGCCCATCAAGTTTTAGACCCACAAAATGTAAGCCGCAACGCTCTTCAAAAATAATGTGGATTTTGGGAAATTCTTTTTCCACATGGTGTTCGGTATTTTCTTCCATAGGGGCCTGACGTAGCAATTTAATTTCAATTAACCGCATTTGGTGAGACTAAAGTTTAATAAACTACAAAGCTGCGTACTCAGAAATCATTTTAAAATTATTGCCTCAAATTTAGAAATTTTCAACACTTTTTTGGAATGTTCTAAGCATTTTTGAAATTTTTGCACGAGTTTGGGAACATTCATTTAAAATATACATATGTATGACAGAAAAATTTATGAAAACCGCGTGGTAGATCGTGTGTTTTTTGTATTGAAAATCACGACGACAAAAGGAAGAAAAATTAAGTAGATTTCGAATATTCGATTGTCATAACACCGAAGAAGAAGGACGGTAGAGTCGAACTTTGACGTTCTTGACCTAAGGATTTGCTAGACCAAAGTTTTGCACTTCTGATAGTTCATTCATAAAAGTGAAAGAATTCAAAATCTTCCTAGATGCAGAAAATAGTTTAAGGGCGCCTCGTGGATAAACATATATGCGGGCATTAACTACCACAAACTTTTATTGCATGGATTTCCAACTGAATGCGAATGTCGTAGTTTCTGCAAGGAATTTTAAATGTTTGCAGAGATTCAAACAAAATTTCAACATTTTGTTTTAAGCTCACACCATTGTTAAACAAAAAACTCCATACATAGACTTCTGCCATCTAAATTATCATCAGCCATTAGTTTTGGTGTATTCTGAAATATACCAGTTCATCTTCATCTAATCTTTGAGTCTGTATCTGATACAATGTGCGATGTGCATCATGCTATTGTTTTGCCACTCTACATTCTTTTGCGTTTTTCAGTCAGTTCGCCCCTAATTCTAATGTGAAATGACACCTCACAACACACAAATTTAATCAACCACAATTTCGTCACCTTTCTGGTTTTTTGTTGTCATAATTCACACTTTATGTTTTCCACCATTTCTTGCTTTTGACACCTTCGTTGTCATTTTAGTGTGTGTCATTCGAATTTTTCGCTTCTATTCTGTGGGTAATTTTTTAACCAACAATCAACTTTTGTCTGTCCCCTTGCAAATTATATATAACAACAGTATATATAAGACTATATAGTACATATGTGCACTAATAAAAACTAAATATGAATCTGCAGTGGACATCTGTGAGCAATAATTTCATTAAAACTTTCAACGAACTCACTCTTTTGTACTAAACAAATAAGCTGACAGAGTATGCTTTACGCAGAAATTGCAGAACTTTATGAATTGGTGTTTTGTTTTTGTTATCTTGTATGTCACAAATCGTGTGAAAGGAACTTATACAATAGAGATAATATCTGTTTAGTACTCTTAGTATAGATCACACTGCTTTGGACTTTTCTCGTTTTTCCACCAATTTTGTTAATGAGAGATGCTTTTTTGTTCCGACTTTCCTATATTTCTATCTGCTGTTTTTATTTCTCCAACGCCAAAAGAGGCGTGGCAGCACCCACCTCTGCAAAATAATGTAAATCTTCACTAAAAGGGCACGTATGTGTATCCCATAAAAGACATACATTCATTTTTATTTATAAGATTGAAATAGTCGATAGCTTTGGGGAGTGGTACCAACCACTTTTTCAAAATATATATGTAGCCTGTGTTGCACTCAGCGAACTCCAAATTGTGTAAATCTTTACTAAAGCACATACATCTATATCCAAATATCATAAATAAATACCTTCAGAGTTGGGGCGAATTGAAATTTAGTATAGTTTGGGACGTGGTACTTCCCACATTTTAAAAACTATATACAACCTATGCTGTAACCAGTGAGCGCAATAATCTACTGTGAAATGATCGATCGAATACTTTGAACGCTAGACAAATATTCATTTTTTTATACGATTTTATTTTTAAGCAATGGCTTGACAGCATTACAAAAATTCACACTTTACTTATTACCAAATTTATACATTTTAAACTTAAATATTGTTTAATATGTTGCGTTTTACGATATAAGAAATACGACGACTACATATTTATATTTTGACAGCAGCCGCATATATAAAATGTCTCCTACACATGAATAATCAGATAAGAAGCCATTTACGAACTGTTTTCCAATTTATGGCTACATATACAATAACAAAAAAAAACAACAACAACAACAACAAGAATATTGGTGGCAAAGATGGCACATTAAAAATGCTTTTTACCGGCAACAATAATGCCGCCAATGAAGTCAAAGTAAAGGGCAAGGTTTAAGTAAAAATGGCAAGACCAACAACAAACAACACGCTGCTATAAAAGCAAAGGTCATAAATTTTGCAAAATATACATAAAAGATAATTTTCATGAGCAAAAGATACAACTATAAAGTGTTGGAGTAAATCCACGAAAACGGTTCTTTTTAGACCCATTTCCTTTGGGATTTTGAGAATGCCAATAAATGAATGAGTCTTTATATTGGTAGAAGGTTTACGTGGTGGGAAAAATAATCGGTGAAAACATTATTAGAAAAAGCGAGACCAATCATTTTAAAATATTTTTAGAACATACATATACATATGTATATATTTTGCTTTAGTCAACGTTTTTCTGAGTTATTTTTTTGCCGAAACTTGCAGACTAGACAGAGTGATCTACACTATGATTACTCATAAATTTTTGGTTTTATTTATTTTTTACAATTGAGATATTTTCAAAAAGTAGTAGGTTTGACGGACTTACCCATCCACCTCCATTATAAGATAAAAATGCATACGTTAAAGTATAGTCAATGCATTGGTAGTGGAGTAAATACAATTAAACTCATAATGCAATGCAATGTATAAAAACTTAAGTACAGTGTTGGTCTTATAAATAGAAACTGCGCGAATAATGTTTTATTTCATAAACGGAAAAGCTAGAAAGCTACCCTGTGTAGCAAAGGAAATTAGGCACCTTGAAGTATGCAACAATTTTGTATGTTTTATTTAAATGCAATTTTTTTTTTAAGTACCGAAATTATCATAGAAATGGGAAAACTAATCGTGAGCCTCCGAAAGAGATTCCAACCGACCCTATACAGCAGTGTTCGATATAATAGCAGTGTAATAAGAAGCTGTGATTTTAATCATTTTCATTTAAAATCCAGCAAATTCCATAACAGAAACCACGAAAAAGAAAATTTTCAAGATTTTGACAAAGTTGAGGAAAGCTAATTAACCTTTTATACATAAACTTTTTTCTCAGAATTCCTAGAAAAATTTTGAGTACACTGTTTTTTTAAGCATTTTGTGCAAGTTAGAAAGTGCACAAAAACTTGCCTGATTTTTCAGGACTTTTTTCGTGTAGGGTGCTGAGTGATTTCTTCCAGACTACTCATAAGCAAAAGCGTAATTTTTACAAAGCCGCCATTTTGTACACTAATAACAAATCTACTGCATCGCTACTAACTCTAATATCACCACT
The DNA here is from genome assembly GCA_951509765.1 of Sphenella marginata. Classification (NCBI taxonomy): domain Eukaryota; kingdom Metazoa; phylum Arthropoda; class Insecta; order Diptera; family Tephritidae; genus Sphenella; species Sphenella marginata. The sequence goes on from OX608079.1 coordinate 105,771,551, forward strand.
GTACTTATGTGCGTATTACTATTGCGTTTGTAAACAAATAAGAGCTATGAGTAAAAGGTCGTTCGGGAGCAAAAAGTCAACACTTAGCAAAGTATTTACATATAATTTTGCACAATTTCCACTGTATTTGTACATATATATGTATATACATATAGATAGTAAATAGGTGTTAATACGCACCCATACAAGAACACATATGTGCATGGACATATGTAAATTCATTTATTTATGAGAGTGTTTGGTTGTCTATGTGTGTGTGTGTGTTTAAAAGCTTTTCACGAGCTGTTTGCTTTTCTCAAGTATTTGACATGCCACAATGGTTTCACTCATGATTGTTTAATAAATTAAAATGACGACTAACAATAAAATTTGAATTTAATTTGAAATTGCTAGTCCGAGTTCTGCAGCATGTGAAATGCTTAGTGATTTAATTGCTGTACACTGGTGATCTATGTTTACACAGGCTTGCATACATAAGTCGTTGTGTCGTTATATTTATATATATGTAAGCATATCTAAAAGCTTATATTCAAGTGAAGATATAAACAAGGTAAATAGGAAAATTTAGGTATTTTAGACACACATAGATTATATACCCATTAGGCAACCAAATAAAAAAAATAAAAAAAGATTAAAAAAAATAATATAAATAAAATAAAAAAAGAAAGTCGCAAAAACAAAATTTAAATTTAATAAAATAATAAAATAAAATAAAATAAAATAAAATAAAATAAAATAAAATAAAATAAAATAAAATAAAATAAAATAAAATAAAACAAAATAAAATAAAATAAAATAAAATAAAATAAAATAAAATAAAATAAAATAAAATAAAATAAAATAAAATAAAATAAAATAAAATAAAATAAAATCCAATAAAATAAAATAAAATAAAATAAAATAAAATAAAATAAAATAAAATAAAATAAAATAAAATAAAATAAAATAAAATAAAATAAAATAAAATAAAATAAAATAAAATAAAATAAAATAAAATAAAATAAAATAAAATAAAATAAAATAAAATAGAATAAAATAAAATGAAATAAAAGAAGAACAAAAGCAGGAGCGGAGTCCATACGCTCTAGTTACATAGATAGATTTTCCTTACTTCACTTTAGATCACAGATCCTTCCATACTCTAACAACTGGGTATAAAACAGCACACTATAATCATACCACCTTCAGCACTTTCATATATAAAATGCAAATCCATTCGGCTCGCTAAGGTTATTTCAGTTAAAACACATTATCAAATTTTGCAATCAAGAGTTAAGCAGGAAATACAAAACACATGCACACACACACACACTAATCCAAACGCAGTAACAATTAATATCAACTTGATTGCAGCAGCGTCTTAGTAAGTGTAAGTAAAATTTACAAGCATCTTCAATCTTCAAACGCTCGAAGGCGTTTTGGCAAGCTTTTGAAAATGGAATGCTCTAACCACCGCCCATTCATCTCCATTCGTTCGTTCTAACTTTAAGGCAAGTCATTTTGCTTAGCTATTGTATGGTTGTTATTTCGTCGTTGTAGTCGTAATTTACCACTGTAGCCGCTTGTGGCAAACTAAACTCCTTAAGTCTTTGCATAAGAAATTGACCAAAGGAGCCACAAAACCAAACAAGTTGACACATCGAGGGGTGCTAAAGTAGGCACATACGCTTACACGCGTGCAAGTGAATTGCTTTATACCCGTATATGCCTTCTAGGAAAAATCTAAAGTTTTGTGCTGGTGAACTTTCAGTGCGAAGGGAACTACAACAAAAAAATTATTTTCATTAAGAAGTCATTCAACACCCTTGACGAAAAACAATTCTGAAAATTCAGGGAATTTTTTATTAATTTCCCGCATGCGCCTTATTGTACTGAAATAGATTAGTCGGCAAAATTGTGTACTCGAACGTTTTCTAGAAATTCTAAAAATGTCTAATGTTGTTTCAGTTATAGAATTTGGCATATTTGGAATGAAAATTATTGAAAACACCGATTTTATTTTTGCTCGAACGGGTTCCAATACAATTTGACTACTATTTTATTTAACACAACTGTAGTTTTTAACTAAAACCAAGTTCTGGGCTCTATGTTTTGAGGAAAACAATATTAACAATAATAGGGGATTTGAGGTCGGACCTGTTCCAGGAGTGTGGATTTGAACCTCTTTTAATTAAGGTATTGTGACATCATCGAAAAAGTCTTTTTAAATTCTTGTTACATTTTTTTGTCAAAAATTTATTTGTAAAAATTTTTATTAATCAACAAGTGACTTCTCAAGAAATGATTTTATTATCAATCTAACTTATTATCATTATTTTATTAATAATAGTAGGTATTAAACATTTTTCCTAAAACATTTATTTAACGCAATTTAAATAAAAAATGGAAATAAGGGTTTGCTTCAAAGCAAACTATTGTTCTGTTAACTATTAGGCTATCAGAACAATAGTTTGTTTTCCAAATGAAGAAGTCTAGCAGGCGCCCAAGGTTATCTAAATGTAAGGAAATGTATAAAATATTTCTCTAATATTTAATTTTTTATTCAAATAAGTAATTTTATTATTTAAATAATTAGATACATTCAAGTAATACATATTAGGAAAAGTCCAAACTGCATTTACAACAATTCTGGTGAGATGAAATATCACAAGGTTTCAAGCGGCTTAATCTCTCACCTTGCTTAATGAAAAACATCAGAGCGCAAGTGAACGATGTTAACGAAGTAGTGCACTTGACCCAAAAACTCATAAATTCTTAACTTTTTTTTTATAATAAAATCTGTTCATTGTGAATCTTCAGAATATTCCACGCAAAAGTCGCGCCTTTGCTCAGTATTTATCTTCAATGTGCTCTTGATGTCGTCCAAATTACCAAGTCGACAAATATTTCTTTTCAAATGCCTATTTACACATGCAATTCCGGTGAGTATACTACGAACAGCTCTCATAAATTCTACTGAGCATAAATAATTCAATATTTTATTGTCTTTTACTGTACACTTTTATTCGTTTCGAATCGAACAACAAAATTTATTGTGTTTGTTTGTGTAAATCATTGTGTTAAGCGGTTAATGTGGCGTTTGTATTGCGGTTTGTCGTTCATTTCGAATTTTCTTAAGTTCCAAGGGAGGATTAAATCTTGACAAAAGCGACACCTACTCGGCATGTACAACTTAATTTCTAAGTGGTCGTAAATTGTTTGTTGAAGTGAAGTTTTGCGAAATAAATACTTAAATATGTACATATGTAAATACTTGTGCGTAAAATTATATTCATGGGTATATTGATAGTGTATGCTGGTGTACAAAACGTAGGCCTTAGTAAGTCAGAGGACAATTTAAGTAAAGGAGATTTGTTGTACGTTTATTAGCCTGGCCAAAGGTGAATGAGGGATTTCTTTTTTAATTTATGTTATACCTTTTTATTTTGTATTTTCCAGCATTAATTTTGAGATATCTAAAAAAAGTTAGTAATTTTCCAAGTCAAGATAAAATATGTTTACTGAAAAATTATTATTGTTATTTTATAAGAATTTCATTAGTTTTTGAAATATTTTTATTTCATGTTCTGTTAATCTTTACGCTATCAGAACGGTGGGTTTTTGCTGAAAAGGGGAAATAGCGAAATACCAATATAACTACCATAAAATTTTTTTTATTTTTTTGTGTCAGTCTAATGTTCACGCTTGTTGGCATGTTATATATTGTTTGTGTTGTAAGTTATTGCGATCTCTATGTGTCGGTTATATGTATGTATAAAACAGCCATCAACTTCATGACATTAGCTTACAAACTAATTGCTAGCAATTACAAGCCAGCGTTCGATGCTGCTGGTCTCAAAACTCGCCTCAGATGCTTTTCCACTGCTCCATCTGCATTTAAAATTAGACAGTGAGATTATTTGAAGTTTCTGCCATCAGGAGCCTTCTACAGAGTATTTGAAGATCTGGTCGCTGATAGACTCAGAAGGTCTGAAGCGACAATAATAAGAACGACAAGTTGCGAAGATGAGCTCTGTTCCTTGGAGCATTACACTATCTTGAACCCTATTTGCGATATCAAAACTACCAATATAGAGGTTTTTGGCTAGGTTTGTTAGATTCTCTGTCTTCTGCACGATTAAGTTTCAGTTAAGAAGCATGCGTTCGACCGCACTTCCTTGGTGTTAGTATTTGAACAGCTCAAAAGCCTAAGTTCCATTTAGGGATAAATTACTTAAACAGCCTTTTTAATGGATTTCTCTAAAAAAGTGGTTTCAGAACAAACTCGTCTGCTTTAGCAGATGCCTAAAATTCTCCATGCGCTGCAACGAAGTTATTGCTATTAGTTTACTGTTTTCATATACATAAATAAATAAATATATATGACATCATGTACAATTCTATTTATGAATTCCACGCTTTTGTTGAAATTTTCCTGTTTATTATTGTTGTGGCTAGTCGCTCACTTTGCTGTTTTTATATATTTTTTTGTTTGTGCATTGAATATTTTACGCCCCAATAAATTAGCGATTTTGTTTGGTTTTGCGCTTGAATAATCAATCAATGTTAAATAATTTTATGTTGCAACACTTTTTTTTATTTATATTTAGTTTTTAAAACGAGCGGTGGCTCTAACAACAACTACAACGGATGTGACTATTTTTTCAGTTCCGCCGATGTTTAGTTAAGTTACCTATTCAACGACTAACTGGCATCCGGTTTATATTTCAATGTTCACTAGATGATTGGGACTCTAATATTACTTAGTTGAAATATTTCAAAATAAACTACATATGTATCCATCTCAAACAATATCTTCACTTGGTCCTAGATTTACAGTTGGAGAACAGAGAATTTCCAAATCACGATATTAATCACATGATCCCAGAATTGTTGACATTGTAAAAATATAAAAAACTGAAAAAATTGTGGCAGAAAGTTTTCATTATGAATGAAAAGATTTATTTCATAATACAACATATCCAATCTAAAAAGCCAAACTCAAAATAGTTAAAAAAAATTCTAAGAGGTTCCTCGGGTACTCTTATAATATTTTCGGAATTACACATAGGTAGCCTAGCTGAGTTGATTTTATTCAATTTCGGGACCATTCTTGGAAAACATAACGCTTTTATTGGAATTCTTTGGATATTTACGGGATATGTATCATTGGGGGTCCTTTTCAGGGTATTTATGGAATATTTTGTGCATGCTTTTGTGAGTTTTTTGAGGCATTGTTTTTGATACTATTTTGGAATCATTTCGTGATGCTGATTTTCCAGAAAAGTTCTAAAACAACCAATTAAAAAAAATTCAAATTTTTTTTTTAAAACCTCCAATAAGATCCCTTAAACAATTCGACAATTTCCCTGAAAATATTCCAAATAATCCTCAAAACATTTTCGAAACTACCACGAAAAGAACAAAGTTGTCCCGCCAAAAGCCTAGTTTTGTACAGTTATAATGCCGAACTTGATTCAAATCAACTCCGTGAATTTAAAAAATACCTAGTTGTGCTTATTTTTTATTTGGACAAGCCTGAATTATAATTGAAATTTTATTCTCTATTGAAAATTTTTAATTAATCAATAACTTTTGGGTCGTCACTCCAAGTTTTTTGTAATAGTAACTAAATGATTTTTTTTTTTTTTTTTGTGTAATGATTTATGTTATTATAATTAAGTTAAAATAAAATATTTGGTTGTCTGGAACCATGAATGTGTTATTTCGCTTTTTGACACTTTTGGCCATTTTTTTTTTTTTTTGCTGATTCGTACACTCTATCTAGTATTAAGTTCTCCATAAACAAAAATTTTATCATTTATCCCTTTTTCTTAAAAGTTTTCAGTTGTTCACTTTCAAACCACTCTTCTGAAATAAAAAAAACTACTCCGACTTTTATTGTTTGTAACCGCAGCTAAATCATATTTTGGTCTCTATATTTTATTAGCTTAATGCTCTTTATTCGAGTTAATTTTGTTATAATATATTTCCCTCTTAATTTCATTACATTCCCCTCCCTTTTCAGACTATAATTCATAAATACTTGTGGATTCAAAGCAATGAATACTTTATTCAATAAAACATTTCCCAAAAATACATTTTTTGTGTATTTTTAGCACCGCACAAGAGGCCGCTTTACACAACAAATGCGCATACAAATTTAGTACATATCCAACTATTTATGTATAAATCATCACATGATTACTATATGAATATATATATATATGTATGTATATATAAAAATAGACTAAGTGAAACACGAGCATAGTCCTAGATTTCATTTGGTAGCAATCCGACCGCTATCGACTTGTATAAATCATACCAAGAAGGAAAGAAGCAACAAATGCGCTATATTCCCACAAACAAACGAGCTTAAGTACATACATACAAACATTCATACACACATCCATACATTTTTATATAGCCAACGAAAGGATGACTTAAATGGCATATAATAATATGGAAATAACCCTATTGTGTGTGATAAATTCGAAAGCAATTGAGGTAATCAGGAATATGTAAATATCATATGAACAACAGACGGACATTGGTAGTCAACTTGCCTCTTGTGATTGTCAACTTAAGAAATCGTAATGTCAATTGAGATTTATTTGTCAATGGAATCGATAAAAAAGAAAAGGCACCAAAGTTAGCATAATTCTAATGTGTCACATTTCTGTGGTGGTGAGCAGCAAATCTTTTGCCGCATGTTAACCTTAAAAGTTCCGTAAATCAATTTCTTTTATTGAATATCGATTTATGTATGCATACGTTTTTTCTTTCTTTATTTGCTTTGAATATAAAATTGGATACTTGATTTAGAGAGTTTGTGTCCGAGGGGAAATAAATTTGAAAAGGAGCTGACAAACAAAAGTATGTGTCAATTATTTGGAAATTTTTGATAGACTAGGTAATATGAATATTGACCGATAATTCAGCAAAAGGTTGAGATGGGTGAGTGAGTGTTTTAAGGTCAACTGGAATTTTTGAAGTACCAGCAATACCTACTCGATTCACAATGGGGAAGCAAGTTCGAAAACCGAGTGAGTGCACAACACTCAATTGTTTTTTTTTTTTTTTTATTTAAACTGTATGTTGTACAGGAAATCAAAATGCAAAGGATAGACGAAGAAGTGGTTTTAATTAATTGTCTAAAAAATTACACTGTAAAACAAACTTAAATTTTTTTTTTTTCAAACCACTCATAAAGCGCAATACTCAAATTTTTCCAAAAATTTAACAGAACCGTTTTTAATTAAATTTATTGCAAAAGTTTTCCAAGAACTTTTTTTAACTCTTTCTTTCAAATATATACACTGTGCAACAAATTCAAAGAAACTTGAAACCACTTTCTCCGGAACTTGCATTTATTATAGGTCAGTCCAAAGTCGTACTTGTTTGCATGAGCTATTCCGTGTTTCAATTTCTCATCCGACAGTCAATCATAGTTTTGAATTACCATCTGGCAAATATGATTTGATGCAATCCAAAACTACATAATATATTTTTTTTTTTTTTTTTCAAAAATGCACAAAATTCAGATTTAATTTTCATTTCTCTAAAACCACAATTTCACTGATCTATATTCAGGGTAAAAATAATTGTGAAAAGCAGTGAAACTGGGAAATCACACACACACACATACATACATATGTACATACATACATCTATGCTGTTGGTTTTTATGTATATCCATTTATGAATACATTTGTTGCCAATAGCAACAGTTAGACAAAAATCACAACAAAATATCATCTAAACAGAGCAACATTGTATTTGTAACGATTTTCGTTCCTGTGAATATATTTTCAGTGTGAGTGTGGATGATGAGAGAGAGTATCAGTTGTGGCACAGACCATTGAGCTTCAATGACGTGTGCAAAATGCAAGCAACAACAATTTTCGTATGATTTTAAGTTACCGATTTTCTTTTCATCGTAAATTTGCCAATGTTTTCTTTTCATTTTTTTTTTTTATGATACCACATTTTTGGGGATTCAATAAATCACTAATATGGGAAGGTACATGAGCACATACATACATACATACATACATAATACGAGTACTGTGCGAGAGTGAAAAGAGGCATATCTTAGGACCGAAGCCTTTCAACCATACAAAAACCGATTGCTCAGAATTTGCTCTACAGCCAAAAAATGTAGAAAGGAGATATCATTATTAAGAAAATAGATTCCAAAACAACTGTTTTTAGAATTTTTGTCTGTCGGTCTGTATATTTGAACGCACATCATTCAAAAACTGCTGAGTGTAATTTAATGGAACTACCACCGTTGCATTACCAAACACTCAATTTACAATTTAAGATGTTGGCTTTTTCGAATTCTCCACCGTTTTTGGAGTTTTCAACCAATATTTGGACCAGGGTGACCCACAATGTGTTGGTAGAATATGAGTTTTTGATATTCAAATGCTGGATTAAACATTTGTATTTCTTTTATTTTCTAAAACGGTAGTTATGAGCCTCCCAACTTTTATGCAGGCTTGCCTCTCAGAGCGAAATAGTAAAAACTTTAAAGTTCTATATGCGGTGCATACATTTATATGTATATATTATGTAGATATCAACTAAATATTTCTGTGTATGCAATCATTTATTTGTTTTTGTTTTTTTTTTTTACTGCGCGCTGTCACTCTCTCGCGGTTGGCAAGCTGTCATAAATGTGTACGTCGTGGTTTATTTTCAATTGAAGTTTTTCCATATAATCGTCCATTTTGTTTTTAATTTTTCGCTTTATTATTTGTTTGAGTTTTGGACATATTTAATTTCATGCAGCAGTGATTTGTTTTTATAATAATTTTTACTTTTTGTTTGTCAGCCATATGTATGTGTCATGTGTTGTGCATGGTTGAAGAGATATTAAAGTGTTTTAAAACAAAATATGTGACTAAAACTGAAAAATTGCTATGTTTAAGTGAGCAACGCGCTTTAACAGGTGACAGGAAATAAGATCAACGGAAATAAGGTCAATTGATTTTATTTCACAGCGCAAATTGTCTTTATTTCCCTGCCCAAACTAACGTTATTCCCTATTTTTTTTTTTTTAGAAACAACATACATATATTTCAATAAGCGACGCTTTATTATACATATATTATATTAAAATACCGACAAGCAATAAAGATAAGCTGAAGGATTCTGCCAAATGTCCGAATTTATGATATTCAGCATGCAAATAGATTAATGTGTGGACATATTTTACTTACTACTCATGCTAGATATGATCAAAAGTGAATTTTTTTTTTATATATATATTTTTTTTTTTTCCAATATTTAGTTTTTAAATTTATATATGCGTGTTTAAATAAATTACTTCGCCTTTTGCACATTTGTTTGAAACTATCCATGTAGCATAAGTAATTCCATGTGAGTATAGAGTGCTAGAAGCAGAGGGTTAAGTGCCCCGTTCCACACATAACGTTCTACAGCAGTATATTTAAGTCGCATTTGACAGATTTATGTGCAATGCAAAATGTTAAAACGCACTATTTATATGGTATACATTGTGGCACAACACTCGCATATTGAACTGATTTCCATTACGCTCATAAAAATTACAAAAAAAATTGCAATAAAATTATTATGTGCCATGCAAAAGAAAGTTGTGAAAGTCTGCGGTCGGTGCTTAAATGAAAGGAGAAATGAATATGTACGAATAATTTTAAATATTTCAAAAGAATTTGAATTTATGCACGCATTCATTAAACAAAATTTTTTTTTTTCATATTAAATTATATGTTTGCATGCACAGAAAATTATAAAATAATATTTGAGTGACTCGGAATTTACAAAAATACACTCAAGTAAGCAGGTTGCTCATATGCCATGTAGGCTACTTATGGCATTGATATGGCGTGAAACTTAGCCGTCATGAATACCTCAGCCAAGATTTTTTTAGCAGAAAATATATTTTCTAACATGGCCGGCCAGCTATTTAAAGGAACTACTTACACACCTTCCATTTACAAAAATTTCTTCACATCATTTACATATACTTTTTTTGAAAAAAATTATTACCTAAAAGTCATTTAACTTTACCATTCAGAAGCGTTCTTTGATAAAAACTGATTCGTCATTTTATGTATATGCTATCGAATGCCATTAAAAACTTTGCACAGTTTGAGGCCGCTAGAATAAACTGCCAAATTCATATGTGCACATGAGTATGTACACACCCTGTAGGGAAAATCCGGGTTTTTACTACCAGTACTTGGGCACACGCGCATTCTAACTTATTTTTGAACAAATTTCTAAGATAAGGCGTTCTTCAACCCTATACTAGAGTTTTTTTTTTGTTGTCAATTGCTTTAAAGAGAGTTAATAGCCAATATAGAAATAATTTTTTTACCTAGGCCTAACTAGAAATCGTTTTTAAAATAGTAACGTGTATTTCAAAAAAATAAATAAAATGTGGATAGGTGGCAACCCTAGGCAGTATTACTAACCAAAAAATTCCGTTACATAAATAAAATACTTTTTTAAAGACCTTTTGTTTAATACTCTTATTGGCATTTTGGAATTAATTACAAAGATAATCAATTGGGTGGCTACCTGACAATCGCATCATAAGTGGCAAAGCCTGGCTTTTATTTGAATGTAGAGCACTATCTTCGTACAAAAGTTCATTCAAATAAGTTAAGAAGCCATTCTCGAAATAGTGTGGGCTTACAAATAGTTCAAAAAAGCTAAAGGATTTCAGAAGAAAATTTTTTTTTAAGTTTTCATGTGTGTTTGCATTAGTTATTAGTTTAAAAAATACGATTTTTGGTAGCTCATAGTGGATTTTCGTACTTAAATAAAATTAAGAAAAATCAGAAATCATTAAAATTAATCAAAAGTAATAAATATTTTTAAATTTTGGATCAAAAATCGAACTTGCCGTTTGAAAATAAAAATCAGAAATCATCAAAATTAATCAAAAGAAATAAATATTTTTAAATTTTGGATCAAAAATCGAACTTGCCGTTTGAAAATAAAAATCAGAAATCATCAAAATTAATCAAAAGTAATAAATATTTTTAAATTTTGGATCAAAAATCAAACTTGTAGTTTGAAAATAAAAATCAGAAATCATCAAAATTAATCAAAAGAAATAAATATTTTTAAATTTTGGATCGAAAATCGAACTTGTCGTTTCAACATTTATATGTAAAATGATGAAAAAAAATTTAGAATAATGATTTGAAATTGTTTTGAAATAGTTTTAAGTTATGTTGAAATAATATATGGCTCCTGTGGGGAAAGTTTTCTTTTTTTTTTCAAACGTGCCAGTTAGAATCAAACTAGTTACTTTTACCACTTTAGATCTAAAACCAAACGAAACACTAGTGCCCGCTAGTTACTCAGCTCCATGCAGGGTATTTTCAAGTGGCTTTACTTTACTTATGCAGGAATAGAGATGTACGCTTGCGCAAATTGTATTTGAAGTGTCATTGTGAATGTTGAATACATTGGCAGCGCATTGCTAAAGGCGTAAATTAAAAAAGTTTTCTGATTTTCCAATTGCACGTATTAAATGACGGGTAATAAGTGAACGTGCTCAACACAGCAGCACTGCAAGTCAAATTTATTTTTGCATATTAATTCAGTTTTTTTTTATTTCTCGAGTAGTTTTTCCATTTATTTTTGATTCAAACAGCATAATGTGCCATATACATACATATGTATGTGCGTATATGTATGCGTGTATATATGTGCATATATTGGTTTATTATATGTGTCGTCAAATTCATTAAAATACATCATTTCCATGACAGCAAGCATTATTGAGTTGAGGAAGTTGTTAAATTACAATTTGCATGCACTTTTTCATATTTAAAAAGATGTATATTTTACATACATACATACATATATTAACAAAATTATATATAACGAATTTTACAATTAATTTCCTGATTTCAATGAATGGGAAACAAAAGCAACAGCTGCCACGTTAAGCGAATGTAATGCATATAGTAAAAGGTTATATTACTTACGCATGTCATGTAAAAATGTTTGTTTTACACAAAGGTTCAGCTGAGTTTTAAATGCTTGCGATAAAAGATTGAAGAGAAATCTACGATAAATTTAAATAACAGTATTAACCGAAATTCATACAAAATTTGAGATTTCATACCAAAGCTCGCAATATTAAACTTAGTTTGAGGGCATAGCTATCAGAAACGTCAATGGTATTGTATATTTAACAAGTAAGGAAGTCTAAGTTCGGGTGAAGCGAACAATAAATACCCAGCGTTAGTTTTCAGAACGAGATACAAATACCATGACTTGACAATGATATAGGCCCTAGAATCTTATTTGAAATTTTCTATATATTAAAAAAGGGGGCGTGGTTATTATCCCATTTCGCCCATTTTAAACACCAACCTGCCTTGGCAAGAAAGTAATCTGTGTACCAAATTTCATTCGAATATCTCAAGTTTTACTCAACTTATGTTTATTTATGTGATTTTCGAAATTTTCGATATCGAAAAAGTGGGCGTGGTTATCATCCGATTTCGACAATTTTCACAGCAGCTCGCCTTGGCTAAAAAGTAGCCTGCATAACAAACTTCATGCCAATACCTCAATCTTTACTCAAGTTATGTTAATTTATGTGATTTTCAAAATTTTCGATATCTAAAAAGGGGGCGTGGTTATAATTCGATTTCGTCCATTTTCAATAGCAACCTACCTTGGCCAGAAACGAATCTGTATGCAAAATTTCATGCAAATATTTCAAGTTATCGTGTACACGGACAGACGGACGGACAGACATGCCTTAATCAGTTCCTCTTTTCAAAATAAGAACTTTCATATACCTATGGAACTCTATATCTAACTCGATTATTTTTCGCCGTTACATAGTACCGATATGTGGACAAAATTATAATACCCTTGTACTAGTACTAGTACGCTGGGTATAAAAATAAGTATCTAATAGAGTTTAATTCTCATTTTGCGAGCGACAAGTTTAAATATCATTTATCCTATAACATTTATTTCTCACCAATATCAAAAGTATTGAGATTTGAATCCAAACATACGCACATATTTACGCATCTTATTTACATGTTTATTGCACCTCGAGCCTCTTTCCAGCAGCAAGCAGCTCACCACTAGCAATCCAAAAGCAAATCAATTTCAATGTTGTTGTTGGCAAAAGTGTCGCAATTTATGTGCTGCCTAGTAAAATTTATGAAGCTAAACAAGGTGAATTATTTTATCGGCTAAAACTCACAAGCGTGCAACAAAGTACAAGATTGTGTTAGAGTACTACAAAAACAAATTAAACAAAATTAAACACAGCTACAAGGTTGGAAGCACAAATTATAATTACAAAAATAGTAAAAATCACGACATCATCAGGGTCTGTGTTACCGGCCGAGATACATTTTTATGAATATCTATAGGGATTTTTTTTTTTTTTTTTTGGATTTCAACAATGTCGGATTTACTAGCTCTGCAATAATTGTTTTTTATTATTATTTTTATTAATTTACAATCATTTTTTTTAATGCTTAGCCTTTGACGTGTTTCTCAAAAAAAAAGAAAACTTTCACTGCTACATAATATTTTTAAAATACATTTCATTTGGTATCAAAATCCGTAGTAATCTCAACTTAAAAGTACCCATTACCATCATTGTTCATTTGACACGCCCACAATTTTTCAAAAATGCAGTTCCTAACAACCATCGTCGGGTCTTCAAATTCGCCACTCCTCTATTTACGCGGTAAGAAAATAAGCGGAAATCCAAAAGCTTTTAATTCGTCTATTCTTTAAGATCTGGGTGTTTCTCTTATAGACTATTTCTCTAAGTTCAAATTTCAACTTTGCACCTACCAATCAGAGTGCTATAGAAGCAATATATGTAACCTTTCAGCAGTTTCTTCACAAACATGAACACAACTACAACCTCGACTTTGCATTATGACTGAGCCAGCACACAACATGTTATCATACTCGTATGCCGCATGCACTTTTACTCTACGTAAACAACGACTACAATCACTTAACCTAATGCCGACTACAAAGTAAAAGCCTCTTATCAACCTGTTTCATTAATATTTGGTCAAAAACCTTTGCAATTCGGTGCAACTTGTGTGGAGTTTGCTAAGTGCGTGTTTTGACAAAGTGAGTAAACCACATACATACTTACTTGCTGTATTCCTCAGCTGCATTTGAATGTACTGTAAACTTTTGTTATCAAACTGCAAAGAATTCTAGATCGGTAATTTACGTAGTATTACATCTATTTGGTCAAAGTCGAAAGCTCTCATACTCGTACCACAAGTTTTCATATTCTTCAGATTCTCTCATTTAAAACGATTTTGAGTCTTGTGTTGCATATTATTTAGCATCTTGACCACAAAAGGTTACAGCTTTGTTCAGCCACGCATAAGAACAAGTATTTACTCCCTCTATTATATATGTACATATGTAAGTAAACATAAAACTTTAACTTGGAGAATTAATAATATTTTCCATAGCGCTGCTGCAACAATAAAATAATCAAATATACAAAACATTTTCATACCAACAAGTTATTAAGCCTTGGTTAGAGCTTAAAAGTGCTTATGGAATTTACATATGCATGTGTTTTGGCAAAAGAAAAATATTTTCGAAGCATTTAAGAACTTTGTTCAGTTAAACATTATAGGAAACCACACAATAGTAATTGCTTGCTTATAAAATTCAGATTTTTTAAAGCTTATGCTATACTGTATATTTTATTTATAAGATTGAATCAAAATAAAATAGGATAAAATTAAATAAAATAAGATACAATACAATAAAGTAAAATAAAATAAAATAAAATAAAATAAAATAAAATAAAATAAAATAAAATAAAATAAAATAAAATAAAATAAAATAAAATAAAATAAAATAAAATAAAATAAAATAAAATAAAATAAAATAAAATAAAATAAAATAAAATAAAATAAAATAAAATAAAATAAAATAAAATAAAATAAAATAAAATAAAATAAAATAAAATAAAATAAAATAAACTAAAGTAAAATAAAATAAAATAAAATAAAATAAAATAAAATAAAATAAAATAAAATAAAATAAAATAAAATAAAATATTTAGTTGCCAAACTTACAAATATGTAAAAACAAGAAAGACCGCAAAAGCCAACAACAAAATAAATTAAAATAAAATAAAATAAAATAAAGTAAAATTAAATTAAATTAATTTAAATTAAATTAAATTAAATTAATATTTATAATAAATTCAATTAATATACGAAAAAACAAAAAAATTTCTCCCAAAATAAACTTCTAAATTAATTTAAATCAAATGAAAGTCTACAAACATAATGAAGGCTACGAAGCTTCTCTGGATACTTTAATGATTTTGATCCATTATGTTCCTTCATCACCTTGACCGTCTAAACAATAACTAAACCGCTACCTGTATGGTCAAATTAATGAATTTTTAAAATCAAGAACATTGACTTAAACATCAAAATAATTAAAAAAAACAACATCAACCATTCAATTATATATCATCTTCTTGTAAAACTACCTTGTCACTAGCATACGCGTGCCAAAATATTAATTCCATGCTATCCTTTTCAACAATTTTTACATCTTCGCTCATAACCCATAGCATGCGGGTTAAAAAGCGACTGCGGTCGTAATTTAATTAAACACTTTTGAACGGTGCTACAGCTAAGTGCTGTTTCAAAAAAGAAAAACAAACATGCAAAAGGTAAAACACAAAAAATGTTAAATATTAATTTTGGCACCGTACAAATACGTGCAATGAATTATAAAAATGAAAAAAAATAAAAAATTAGGGCCAGGCAGCACGAATTCAGCGCGCAAGGTAGCCATATCACAAACACTCCTGCACAGCAAAGGCTACTACATTCTCAACTGTTTCACCTAATTGCCTTCATTACTCATTCATCTCTCATTATTATCCAATTGACAGGTTAATTAAGAATTTGTTATTTCGTGCTGGCGCTAGTCACTCATTCATTCGGTAGAAACCTTTCGTAGGTACTTAGCTAACTTACGTTAAAGTATGTATGTAAGTATGTGATGGGGTAATTCATTCTAATTCTTGAATTTCTTGTGATATTTATCTGGTTTTCGAAGCATTTCTTTTTTAAGTTGATTGCCTACACTTGTTGTTCTTTGTTTTTTTGTTTGTTTTTTTTTTTTTTGGAAAACTCGCAATCAAAAGTTGATGCCATCATTAACAGCCAAAGCTGATAACAGATTAATTTAAACTTCGAGATAAAACGGGCTCAGTAATGATGGTTGGTAATATTGGGTCAAGTAAATTGAATTTATTCTTGTTACGGACATTTGCGTTTGCGTTCATTGCGGCATCCTTTTTTCCTGCTTAGCGAGCAGATATTTTTAGAAATTATCATCAACATGCTTTGGATTCTTTTTGCACAAACACGTCAAAAATATTAGGCCGAGTTAAATCGAAGTTAGTACTGAATGTTAAACTCAAAAGGTACGACAATTTTTAATGCAATATATAGAGGGGCGTGGCAACGCTAAACTGATTAATTTTTTTAAATAGGTCTTAATCTTAATACTGAAAATCCTGCATAGTATAAAACGTTTCTATGTATTCAAAAATCAAAAATTGGTATGACGGCAGCAGGTGCGATACTGATAAGTGATTTGTTTTCTGAAAAGTGGAAAACGCTTCTAAGGGCCACTTTCATAAAAGCCGGTTAAGCCTAATCGGCGATTAATTTGACAGCTAACCATACAAAATACGTCAATTAAACTCTGGTTAGCGGTTACCGGCTTTTATGAAAGCGGCCCTAAATAATGTGAACTGAATTTCAAAAGAAATATATTTAGTATTAAGGTTATACTTAAACCAGTGGCCATTAATTATGGTAACCCAGCACACTTTCCCTACACCACAGCGGTTGTCAAGGACATTTACTTCACATTACCTAGCCATTTAATTTCTTAATAATCACTCACTTCATTAAAGTAGCAATAAATCAAAACATAAACATCACTAACCTTTGCTATGTTTTTCGCTTTTGTTTGGCAAAAACTAAAATGACTTGACTATGCGAAGTTGACATAACAAGCGCTGTGCTATGCTCGAACATGGCCTTGTTAAAGTAGACAAGGAAAACGTTGCGGTAACGCATATTTCGCGGCGTACTAACACATTTCATTAGCATTGACAAGCCACCGCGAAATTTCCGTGGCATTTGATATACTCGCACTCAAGCAGTGATATGGCGCCAAGGCATAAAAGGACCTCAGAGAAATGTCAATGTGAGACAATGGAAGTTAAGTTCGCATACACACACATACACAAAGTTACATGTTTACCCTACAGTAATGCATGTCGTTAGTACTACATGTGCATTTGTATGTATGTGTGTATGCATGTATGTGTGTAGACATGTATGTAACAACATTAAATACATACCACCAGTTAGCGGAAACATGCGTGGTGGTATGTGTTCCATCTACCCCAAAGGACAAAGAAATTCGGCGAAACTGAAAATATGAGAAAACATAACATGTCGAAGATAATGATGAAAATATGTGCTAACAGTACGCGCAGTATGTACAAGAACAAGAACAATGCAGCTTTGCCGTTGGCTAGACTGTATGTTTTGTACTCATTACTGTTAGCGCTATGCTTGTATGTTTTACTGGGTTGACAAACCAGTAAACACTCAAGAGAAACTTTTAAAATAGATAACTAGCAACATTATCGAGGCGTTAAAAATGTTAGAAATAACGTTAGTAGTAGACTCGATTGATTAGAGGCCTAAACAAAATTTGCAATTATTTCGGGAATGTTATTAGAATTTCATTGAAGAACTCAGATTTCCTCCAGTTGAGCATTTCTTCACACTTACATAGATTGCGAATATTGTTTCCTCCAATATTTTACGTTGTTCCGTCTCACCTTAGAATATCGAGCCCTAACCGCAATTTTTGTGTAACCAGCAAAATTTCCAAAATCCGTATTTTGATAGATATCGCTAATTTCGTTTGTTTTAAACCATCTCACAAAATATCACAACTGTAATAAGTACCGTTACGAAAATAAAGCAAAGGCTATTATGATGTAATTAACATTTTCTAAGAAATTGTTTATATTTTTTAACTAACACCCCGATTCTGTGTTCTTGATAAATTGTCAATCTTGATAAAATATCAAGAAAAAAAATTTTTAATCAAGTGTTCTGAGTTTTGCTTCAAAAATTAATTTATTTTGTCCGTTTTGGCGTAAAATTCAAAAAACATGATACAAATATTTTTCTCCTGATTTTTTATCAAGATTGACAATTTGTCAAGAACACAGAATGGGGGGGTAAAACACCTTCTGCTGTAAAATTTTATTTTTTTTGGTTACACCAAAATTGCTGTTAGGGCGCGATATTAAGATTGCTGGCTTTTTAATCGTTCTGCAAAGAAAATCTAACCTCAATGTTTGTTGGGAAATGACATAATTTCAAACATTTGGAGCTGACTACTGTCAAGTAGGCTCATCAAAACGTTTCGCGTTGTACAAGAAAACATGTACGCTGTGCTTACGTATGCTTCTGAGTAAGCGTATATAATTTTATCTATTATAAGTTAGATACATGGCTTATACAAGTAACATATCTTCCTTTAATTAAATGCATATACATACATTAAACTGGGCACACAAAATTTATTTTTTTTTTTTTCAGTTTAAAATTGTGTTAATTAAAACTTTGCTTATAATTATTTTCTTTGGACTTTTTGGGACTTATTCGAGACATTCTCGGAACTATTTCGAGATCATTTCGAATGTAATTTCTTGATCTTCTCGACATAAATTCAGGATCATTTTCTAACCTTATGGAGACCCTTTTTAGCGGTTTTTTGGCATCAATTTTCCATTGTTGTCGTAATGTTTTCGGTATAACTTATGATTGTTTTGAGATTTTAAGCAATTATTTCTAAGCACAGTCTAATATATATATATATGTAAGTATGTTTCCTAATAATTACATACATATGTACATTGTTTGGTTCAGTAGCGCACGTGTCGTATGAGTAATCTTAAATTGTGGTCTATAGCTTTACATGCTTATAATTTGTTCACTACATGTATACAATTTAATTTAATAGACCACATTATGAACATTAATAATAACAATTGTCTTATGTAATAACAGCAACAATCACCACATTATTAGTGTACTCATTAACAATTAATTGCGCATTTTCAGACAATTTCTGTATAGAGGGTTTGAAAAATCGTATTGGCTGTATAAACCACCAAACATTTTATTACGAGATCAATGATAAATTATAACAAAAAATAAAGTGTAACAGAGATTTTAAATATAATATGTTTTTCAGCATATTTAGTCTGCTCAGATATAATAAGCAATAAGAATCCTGAAATGAAGAGTTCGATGAGCTGAGTCGCTTTAGCTAGGTTCGTACGTCTGTCCGTTCGCACGGAAACTAGTCCCTCAATTTTTACAGATATTTCTATGAAGCTTGGTATGACGCCGCAATTTTGTATTATATTAGTCATTTGTCGGAATCAACAAGATTGGACCAATACAAAGCATAGCTCCCATACAATCGATTGTTCCGATAAGCGAGTTTTGGCCGATAACTCTTGCAACTAAAAAGCTAAGAATGCAAAATTTTGCTGGTTAAGTAAAAATTGTATGCGTAACTTGGGCAGTAAAAATCAGTCAGATTGAACCAACATAACATATACATAGCTACCATGTAATCGATAGTTTCGATAAATGTGTTTTGGGCTATAAATTTTGGAGTTAAAAGTCTAGGAACATAAAATTTTGCAGGTTTGGTACTTATTATAGTAAATGCTACATGTGTAGTGAAAATCAGACAGATCGGGCATACATAATATATAGCTCGCATACAATCGATTGTTCCGATAAATGGGGTTTTGCGCTATAACTATTGCATATAAAAAATTTATAACATTTAATTCTTTTTTTTTTTTAATTCCGTAGTAAATAATTATTGAAAAGTAACTTTTTAAAAAAGAATTTTGAGAACTATTTTTGATCATCCGATTCCCTTTCAAAATTTTTGTAGATTTTCCGATTTTAAAATATTCCCGAAAAAAGTAAGTAATAAAACTGGAACGGCTACCTATGTGAGCAAATTAGATTTTCCCTACAGTTGTACAAAATTGTCTTTGCTTTGAAATAAATAAATTCAAATTTATGTTAGTTCAATGCAACAAGAGAATTATGACCGACACAACTAGCATTCAACAACATTTCTTAGATTTTTAGTTTTTGTTTTTTATTTTGTAATTTCTAACGTAAGAAATATATGTACATATGTACGTGTAAATGTGTGAGTGATATAAGAGTGTTGCAAGCATTTGACCCCTGTCAGGTAGAAGTCAATTCATTGCCTTTGGAAATCAAGCAATAATAATTGTTGTAGATGGCTTATTCTATCTATGCATTTGTGTTTGTGTGATTTTACTGTTGATGTATGTGTTCATATGTATGTGTGTACGTTAAGCAAAAAGTTTACAAAACGAAATTAAAGTCATAATTCAATGTACGACAGGCTGTCGACCACTCTGCCACCATCCACGGCGTATTTGCCCCCACTAACTGGACAATCTATTTCTCATAGCAGTCTATAGGGAATGCCATTTAAAGCGGGAGTGTGTTTAATAGCCATCATCGAAATGTCTCCACTTCCAAGTACCACACATCTATACTTACAATCATTATTTCCTTGACTGACCGGCACCAGACAGTAGGCTAATCTGTCGTTTATACTACGACATAATGGCGCATCGTTTACGTTCATGCGTGCAGCCAATAATAGCTTCTACGCTTTGAGCTCATATTCGTATAACTTGCATGAAATAAATTTTGAGCTGCTTAAAAGTCGGGAGGGAAAATAGGCCTAGGTCACCACACTAAAGGTTCAGGTAATATCAAAAAGTGGTTCGAAACATTTTTTGTTTTTTTCAAAACGCGATCGACTCTCGACAATATCTTTGCTAAACTCTCGAGTGTATTTTTGCCATGGAAAGCTTCATATCAAAAATGCACGCTATTCGTAGTGGGCAATAAGCTTTAGCTTCCCCAAATTTTTAGCTAAAAATTCAAAGCAACACACCACAAATTGGAACACTATAACGCCGTAAATCTCCTCGGAGAGTTGTGATGATATGCCTGTCAGTTCATCGGTTGGTTTGTTTGAAAGCAAAACTTGCTCAATAATATACGAGCGATTACTCATAAAATAAAGATTTTGTTCTCAGCACAACTCTTTTTTTCTTGAGAATTGAGGACTGTTAAACTATGTAACTGGTGTTCGCAGAAATCATTTGAAATATTTTTAGAAAATTCTTTGATAAAGAAAATATGATCAGCAGAGGCAATGTGACTTGAAATAGGGCGTCACGTCACATATTAAAGTATTTTTTAATATCCATTCACCAGCAACTCCCACATTTACTCAGCAAAAGCTTCTTTTGTATCGCGCTCTCTCTCAAACTATGGATACATTTATATAAACTTCGTAAAGCTGATTGTTGAAACATGTGATTTTCCATCACATCACAATGCCAGTCGTGAAAGGTAAAAGGTAAAAGGCCTTCAGCACAGTCGTAGACAAAAGTGCCCTTACTTATTTTCTTCCAATTCTATTATCCATTCCTTCATCATCTTCGCATCAACAATTCAAGCTTCATGCATTGGCTTCTTCCGATTTCTTTTCCACTTTGATTACAATTCATACCTTCAAAGTGAATGTAGATATGTATGTATGCAAGTGTATATACATAAGGGTATATATGTGTATGCAGAAGTTATATGTACAGTAACTACTGCAAGCTCAGCATTTTGTGTTTTGTTAATATATTTGTTGTTTTTTGTTATAAAAATGTCATCATACTCAACATTAATACGCTCCGACTCAGCCCTAAATCCTTCTTTATATTTCAATACATCGACGTGAGTGATGACTGACCAACCGCCTACCAATTTTTTTTTTTTTTTGCTTCTCTGTTGTTGCTTAGATCTGTTATTTGTTGTTATCTGTCATTGAGTTCAGCAATGATTCTTTGGGGAATTCAATCTTTCTTGATCTTTATGTCAGTCCTTTTGGAAGACTTGCTTAGACAAATACACAAACAAATATACTAACACATGTTTTTTGTTGCTTATAAATTCCGATATAAAAGAGACATAAAATCCAAGCACAAGCTAATGCATAACTCAATGTAAGTAGATACTCGTAGGTATAACACCAAACGTATGCCATTTTATTGGCTTAAATTGGAAGTCTTCATTATCAAAGCAAAAATTTCTTAACTTCCTTGAAATGTAATTTTACTTTGAAACTTCTGTTTGAGATGACTTGAAATAGAATTGTTTACTTTAAATATTTGAATGATAGATGTATTATGTAAATATGTAGAATGTATGTGTATACATTACAAAATTTGATAAATGTTTCAGAAACTTTCAGCAATGATAGAGACAGGCGATATTTTTGTAGCAGAGTTAAATTCAGAGGATTTCTTAATACTACCGAAAGCCGACCACGGTTTGAGGAAAACTTTTTTCAAACTTCCTTTTACTGAGATGTGAATCTGAAAGATGTACGGGAGATCTTCGGTATAAAGAATATGTATACCAATACGCCGATGGAAGGACCATGTGGATACAGATTTGAAACGGCTGGCTAGATGTTTTTTTAGATGTTTAAAATCACTCAAGCGGTTAGATGAATATTTAAAGAACAAATAAGAAGGCTTCAACAGGACTAATACTCGTTTTTTTATCCCCTCTGGGTACTCTACACAAACTACTGAAATATATATTTCTGCGCCTGAAAGCATGCTTTGTAAATTAAAATTTACTTATATTCAGTTAAAGAACTCCAATGAAGCAGAGAGCTACTGAAGAAACATACCACCTTACAACTACAATATTTGATTGGTACCGAAACAATTCAAAAATGACTCAAGTCGTAGCAGTAAAAATTCGAAGTTATGCAGACTGCTAAAATGTTAAGAGTTGGAAAAATTTGAGCAAAGCTTTCTTACTTAAATTTTACTTTTTATTTAACTGGGTCTTGAATCAGTAAGCGCGCCTATCTGAATCGAGTACTTGGTACATGGGGTACAAATTTAAAGGCACAATAAGTAAAAATTCTCTGAGAAAAATATTGAAACTCAAATGAAAGTGTATACATTTTTTAAAATAAACATATATCTGTGCTATAGTTATGAAAGTCATTGTATAAAAAAATTACGAATACAAAATTTGTATAAATCAACACTATAAAAATCCAGCAATCTCAAATTCAATCTATTATTTGTACTGCAAATAACATTTTTCTGAGAAAATTATATTTTCCTATATTTTTGAATAAAAACAATAAAATGCATCTCTCTCATAAAATATGCTAACTGATTTATACAATAAACTTCTACATGACACAAAACATCATTATTTTGCTGCTGCAATTCAATTGTACAACTTTGTATGTCATATACACCGATTCAAATAAAATTTCTATTATAACAACAACCACAGTAACCACAAAAATAACAACAAAACTCATTTTGCATAAATGTCAATGAAATGGAAATTGGATATCAATTTTTTGGACAGAGTGGAAAAAGTCAAACACAAATCAAATACAAATACAAATATGAACGGACATTAACGAAAATTGCAATGTACAAAATGACAATAAAAGTTTATTGAGGCATCTTACATATGTCTCTTATATATACAAATATATGCATATAGCTTATGCAGATACTAACTCTGAAACAATGAGATGAGATTTAAAATTTATAGAATTTTTAGTCGAAACGACATAAATCTGAAAATATTTAAGAGAAGTCAAATAGAACAAAAGCAAGCAATGAAGACAAGAGCAAATTGCATAGAAAATCCAAGTTATTACATAACATCTTTTTTTATATGTATTTCAGTAGATATGAAGGTGGTCCAAAATGTTATTGTTTTTTCCCAATACACAAAACCTATATATCTATATAAAAAAGATGTTGTCTATAATAATATGTACATCATGGAATATAACTCAAGTCCATCACGACTACCACAAATAGTCGCTGAAACGGAGCTGCAACTTTTCTTGTGAATTTAAAGTGTCGAACAACTAGTCATGGACACGATAAATAATTTGTTGGTATCCGAAATGTAGCAGCGAATTTGCTGTAAGATATCCCTGAAGGTTCCATTGACGTAAGCGTTACGTAGCACTGATATAGCAGCGTGGTAACACCGACTTTCAGGTAATTCTCTTTTTGACTTGCCTGCGTGCTTTATCTTGCAACTTATTTTGTGTTGTATTTGTTTCATTATGTATGTATATAGTTCTTTGTCCATTTAAATTTATAACCTAAAGTTTTTATAATCGTTAGTTGGGGTCGATGTACTATCGGTAGTTAGGTCGGGCCATCGATTTTTCGATATGTTTTGAGCTCAGGGTAAAAAAGTTCCACTACGCATACCCAAAAAACTAGTTTTCGAGCCTGCGAAATTTCATTTTTTTTACTTTTTAGACTTTGATTTTTAATGTTTTTTTCATAACCTACTAAACAAATTTTCATTTGATTTTAAAAAAACGTTGGCGATAAAAGTTTTTTAGAAAAAAAAAAATCATTTTCGGGTTTTGGGACTTGTTTTGGTCGAAATTAAAAATCGGTGTCGGTAACTAAAAATACCAAATATCAGAAAATTGTTACTTTAAAGTCGAGGCAAAGTTATGTCTACCACAAAGGTAATGTTTAAAGTTTCAGCTATTATATCATGATTACAAGTACCGGAGAGCTCATTATAACTGTTGTATATCGCTTATGAGTCACATAAACTTAAAGGTACAGTAGAGGAACCCCAAAACATCAGGCTGAGTACACGGATTAATGATACAAACATTGGACTTGAGCTATTGGGCAGGTACTCACAAAAAAAACCTACAAAAAAAAATAACTTCCTTTCCCATGCTACTTTTGGCATACCCTAATGTGCACTTATACTTACATCGCTGTGGTTTTATACAGATGAAAACCAATGACAACTCTTTTAGGTGAGGAATTGGTAACTGCTGTGTAGGTAGATAAAAGAGAATAGAATT
Organism: Sphenella marginata; assembly: GCA_951509765.1. Lineage (NCBI taxonomy): Eukaryota > Metazoa > Arthropoda > Insecta > Diptera > Tephritidae > Sphenella > Sphenella marginata. The sequence goes on from OX608079.1 coordinate 105,796,658, forward strand.
TAGAATGTAATTTATTTATTTTAATGGCATTTACAACTACGATCAAGCAAAAGATAGTTGCGGGAGGTCACATTTTGCTCGATAAGCCAGTTAGGCTTCTTGACATCGATAGTGAGCTAGCCTTCTGCTGCATACATATGCAGCGTACACACACACTCAATATGAACCCAGTTAACATTTTTGTCTGCAGTGCTAATTAGTCAAAGATTTAAAGTAAATTTTTAAGAAGCTTTAAGAATTAAGTTTTTTGAAATCATATAAACTTAAAATTGAAAAGTTAATGCGTTAATTTGTTTTCCAACTTTTTTCAAAATTTGTATTTGAGAAAGCAGTCTAAATTGAAGAAGAAGACTAATTTTATAAAAAAGCTGCATATTCTAAAAAAAATAAAGAAGCTTTAAACATTAGCCTTAAACATTACGTTTCCATACAAAATTTTTAAATAAAAGACCTTTATAAAAAATTTTATTTTTGTATGAATACAAGTTTATAATAATTTTTGATTGCATAATGCTCACATTCAATAACTTTATAAACAAAAAATCAACGTTTTGTAAGACTTAGTTTCATTTAAAAAAAATTCTACATAATACTTATTATTCTGCTCGTTGGCTTACAAACAGATATGGCTTATTTTATATTTGTAAATATGTATGTATGATTTTTACTCAGCAGGCAGTTCAAACATTTTCTCTTACAGAACAAACAAAAATATTAATTTTTTTCTGGTATTTGCTAGCTTTTTAAGCAAATAATTTGAACGTACTCATAAAATAAGTAAATAGATTTGTTGTTTGTTATTGTTTTTAGAAATTAAATTTTTTTTATTTACTCAACGTTATCTACTTTTTCCAGTTTAAGACCTGGCAGCCAAACCAAGTCGCTGCAAACTACTTTACAACTACAAAGTATGCATGAAAATATCCTACGAGATTTCAATTTTATGGATTCAGACAGGAATACACCAACCTTACATTGGTACAAAATCGACTAAAAAATTGCAATCCAATTGCGACAAGCGAAAAATAGTTAAATAGATTTAGATTTTGAAAAGGCTATGAACAAAACTGATTCCTTTAGATACGCACGCCAGTTGTGGAACCTTAAGATTTTTTCATAAAAATCTTACGCCATAATTTTTGACAGTCACCACATAAAAATCATACCCAATAATCCTAATACGCGCCATTTGTAGCTTATATCCAAATATTTGTACTCAATCTAGCATTTATATAAATAAAATACAAAAAACCAATTTACCCATCGCGTGTCAGAGTCTTACTGATTTTACCAGTTTCAGGAAGTCACTCATTTCCTTTGAAGTTCATTTGCCTCCGCTATCTCTTCACCTTAACCTTATCTGGGGCTTAGTTAATGCCACTGCACTTATTCGATTGAAAGTCTATTATTTACTCACATCATTACTAAAGCCATTAGATGGATCACATTGATACCGAATTAATTTCCGACACCATTTCCAACATTGCTGCCACCTGATGCCGTGGTTGTTACTTTTTAGTTATCGTAATATCTCCAATGTCAATAAGCGAATGAGTACAGACAACAAGCTGCCTAGAGAATATACAAAAACGAGCGAAAAAGGTAAGAAGGTGAAGAAACATTTGCCAACAGCTTTGGCTACACTTTTCTATTTGAAGACTTGTAGAAATCAGTGTTCCAAAATAAAGGACAACTAGCTATGTATTTGTTATTGGAAATAACAGCCTTTGCTTGGGTAAAACCTGAATCATTCTGGTAAGAAATAACTGGCTGTTATGGGAATTAAGCAGGTCGGTCTGTCTTGTAGGTCTGTCATTGTATCGAATTAAGTCGTCGGAAGCGTATTTTTGCGAATACAACAACAACGCCACATCTTTCAATATAACGAATTTTCATTTGGTCCCTTCTCAAACAACGTTACATCGAATTCATACCTCTGCATGGTCTCTCTGCTTGTATAAAAGTCTTTGCGCGAGCTTTCATGTTTCTACGAGTTATACTCGAGCACTGTTTAGAATATTAGCTGCTTGGTTTCATTTGCTTTTATTTTCCTTTTCGTTTTTATTGGCGTTGATGTTGTCGCTGATTATGTTGTTATTTTTCATTGATTGTCTTTTGCTCACCTTTGCAGACTGTAAGCACACTTAGGCTAGAGCAAATATGTATGTACATTGGTGTAGGAGAGTGTGAAAATTTAGCTTTTACGTTGTTATTGTTGTTGTAATAAAAAATACCACAAGAGACGCAGTTTTTTGTTGTGCAGCACTTCCTGCCAATCGAAAAGTACACCAATGGTTCTATTATCTTGCTCTTTTTTTTATTCCAAATGAATATACAATGAATTTATTGCTTTTTGTTATCAATGCGGCGCACTTTGACATTTATTTGTCAACATTTTATTGTTGATTTGGATTTGGTGCACCTGGTGAACGATTTGCAGCATTTGCTACATTTATGTTTATTGCAAATTAATTTATTATCAGCTTTTATAAAATGTTGATTTGTGCTCAATGGGAGCGCACAGTATTTATATATATTTAACAGCACTTTTTTGCGTTGTACTTATTCTGAGTGTCATATTAGGTAACTCGAGCTAGTGATATTATATCAACTTATTTGCATATCAAATGCACTTTTAACGTGTGTAGCTTATCTAGTCGCATTTAAAAATTTGTACTTCGAATTTTGAAAGCTAAAGTACAATCATCAAATACGTAAGAGTATCTTAAAAGTTTATAGCAAATGCGAATCATTGCAATTCGATGCCAATAAAGATTAGGAATTAGGGCGGTAATATGTGCATGGGGGCATACAAATAATTAGTTTTCAAATGCTACTATAAAACTCGAAAAATAGTTATTGGGCTATCGGAGAATGGAAGTTTGTGAAAAATCAGCTCAACAGAATGAACATATCGCATTTTAGATGAAGATTCCTATTCTATTCTATTCTATTCTACTGTGTATCACTATCACTATCACTATCACTATCACTATCACTATCACTATCACTATCACTATCACTATCACTATCACTATCACTATCACTATCACTATCACTATCACTATCACTATCACTATCACTATCACTATCATTATCATTATCATTATCACTATCACTATCACTATCACTATCACTATCACTATCATTATCATTATCATTATCATTATCACTATCACTATTACTATCACTATCACTATCACAATCACTATAACTATTACTATCACTATCACAATTTTCTATTTACCGTTTGTCGCCCGCAACACGATGTCGTTATGTGCAACACGAATGCGGCTAAATTGGGTGAGGTAAGTTCAAAGACAACAATATTACAAAAATAATGATAAAAAACGTTTAACGAAGCAATAGCAAATAAGCCACTAAGTCGGTGATGGTATGGCTGCCAAAATTACACTTTGCTGTATAGCTTGCAAATGTATTCAAGATAAATTTATATCTAGATTAATATAATAACAGCGTAGATCAGTGAGTCTCAGATAATAATGATAGCCATAATTCCAATTGTAAACTGGCACTTTTTCACGTATGCACAAGCACGTTCCTGTTCGTTTACTTACGAATGCACGAATTTGTGATTGTTGCTACGAAAGTTCGCCGGTTACTCAGCTGCCTTAGTAGTTGTTGCTTATATAATTGTTGCTGCCGCTGTTTTACTTATTTTTGTTGTTATTATTTTTTGATATTTTTTTGCTTTTTTTCACCACTGCAACATCATCAGCACAATCAGCGCTCTTATGACTGCTATTTGCCAATTACACTTTGTGCGCTTTCATATTTAAGGAAAAGGAAAAAGGGTAAACAAGAAATCGCAATGATTTTATCATTGTCCATAATACACCAACAAAATACAAACAACACTACCCATAGTCAAAGAAAGCGGCATTTTGAGATGGTTCTGGTGGCTGTTGGTTTGTTAGCGAAAAGTAGTAGAGCAATTGATTTTCAATGCAAAAGTCTGATCATCGTCACTTTTCCATTCAGTCGATTTTAGTTTACTTTTATTTTTTCGCTTTTAACATTTTTGTTTAGGTTCGGTTGTATTTGCTAAACCCTCTTGAGACTTTTGGATGCCATCACATTTGTACGAAACCATTGCCTAGTCATTGCAATTTCCGTTCAACGTTGCTTTGCCTTGTTGCTGACCGAGCTTGCTTACGAGCTACACAACGCATAAACAAAATTTAAAAAACAAAAATTTATATATGAAGAACAAGGTAAAATGTTTGGGGGTACTGCATTCTTGTATACCCAGTAGCGGTTATGTTGAACGCTGTGAATAGCATTGTCAGCATTGTCATTGTTATGGTGCCCTAGGCGACTTATGTATGTAAGTCCTAGTGGCCTTAGCGAATTTCGAAAACTTCCTCATATGGCATGTAGATTCTCACAGTATGGTCCTCTATTCTAAAGTTGTCAATCACCAAACAATTGGGTATACATACATATATCAAACTCTAACTTATTTCGGTTGTTTAAGTATCTGTTGCATTTTTGTTGGCCAATTTTTCACGTCGAGCTCATAAGTGGAAGTATCATTTCCGTTTCATATTTTTAGAATTTCTTTTTCCTGCTTTTCATTTGCGCTTCACTTTCGTCTTAAGCGAATGCCCACAACGCTTCAAAATAGATGCCAAACTCATTGCCCACAGTTCAACAGCCGTTCATGTTGCTTTTACTTGTTTTTTGTTGTTGTTGTTTGTTTTGTTTTTTTTTTTTTGCTTTTTTTCTTCTTGCATGTCAGACCGACCGGTTGTACCTATTTGCAATTCAATATCCATTTCATGTGCTGTCATTCAGCTGATTGGCCGTTATCTTTTCGTCCTTGTCTGCATTGACGTCGCCGTCAACGTCATAGCTGAGATTTTAGCATTTTTCCGTCTGATTGCGTTTGCTTCAATGCCTATTGAATTTTTTTGTGGTTGTTGTTGTTAGAAATGTGATGTTGCAATTTCGCTTGGTTATTGTTGTTGTTGCTATTTAGCTTATTTTCTTTTTTTTTATTCATCACATTTCAGCACAAGTGCGCTTCACTGCTTTTCAAATGAGGCATCAAGCTCTTTCAGGTATTCATATGATTGTCGTTATACTCAAATAGGTACTATCATGCAGTAAGTGCCTAAAAGCCAAAGTATACATACACACATGCACCTACATACTTTAATTTTATGTTGAATTTATGAAACGTCTAAGTGTATCCATTCATACGCTTTCTGCTCGGTTACATTTCTTTAGTTTTCAAAGGCCAGTCATCATATACTTTTGGCTAAACATCCGCTGCTGAAATTCTTTGTAGAATTTAAAATGATTTTCAATAGCATACGAAATATTTGACTCACCCTTACCCCCCGCTTTTGTGCGTTTCTTCTTTACCAAATATTCAATTCATTCCGTTCAAATTATCTTCTTACTCATTTCATTTGATAAATTATTGATTTCTTTTATTGAAATTGTTGCTTCTTAAGGCTGCGTTTGGCAGATAAAAGCATTTGAAGCTTTCCCCTCAATTCACAGGAGTCATTATGCTTAAAATGTTGTTGCCAACTTTCTTAATACATATGTACATATATCTAAGATTTATTATTTGTTTAGAAAATTCGTGCGAGTTTAATGAAAATTAGATTGATATATGAACTAATTTCTATCACAGCATTCTTTCCAGTTCCAGCTATCTTATGGGAGGAGGCTTTGAAATTAACTAATTTTCAATGGATAACTAATCTAGCGTACTTTTAAAATATATATAGTTTAAACACTTTATCGCACTTTTGAAAAATGCATATGGGTTTAAAGAGCTTAGTTTAGGCTGTAGAGCCATTTGAAATTTAGCATGTTTCAAAGGCTCTTATGTGGACAATTTACCTACATCCGATTTAAAAGATGTATATTTTAAATGAAAGGCAATGCTTAGTTTTACATTTTGTAGGAGAACAGTTGTAGATTGATCCATAAAAATAGGCATTTTTGAGAATTTAGATGAAACCAAAGCATTTTTGAAAATTCTATTTTCGGTTATTTATCCTGTCAGCAGCTATCATGTTCTGGTGGCAAAGTACTCTATAGCTGGAACTTCGTCGACTACATACGAGTATACTGCGTTTTCTCGCCTTTTTCCAAAACATTCTTAGTGAATCTCTTAAAGAGGTTTACTCGGCCTATCGCAAAGAATTTTTTTTATTTTTTGTTTTAAGCTTATTTCTTTTAGCTAACGTTGTATGCTTGCGCTTTTTTTCCAGATGAAATTTTTCGTCCCTTTTATGAAATGAAAAACAATAAACAACGAAAACAATAATTTTCCTTTTCACTGCACAAATATCAAAGCATACATTCGTTCGATGATTTATCGCCTCATACATGCTAGCTGTATTGCCCTCGGCTGATTGGTTGCTAATAATTTGACCAAAAGATGTGGGCTCAATAAATTCAAAGCTTCTACTAAGAATTGTACCGCAACCATCAATGACTTTAGCAGTCAACTAGGCGTTAGCATTTAATTTTTCACAATTGCTGCATTGTTGTAGCTTTTTTTTTAGACTACATTTTTTATTTGAGCATTGAAGAATGAGCAGCTAAAATGAATTATGTTCTTCTTCATAAGTGTTGTGTGCTTTTTTTTTAATTTTTCTTTGATATATTTTTCTTCTCGGAAGTTTATGTAGCTGCTTGGATAATGGGCATCGATTGGATATCATTGAAAAGACCCTGACTAATTACTTTGTTGTAAATTTTTGTCTGCTTAGCATACAAAGGGGGCTCCTTTTCTTATGGAGAAGGGAACTAAGCAATAACAAGGGTGTGGGACTACCTAGATATTTATAAAGGAATCTTTTCAAAAGACTTTGAAGGAATGAAACTGAAATGGATACCACAGTTATTTGGTCCTACTGGACTACAATAAATTGTTATAATTTAGGCTTTTGTGGTACATTTCCAAGCTTTTAGCTAGATTTGGGCTTTTCTGAAGACCACACAAACCAAGCTCTGAAAGAAAACAAAATACTGCCCAAATAAAGGATTAATCTTCCCAACAACTCTACCACGTCTTCTCAGAGTCTAGGATCCTCGGTGTATGAAAATATTTTGTTGTTATTGAGTTTGTTTGTCTTTTATTTGCAGTTGAGAAATCTAACATGTTGTTACATAAATTGCAAAAGGTAGTAATGGGGATGTACTTCGCTAACAAGCAGGACATATGTACACATATATGTATGTATGTATATATGTCGAATATATGAACCTCAAAGGCTATTGCATAAACTACAAAGATACATAAATTTATTGCTACGCTAAAAGGGACAAACGCTTCAACATAAAATGGGTAAAAATCAAATAAATATATGGAAAAATATTACAACATCAGCAAGAAAAACAAAGAGCGAAAATATAAACAAAATATTGCACCGTGTTGAAAGGCCCAAAATATCAAACAAGAAACACAAAAACAAAAAACACATGTGGAACCGAATCGAAAGTTGCTTGTTTTATAAATGCCACCAGCGGTACACAAAATAACAAAAAAAAAAACAAAAAGACAAATATCAATAATACAAAAAAATAAAGGCATACAAATAAATAAAAGAGAAACAAAGTAGAACTAGTAAAGGAGTTTGAATGTGTGTTAAACCGCACATTATATACTCAGCTGTGAGCGCTATTTAATTTAAATATATTTTCAGATGGATCGTGCCGATTAGGCAGGGCTAACAACAACAATAATAACAACAACCTAATTTAAACTAAATTAAATAAATGTTTCCTAAAACATTCTTCAAAAGTTTTAAAACACACATTTTGAAAATACTTCACTTCTAAATATGCTACTTATTTAGTACTACTAGGAACATATGTATCTACAGATTCCAAAGATGAAAAATGTTGGTTCTATTGAAGGAACCTCTTTTCTACACACATTTTTTTGACATGCTGGAAATTAATCATATGTAATTCCTTCTCGAGTTTCAGTGTTCCAACAGAAACGCATCCATAAAAATTTGAATTGAAAAGTACCATTTGTATGAGTGGTGCCACGCCTCCTTTTTCGTAAGAATAAATTTTTTCGTGAGCTAATGCCTAATCTCAATTGACTCCTCACCGAATGTGAATATTATAACATGACTCCTTCAAGAGAGTATCAACAAAATTTAACGATTTAGCAATGTCACGCCCCCCAAATGTATGTAAAAGAATAAGTATCCGATCTTTTAAGTAAAAAAATGTTTTAAGTAAAATTTAATGAAAATGAATTTAGATTCACTATTCTTTTTCATATTGTTTATCTTTTATTCATCTATTACTATTACTATCACTATCACTATCACTATCACTATTACTATCACTATCACTATCACTATCACTATCGCTATCACTATCACTGTCACTGTCACTTTCACTCTCACTCTCACTATCACTATCACTATCACTATCACTATCACTATCACTATCACTATCACTATCACTATCACTATCACTATCACTATCACTATCACTATCACTATCACTATCACTATCACTATCACTATCACTATCACTATCACTATCACTATCACTATTACTATCACCATCACTATTACTATCACTATCACTATCACTATCACTATCACTATCACTATCACTATCACTATCACTATCACTATCACTATCACTATCACTATCACTATCACTATCACTATCACTATCACTATCACTATCACTATCACTATCCCTATCACTATCACTATCACTATCACTATCACTATCACTATCACTATCACTATCACTATGACTATCACTATCACTATCACTATCACTATCACTATCACTATCACTATCACTATCACTATCACTATCACTATCACTATCACTATCACTATTACTATCACTATCACTATCACTATCACTATGACTATCACTATCATTCCACGGAGACGGTTCAAGAGAGTACCTTTTACATAATAGGAATCTGTATAGTCATTTAGACATCGATTGCCGTAATGCGAAAGATATTTTATTTCTATTTTATACACATACATATGTACATACATATATATACATATGTACATCTTTCTGGACTCAATTATGATGCTACGACCTACCGCTAAGCCAAAAAAATTAATGTATTTTATTGGCTATGCCCAGCTGAGTATATAAGTATGTATGTGTCAAACGTGTATGTGTTGGTGCGCGCATATTGTTGTCATCGTCATTACCCAATGCTATAGCCCCTGGCTCGACAGATGTCCATTTTCCGTTTGAAACGTAGGTTTTTTGTTTGTGGTAGGTAGACACACGCATTCAGGCACTTGCTATACAACCGTCGATTTCGGGAGATTGTTTGTTGCCCATACAGATGAGCATCTGCTTACTCCTCCGTATTGTTATTTGTATAGAAAACTTTATAAAAAATTTAAATTGTTCTATTTTTTTCTTTTTATTTTTTTTTATTTTTTTTTTTTTTCAGAAAATCAAAGCTTGTACATATTTGCAACAACCAACAGCACAGACTTGTTCTTTTTTTTTTTTTGCACCCACACACTTATGTAGTTAGTCTTCGATACAATTCGGCCTTTGTGCTGTTTGATTTCATGTTCGTTGTTGTGTGAGCGAGTTTTTTTTCGCATTCGCCAAAAGATCGAGATGGTAACAATTTTATGGATTCCACATATCCACTTGGCCTCTGTTGGCCTGTACTTGTTTGTGTTTTTGTTGTGCTGTCCAAGTGGATGGGGGGGGGGGGGCGGCAAAAACAGATTTCCACATGTGCGCTCACCAAATTGTTACACGGCTCACATGTGAATTGTGATCTTTTTTTTATTTCCGTTACGTGTTTGCTTTTCATTGCGGTTACAGCCCCTAGGGATACTGTTAGCTCATATCCCCACAGGCTTAACTGTGCATTCTCGTTACTCTGCGCCTACACTTTCTAACCCGCAAGTTGTTACAATTGTTTTTTTTTTTTTAATATTTATTTATTTGTTTTTGTAGTGGACAGCGTTTGTGATTGTTTTTGCTCTTCTTTCAAATTTTATATTCTTACTTTGTTTATTTATTTACTAGCAAACTAGGCAGCTGTTGTCTTACTAGTCTTGTCCGCTGTTGATTTTGTCTTCTACTCCGCACTTGCCTCCTCATCTTCTGCTCATCTATATCCCACAAGACCCTTTTACTTTCTGGGAAAGAGGAATCAAATCATCCTACTTCGGCTCTTCCCTTTGGTTGCCATATGTTACGGACAGAGGCAGTCTTTTACCATAGTGAATCATATACGCTCCAATAAAAACAACATTCTAAATTAGACCCCTCGGAGCATCAACGATTCTTGTATCCCCTCAATTTTAATTTTGTGGATTTTATTCATCCTTTACGACAACCATGTCTTAATTTGTTGGTGGCACCTAACTCAGATCCCACTGATCTAGAATTTTCTTCTTAACTCTTCAACTATTTACAAGTACTGACAGCCCCTGACTTGTGGATTTTATATACTCTGATTTCGTCCTAAGCATTTTACGATTAATACCCTCGATAAACAGATCCGAATTGTAAATTTTAATGACCAAAATTTGAATTTTTATTGTTCATTTGCTTTCTGCCTATTCGTGTAAATTAGTCATAGGTACATTCACGAGCTTAATTTTGCATCGAATCATTTTCAAATTTCAATTTGTTGTTGCAACACACAAGCTTAACGCACAGCAACCGCACGAAAACGCACCAAATGAAGCAATTCACAATTGAAAATCCACGAAAGGTGAGTGGTCACTAAATGGCGAACAATTGTCAAGCTCAATTAGCTGCTTAATTTAGATGTTGAATATCTGCCGCAAATACGAAAGCTTGCTTATAAGATAGCGTGAGATTTGGTATTTACATTTTTACAAACATAATGGACACTTAACAGTTTAAATGGTTTTCGCCATGCAACAACTGATGGTAATTAAAAAAAGATCTGCTCGATTGAGTTACTTCTAAAAGAATACCGGCATACTCATCCCATTTGGGAGCAATTTTATTTATTCATTAAAGAATAAAAAAGAATAAACTTACAGGGTGATAAACACTGTTACGTATACGCCACGTAGGTCTCCGGTATTTTGATTCGTATTTTATTTTACAGAGAGTTTAAGAGCCCTATTCTGAGTAATGCAATGACTATCTTTTTTCAGAATAGTTGCTTTTATTTACCATATAAAATTTTGTTTGGAATCAATGGCAAGCTTAAAGCGCTTTTTAAAGCTTTAAGCTTTTCCAGTTAAACATATTAAAGGTGAAAAGCTTAAAAAAAAAATAAGTCTATTCCCAATTGTGCACTTTGTTCAGATTCCTGATTCCATAGTCCCTAATGGCCTTGGTGCACCCTGTGTTTCCATTTATCTGTGCAGATTGATCGTCTGCCAACACTGCTCCTAGTTTTGCCATTGGACTCCTATGGAGTATTGCGGAATATCTGGTAGAGTTTGCAAAATATATTTTCTATGCTATAGGACAGAGGCTAGTCGACACCGCTCTATTACAGCTGAGTTTAAAATATGGTCTGAAAGGCCAAAAGTATAAAGAGAATCGTTTTGCTACCACAGGCTGAACTCAATCTTGTCTGTTTTTTTTTTTAATATTTGTTTTAGGTATAAAAAGAGCTTTCGAATCAAGAAATGAATAAAACAAAGAGCTTTTACAGTGAAACACTTCGTCAATTTGCGAACCCCTCTGGATCACAAGCGTCACTTTGGGCTGAGTAGGCAATTGAGAAGTAAACTCCCTTCTCAAGGAACTCATTCCATAAACTACTCACCATACAACACTGTCTCTGTGATGCTCTGGAAATATAAGAGGACAACATTGAGTTTAAAAAGCAGCAGCCAGAGGAAGTTTTGACCTCTTTTTTATCAACGAATTTTGCCAACAAAGCATTTTAATCGCTATCTTCCTATACCAATTTTAAAACAAACATCAAATTCTTAAGCGCTACTTGAAGCCTAATGGTCTTTGTGGCATGCTTCTGCTTAACTAACGAAACTAATCGAGTACCAATTATGAGTACGCGCCCCGATGAATGCTAAGTGAACATTCATCACCTGGTTGTGGCACAAAACGCTTAAGATGCCAATTTTTCAAACCACAAACTCAAGTAGATGGAAGATTATTGAGAATGCTTTAAAATTAATTGCCTTGCAAGCAATTCATTTGGCGACGGCTTTTGAATGTTATTGAATGTGGACGCAGGTAGACGATTCTAAGCGTTAAAGGAAATATAACAATGGCGCGCCAACGAAGGCATATAAAACCGTCTGTGGTTTGTATTGAATGATACATATGTGTGTGTAAATGTATTTGTTAGACTGATTGTATGAGCAAAACAAAAGCAGAAAGAGATAGCATCAGAGCTAACTCTATTAAAATTCAAGTGAGCATACAAAGCAAATAAACTACGGTGAACGCTGTCACTGTTTCAACGATTTTGCCGGCATTCCATTTTGCTCAAAACATTTTTATGTTCCAATTTTATTGTAACTTTTATAAATACTTACAGTGTCACGCTGTTGTTACTGCTGCTGTGCTGTTCTTGTTGTTGTTGTTGTTGTTGTGTAGTTAGTAAATTTTGTCTTGAAAAGCAGTGCGGGCGCTTGAGCATTTCAAATTGGTTTGAGAGTTTTACTTTTCCTTTTTGTACAACTGATTGCACGTGCGTCGCTCCTAAATGTAGACTACGATTCTTTTGTATAAAATTGTATATGTCAATGTGTGCGTTTGAGTGCGTAATCTATAGCTGCCCTGTAGGGAAAAACTATATTGCTGTTAGGGGCCGCTTCGAGTGTAATTTAACAAAACAGTGACCTTTATTAATTTAACAACAGTGACCTTTATGGAGTTTTCTTGGAAACAATTTAGCACTATTTCGGGACCTCTTCGGGACCTCTAAGCGACCGTTTCAGGATCATTTTGTGTCTCATTTGTTGACATTTCGTAATTTGTTTTAGATCTTGGCGGAAAATTCATGACTGTTGTCAGAATCAATTTACAGCTGTTTCGGGATTGTGTTCGGCATCAAGTTCAGATTTTTTCGGGATTTTTTTCAAGATCATTTTCAAAATTGTTCGGAATATTTTTAGATATTTTTGTTTAAAATTTTGCAAGTTCTGCGGCTTTTATGCAAACAACTCTAAAATCATTGCTAAATGGTGCCGACAATCTCCCAAGTTGATCCCGAAAATTTCCTGAATTTTACCCAAGATAGCTCTGCAAAACTTTGATTCTATCCAGCTCTATGGGCTACTAAATCAAAGATCTATGTTTCGAATTCTGGACCAGATCACATCAAAAGTGGTTTTAAAAAGTTGTTACAAAAGCGTATCGACCCGCAATCCACCGAGTGTATTTCTGAAATAAAAAAAAGCTTTTGATGTAGTAAAAAATCTACTCCCTATGTAACTAGTTCTAATTTGGCACTTTAGTTCTAATACTCAACAAGAAATCTATCTTACTTATTACGGCGCTTCCTCAAGGGTCGATTTTTTTTTTAGTTATTGGTGTAGAACTACTTGGGCATGTTCAGACGCTGGCAATGAAACAAGAGCATGGGAGTGAAATAAAATGAAATACATAAATTTTTCAACGAATTGAAAACCACATTTTATAATTGAATCACGTAGGACAGTTTTCTGTTGCCGCCAAAGCTACTGGGCTATGACAAAGCAGTCTTGGCGTTAGCAGCTGTCCTAGAGTTTTAGTATCACCTCCTCTTTTTGTATTTGTTTTGTGTGTGTGGATTGTATGAATATGTAATTTTGTTAAAGTAACTAGTTGGAAACGAACTTACAACCAGTATGAATAGCGAGTGTAATAAGTCAATCGATGTGTCTTCTTCTATGTGGTATTTTCAACATGCGTATATGGAAATCACCTTATTTGAAAACATTTCTCAAACACACATTTCATATTTTTTATGTATATTTCTTAAATTTAAATTAGTCATTTTTGAGCAAGTCTAAGCTCGAGTTAAACCGACAATTATATGTATTAGGGTGGGTCGATTTGTATGGACGAAATTTAACAGATATTGCGCCAACGATTTTTCGATAGGTTTTGGCTCAGGAAAAAAAGTTCCACTACGCATATCCAAAAAACTACTTTTCGAGCCTACGAAATTTTAATTTTTTTTTTTAGTTTTTTCAACTTTGATTTTTAAGGTTTTTTTTCATGACCTACTAAAAAAACTTTCATTTGATTTTCAAATTTTCATGTAACTTTTTTTCGTGAGCCCCAAACCTATCGAAAAATCTATGGCTCGATATCAGTTAATAAATCGACCCAAACTAATATGTACGCCTAGTTGTTGTTGTGATATTGCACCTATCGCAATCAAGTAATGGTGAAGTTTTTGAGAATTTTAGAATTCCTCTCTGGTGAGTAGGTAACGCGATTTCAGCTTTTTCCTTTTATTAAATTTTTAATTTTTTTTTTTTTTCATACCTATACTGAAAATTCGTTTTCTTTTGTTAGCCGAGGAATTCGGCTCTCTACTTTCGTTGCAAAAATATATGAAAGAGAGAAATATATTTTATTAAAAACTTGAGGAGGTCTTTCTCTATTGCTCCTAGATTATTTAAACATACGAACATGCCCGGCAATATTATCCAAAAGTACCACCACAACTAAAACGAAAACAAAAAAATGTGCGACCTGGCAATATGTCAATAGTTAACGAGCTGAAAAAATGAACAAGCGATGAAGTATGAGACTAGCCGACGTTATCCTGCTTTAAGTTGGCTTGCCTCGAAACAAATTGTGCTCGCTTCCCTTCCGGATTGGTCGAATTCTCTTCATTTTTCACTATATCTTTCTCTCTATTTTCCCGTTTTTCTTTCTTCCCCAGCCCGATCTGACCTGCTGTTCTTAACTCTCTTAAAGTTTACTAATACTTCCGCTACATCTCCCATTTCCTCTGCTGCTACTGATATGTTCATAGCTTCGAAGATATAGCGAATTCAAATTTTTTTGAAGCTGTTTCATTTTTCCAAGGTTTTTTGACCAATTATATTCCTAGCTATACCAAGATGTAACTTTATAGAACTTGTGGGCGTTTCCAAAAACTATTTAAGCTTGTATCGCAGCCGTATAAAAATCGGCTGACTATTTTGGATGACTATAAAAGGCACAGATTACATTTTATTCATAAGATAAGAAGTCTCAATTATTGGCCTCATATCCGTTTTTGGTTCGGAACGAGCTCGAGGCCACTAATAATTTTTCTGTAGCAAAAATTATTGTTGTTTTGTTTTTTTTAATAATTTATTTAATTACTAAATGTTTTTTATTGAATTGAACAGGAAAAGTTTAGAGACAACCGAATATGTTTTCTTATAGATCCATTTCGGAAGGTGCTAACCTCACTCATACTAACCATTGAGCTGGTTTTTTTTGTCTTCTAAACACCCTGTTCAATTCACTCTGTACCATATTAATGACTAACAGCGCCATCTGGCGGGAGGCTTTTTTTGATCATGATTGAATTTTTTACAAAGCTGTTTTAGTACCACAGTTTGCCAACCATGTGCTTTTGGTTTTTGTTATTACCTCTTTTTTCTACCAAAAAATTATTGGTTTTTGCGGCCTCTATATTTTTCAAGTACTCTGGTTCGGTACATGCTTGAGGCCACTAATAATTTTTCTGTAGCAAAAATTATTGCTGTTTAAATAAAAAAAAACGGAAAAGTTGTCAGATAGCATTACCTTCATTGGCTATTCTCTCTATCCAAATTTTCATCCCCTTTTATTTAGTCATGCCTTTCTTTAATTTGTTTTTTTTTACCTCCCTTTTCCTGCAAATTCATTTACTTTACCTCAATAAGTCATCACATTCGTGTGTTTGTGTGAATTTAATGTATGTACTTGTTTATTTTTCATTTTGAGCAAAACAACAAAACACGAAAATAGCATAATCCACACGTTGTTGCAAAATTTATTATTTTTATGTGTGAAAACAAGTATTCGCGACCACACTCATTTTCACCGCTATGCATATTTCATACGCTATACGCTGGAATGCAATAAAAGTTCCACCTGCAATGAAGACCCCAACTAGTTAAGAAACATACCAGTATACAACTTAGATATTTTGATTGGTGCTGAAGTAGTCCGAAAAGTATTAAACTTGTACTAGTGAAGAATCAAAGTTATAAAATGTTTAGACTTGAAAAAATTCGAGTATTTCTCCTTATTTAAATTTTACTTTTTATCAAGTTTTCCGACTGCATTTAAATAATCTTCGCTTACCATGATTAAACTAAAATTTATTTATCTATTTCGAACTAGTTCGAGACTGCTTGCCATATGTAATATACCAGCCGCTTATATGTAAAAAAGTCAGTGAGCTAACTAGTTCGAATGGGTATATATTTGAAGTAGTTTGCAACTAGTTGGTTTGGCCCACAAACACATACATGCACAGAGTCATACCGCAACTTATGGCTGTTATAAGACAAACGTCACGGAAATGATGAAAAACTAGCAGCAAACAACAATGCATTACAACAACAACTAATGGCAGCAACAAAATATTCAGATAGAACAATGAAAAATACGCGACAATAGTGACAGCTATGAGACTTTAAAGGGAAATGCATAAAAATGAAAAGTTTCCGAGTGCTGATGCTTCCGTGTTGCATCAATCAAACGTTTATCAGGAGATGGGAATGTTATTGTTGTTGTTAGTACAGCTGCGTAGTTTTATTAAAATACATTTTTGATATATTACCTGTTAGATGAAAGTAATTTTTACAGCTACAACGTATTTATACTCACATGGGGGCTATAATAATATTCACAAGCGATGAAAGAAGCAAGAATGCAATAGCGAAAAAGCAAACATACATACATACACACATACACACATACACACATACATATGAACAAGTGCGAGCTCTAACATTTATTTTACACTAAAAGGTACATCTTATAGGTATATTGTTTTTGTTTAATGTTTGTTGCGCTCGCTTCCCACGTTCTGCTCACATTTGAAAGAAATATAATAAAATTGTGTTGGAACGATGTTTGTACAATGCAAATGTTCAAGAAAAGTTGATAGCAGCGACCTTTATTAAGCCAATAGAAACAATAGAAGCATATTTAACAATTTTTGTTCGTCTGTCTATATGTTTGTGCGCGCATCACTCAAAAATTGTTGAATAGAATTAAATGCATCTTTCACTGTGCAATGACTGGAAGTCTAACTTAAGGTCTAATATTTCTTTCAGTTCGATAACTCAACCAGTTGCGGATTTATCGGTCAGTAGGTGGCCCAGAGTGAATCAAATTTGTTAGTGATAAAGCTCCATATCTCAACAGGTTTCGTTAATACATAAATATATGTAATTATTAAAAGCGAAGTCAGTCTTTTATAGGATCTGCTACACAGGCTATGCTGGAGTTTTTGTTCTCCGATATATGTACATATTTGCTTATAAAGAAGCACGCTGTCTATAAGGACACGCGAAGAAAGAAGAGGGACCCCTATCAGAAGAAAGAAACATAAAACTGAAATTTCAAATAAGCTGAGTTGCTCTAGAGCATTTGAATGTCACTGGCTATGCACTGCTGACGCGAACAATTGTGAAGCCACTGGAGACTGACAGATGAAACAGTTTATTTGCCAACCAAGTGAGACACTTAAACAGCTAAGCTTAAGAAGAAAAGTAAAAAATACAAAATTAAACCAAACAATTTATGTAGTTAGCAAATGAATTGACAGAAGCACAAAAAAAAATTGTTGCACAACAACAACAAATTTTTGAAAAATGCACGACAGCGTCAAGCATAAAACAAAAAAAAATTAAGAAATGTTCTTAATTGCACCAGACTACCCTAATACACACGCATACATACATACACACACACATGCATAAAATCTTTCACATACTCATGCCTGATTATAAATGAGTGTAGAACATCCTTGTGTCAAGTGCAGTTAGAAAAGTGAATTAGTTACTCGGTTTTGTTGTATGATGCACACCACGCACTCACTCAACTTTTTTGTGTGAAAGTGCAGTGTGTATGTATGTATGCATGTACATATGTGTGAGTTTAGTAGACCGAACTCTATAGACCTGTGGCCTGCGGCGATACATGGACAAGCATTAGCCACTATATAAGACCACTATTGCTGCTGCCATGGTCATCATCATGCAAAAAATAATACTCACATCTACATACATATATACGAGTAAGTACGTGCGAGTATTTATTATTAAACAAGACACATGCGTGCGTGCAATAGATACCCTGTAGGAAAAAGTAGTAGGTCTAAGCTGATGAACTTGAGTGCAAGCGAGCGTCTTACTAGAGAATTGGTTAGGTATTGCTAGATATAAGCTGGGTCTGAAAGCTTTTAAAGCGCTGTCAGCATGAACTCAATTTGTATTCAATAACTAGTTTGCATTACCCACTGCCATTCCAGTTCAATTGATTTCCCTATAGGTTATGTTTGTATGTGTGAAGCGTTAAATATGTATGTATGTGTGTGTTGTTCACAAACTTCCATAGTAAACTTGCCGCTTCACTGTTCATTATTGTTAAATGTTATTGTATGTGTAATAAATGCTATTGTTGTTTTTCGTTTTTTTTTTGCTTTTGTTGTTTTTGTTGAGTGTAACCCTCTGGCTTTTGTACACTTCGGTTGTTGTTAAATTTGCCTGCAACATTTTTTGGCGTTAATGATGAAGTGGCAGTGACCGCTAGTTGCCGTAGTTGCCACATGCCACAGTAATGTGGTGCAGCAGTTGTGGTTGTAAAAATATATATATAACAATAAAAACAACAACACTTATATCAGATATAACAAGTTACTAAGAACAAAAGCTCACTCTTTTACCTAATATGGCGCATATTTTTGGTTGTGCATAGATAAGTGAAAGCCACACACACACACACATACACATACGCAAGTGTGCATGTGGAATGTTACCAAAAAGGCTTCTAATGAATAACACTTGGAAATGTTGGATTTGGAAATTATACTATTATAAAGCTGAACGGTAAATGAAAACCATTTTCATAAGGAAGAAGAAGAATGTGCATAACACCTAAAGTTAAAGAGGGTCAATGGCGGGAGATAAATTTCTTATGACGACTGATGATTATTTCCACAGCAAGTGGAAAGAGTTCAACGTGAAAGATCGAAAACTATGGTCCTCAAGAAAAATTTTTATCACTGAACCGAATTTTTTTTTTTTTTTTTTCAATTTAAAAACGTCGTGGTAATCGCGCCAGGTAGTTACTGCGCCTCCATAAGTACTAATAAGGGGAACTATTAAATCTTGGCATCTCAATTAGTCAATAAATACAGATGGAAAAGGATCAAAAAAGGGGGAAACTCCCCTGAGACCAACAGATTGGAGTTAATTGTTAGGGAAAAAATACTTTTTATTTAATTTATAAAAGATTTATGTAAGTACAAACTCTGAGCGATCTAGACAACATTGTAGCTTGGTGCCAGAAAAATATGCTTCCCTTAAATATAAAAAAAATTTCAAAAGTCTCTCATTCCAAGTCCTGTACTCTTATCCCGACATCATATTTTATTGGAGGCTCACAATTAAATATTGTTTCTAGAATCACTTGTAATGGGGTGGTCTTTCACTCCAAGTTCTTATTTCAAAGCCATCGTAATTATACCATTGCTAAGTCACGCTCTGTGCTGTCTTCTGTCAGACATTTCAGTTTAGATTTCTAGCATCCTTATACTTTAAAAACACTCTTTTTTCACTCGTACGCTTGAAACTTGAATATGCTGTCATATTATTCGCCTGGAGAGGGTTTAGCAAGTATTTCTAAAGCTTCTGTTGTCAGAGTCCTTAAAGAGTTTAACTTGCTGCCGAATTCTTCAGTTTTCGAGTTTTTGTGCTGTGAAAAAGGTTTAAAAATGCTGCTTAATGATCAGTTAAATTAGATGATTTGTAATTAGTCTGGAGGAACTGTAACAATTTCAAGATTAAATACATAAATAAACATTTCCGTAATGATTCAATACTCATACTTCCTCCTTAGAGGTGCCAAAGATTTCGATAAAATAGAACTAAGATATGACACTGGTTTTGAGTGATTTGCAGGTTTGCAAAATTTAAAGGACTGCTGCTTGAAATCTAAAGTCTGAATGACGAAAAAATAACCAGAGATTCCAAGAATACTGCGATATCCACACTTGCATCCGAAATACTCTTCTAAGACTAACTCATCTGTGTATAACTTTCCTCCAGCGAAAAGTTATATTAGCTCATGTCTCCAGCGATCAAACTCCACAAACCATTCCCACCAATCACGACGCTGCATATTGCCTATGCTTTCATTAACTAATAATTTGCTTTGTTTAATAATTCTGTTTATTATGAAATCAACGAGTGCATATTTAAACAGCGCCCTTCTACTTTCACCGCTGAATTTTTAATTAGACGCTACCGAGCGCGTACACAACTACTTTCCCATGTATGTAGATTACTTGCTGACCTTTTTGGCTGCGCTTCATTTCTAATTTGTTGTTGTTGTTTTGAGTTTTTTTTTTTTTTTTTTTTTTTCACTGCCGCGTGCATAAATGAACGATAATTCAAGTGTACTAGCAAAGAGCACAACGACGGCGCCAACAAACAAAATTCTCGGTGCAGCATAAATTTTTAAAAATCCTAAGGTTGTTTGGTGCATATTAGCTTAATTTCAAGTGACGCGTGTGCGCGATTTTCATGCCACTATTGCACCGCCAAAAACTAAATCACCAAAAATCAGTTATAAATTCGAAATGCCAAAACACAACAACATCCCCAACACGTCAGCGCATACATGAACAAACCAAATTCATTTGCGAGCGAAAGTGCATCAACGGCATGCCATTATGGGAAGAGTTTTTGATGTGCGTGTGTGTGTGCGTGTGTTCGTGTATGTGTGTTTGTTTGTCCATGTGAGATTATACGCAAGTGTAGCTAAAGGGCAGCAATAAAGCTGTAAAAGCATTATATTTACAAGTGCATATGCATAATTCTCTTTGCAAATGCATCAAAAACATGAAATAGTGCACAAACACACATACATAGATACACACATACATACACAGATAGAAATGTAGATAGATTTGTATTGGTAAGGGTTACATAGCCTGGATAAAAATCGTGCTACTGAACTCTAAAAAGAGTGATCCACAATCGATGAATTATGTAGCCTACTTAAAGGCGTTGAAAGTAAGCTTGTCCGACACCTTTCAGTGCTAAGAGAGACTAGTTAACCCTTTGATAGGACATGTTTAAGCAAGGGATTACTTCAACACATACAAAGAGATCAAAACTGGCATTTGTGCCTTTTAGGTATATTAAATTTTAAAGCGATTAACCAGTTTGAAAAGAGTACCATGCTGATAGAAAACTAGTATACTCCGTCTTCAGCGAATATAAAAACAACAAAAATACTAGACGATATTTCGTCCACACCCAATTCCCCAACAAATTTTATAAAATACAGAAGGTCATCGCTAACAATTAAAGAACCTTTTAAGGCGGCTTTAGAACTATTATTTTCACGATGTGTCAGGACCTATGATAAGACAACTCTCACGTTTTTTTTTTTGTGGATTTCAAAGTAAAGCAAATAGTAGGTTTGTATGCTACAAAGGCTCCACGGTAATATTAACAGATGTTGAGTAGTCCCAACAACTAAACGAGGATTGTAACGAGCCTCTCCGAAAATTCGAAACCAAAAAGAATTGAGACAAGGCAACTTTTCATTATCAGAATGGAGACGATGATTCAAAGCGCAATGTTCAAGTTTCTAAAAGATGCGAGCATAGTGCAAAGCTCCGAAGGCTGGACCTTGTTATATGAATGAGCGAATGAGGCCCGGTTTAAAATCTTTTCTAATGGCCACGCAAATTTGGAAACAGCGAAAAAGGGACGCAGCTTTCTGAGATGAAGAAAACAGATGGAGGCTGACTTCATCTCGCTTTCAAATTCGATTCCATTATCACTTAAGAAGGAATACTCTTGATTATTTCAACCTGCCAAAGGAGCGAACATCGTTAAACCAATGGAGGTCAATGAGCAGTTTTTAAAATTTGTGACTATACGTCTGAAAGTTTTTGCTTCATCACTCAAGAACTACTGAACAGAATTGATTAGAACTCACAGTTGCATTGATAGACGTTGAACTTACCATTCAGGAGACTTGCTTTTCCGATAACTCGACCGATTGCAGAGTTATCGACCAATATGTGTACAAACGTGAACCAAAATGTATTTCCTCAATATTAATCTAATGCCGAGGTGACTGCTTAAAAAATCCACGAAACTTTCACAAAGCAACGAAACTTTCACTGCACAATCACAAAAATCCGGAAACATAATTACCTCTCAACAAGTTTTCACTACTGGGTTGTAAGTCGTTTTGCAAAATTTGTCTGTTGTATAGCTGCATTCGTTTGTGTGCATTCATGCGCGTCTTTAATTATTCAAATAAAATTGCACTCAAAAGCAAGTAAGCACTCTCTGTGCCCTTGTTGTTGGTTGACAGTGCGGTAGATGGGGTGTATGCGTAACTAGACCTACTGCCACTTTAGTACTTAGTACAGCAGCAACATTTATGAACAACACATGCAAACAGACATACAAAAGATATGTACATTAGAGTGGTATAAAGAAAAGAATTGGAAACAAAAACATTGAAATAAAACATTTCCCGCAAGATGCCATTTTCGATTGATCAAGCTTGAAATTATTGGTATGATTTCAAGAATTTATGTTTTAAATTTGGAAATTTTGTAAAATTTAATTTGAAATAGAATTAATACAGCAGACTTGTGGATATTGAATATTGAATTTTGTTAATGACTCCGTTTTAAAATAAATATGAGTTCTATTCCCAAAGGTCGAAACTAACAATATTAGAAAATTTGAGCGTTAATATTATGGACCGGAATTTTAGAATTTTTTTTTTTTAGTCACAGTCTAATGTTGCTTCAAATTATATACATACATATATGCACCTCCTATTCCAATTTCAAATGTTCAAATGCTGTGCACCAATTCAAATCATTGTGCATGTTTGTGTGTGTTTCATATTTGGTTTGATGGCTACTGCAATTTTGAAATGTTGTAGGTTTGTTAGCAAAGGCGGCATGAAAAAAATTTAGGCTTATAGCTCTTCTAAAATTCATGGATGGCAATATATCAAAAAAAGAAATAGTAATACAAACAAATATAGAGTAGCACCATTGAGGTTGTAGTGTTGTGTGCAGACTTCAATAAGCTACCCAACAAACGAAGTGAGTGAACTTGGAATACATTTATAAAAAGCCAATTTATATAAAAAATTCATTAAATGTTTGTAGAACATTTTTAAATGGCATTTTTATTTCTACATTAATTTTTAATCATAAAAATTTTTCAGAAACCGGGTTTTGTAAAATACTTACTTACTTTTCGTTTAGAAAATATTTGAAGGTAGATAATCGAAACGAATCTCATTTGATTGTGAACCTATACACAATTTTTTTTTTTTATTCTTTCGGATCCTTTTTAGCGTTATCTCGCTTTTTTTGTAAAATTGTGGTATATTTTTTTGGTCAAATCATTAAATAGTACCAAAATTATGTCCCAAATGGACTTAAAAAAACTTGTTAGCAATTATAAAATTCTCCTGAAATGATCGAAAAAAATTTCGAGTTTTCAAGTTCTAAAAACACTCTGACAAATGGGCCCGAGAAATCAGTTCGATAATTTTACTATGTTTATCGAAATTATCTAAAAAAGGTTAGAAAACAATACCGAAACGAATCTGTCGCAATTCCGAAATGATACCGAAAAGTCACGAAAACAACTCCGAAATAGTCCGGAAATAATTCCGAAATTTTTCCGAAACAATCCAGAAAATAATCCCGAATTTATCTCTGAAAAATCCCGAAAAGAATTCCAAAATAGTTTGAAAAAACTCCGAAGTATTCCCGAAAATAATCTCGAAATTATCTCTTAAAAATATTCCGAAAATAATCCCGAAAATATCCCTAAGCACTACGCTGTGGCCCAAAAATATTTACTTCTTCATTCAAATTAATTAAGTTATTTTCAAACACATTCAGATTCTGCTTGTTGGGTATAAAGTAAGCGCCTGTGTTTTTGGTTTGGTGTTGTTGTTGAACGGATAAGTAATTAAGGCACCAACTTATGGCAGCCATATGAATCTAATGAAACATTGCGTCAGACAAATACGAATTTATTCATGCAGACATATAGCTATATACATCGATCCCTTTAAGCATATGTACACATATGTTTATATAAACAAACATATATGTATTAATCGTCTCACGTTATGATGTCCTGAGGCACATTATACTAAGCTCATACTTGCTTCATTGCTTCTTCATTTCTCAATATGTTACGCTGAGAAGACTTGACTGAATTTCAAGGAAAACTTTATCGGGGCAAAAATCATTTTATCAAAAGAATAATAAATCAGCCAGGATATCTCGCACACCAAACTAGAAAATATCTCTTCCACAAAGATTCAATCAGTAAAAATTCTTTACGTCTCTACAGGACGAAGCATCATCCAATGTTAACATTTATTGGATGAAGCTCAGCTAGGTCAAGTGCCACAAGCACCGTCCTTTCGTCGATGAGCTGTGCTCCTGTACTTCCATGACACCAAGCTTCCTACTTTATCTCATTCCAGGTGACTTTAGGTACGAAGCAGCAAAGCAAAATCCTCAAGTCACTCTCTAGCAGCACAGGGCATTCGACCAGCAGGTCTTGAACTATGCGACACCTATATTAAAGAAGAGCCACATATTTTATTATACTGATATATTTCATACAGGTACTTTATAAGTTCAGACTAACTTTCCGGCTTGAAAAGCATAACTCATTGGCACAGCTCAAATTATGAGCGTCAAAGCTTTAACCAACAAAAGTTCACAAATTTCGAATTTCTCATTTGCTCTGAATTTTTTATATCAACCAAGGTTTTTATTCAAAAACTTTCGTACAAACACATTTTCAATTTCACTGCCACTCACCAAATGTCACCAACCTCCACGCCCGCCCATGCCAACAACGATTATATGCTTGACAATCAATCACTTGGTGAGCGTTAAATATTGACAATTACAAGTGCACCAACAAGCGTCAACTAAACAAAATTTTACAACAACAACAAACAAACACACACACAAACACATTGTAACCGAAAGTTAACAACAACAAGCATAGTTGCAAAACATCTGTTGGACATCTTGTAAATCGCCTATATTTACAGCTTTTTTGATCTGTGCCACCAAAACGTTTGACACCTGCTGATTGACGTTTGAAGCAAGCAAAACCATCAACACCAAAAACAATCAAAATGTCCAACAAAACAATAGAGAGCGCAAGCAACACACACAAGACTAACAACGACTTAACTAGGATGAATAAAATTGATTGATTACCATTGTGTGAGTGTGAGTGTGAGTGTGGTGTGGTGGGAATGGTGTGTAGCCAACACAAATTCTTGACCAATTAACGTAATAACGAGCGAGGATGAAAGGTTGCGTATACGACGTGTATTGTGATATGCTGAGAGTAGGTGAACAATACTTCAGAGCAGAGGTGTAGTGAGGGTATTTGTGTTGTTGTAAAAGTGCTTGAATGGAAGTAAAAATTGACGTGTTTAACTTAAAGTGAAAAAAAAAGATAAAATAAATTCATCAAAAATTGCATTCCACTCCCAATAAAGGATCTTGAACTCTTTGGAATATTTCATAATGACGAGAAATTAATCTTCTATACCATATTTAATTTCAAATTGTTAAGAAAGTAGGTTTTGATTATAATTTGAAGTTGACCTTTAAAGTGTTTTCTGAGTTCAAAAAAAAAATTTCTTCACTGTACTATCAAATACTCACAGTGTATTTTTTCTAAAACTAATTTAAATACCCTGCCAATGGTACACAGAGCTTTGAAATCGGTTGAGTTTTTTCTGAGTTCAAAAGTGTATTTCAAAAAAACATGTTCAGTGTAATATCAAATTCTTACAGTGTATATTTTCGGAAATTGATTTTAAAGCTTTCTCTCGTTCTTCTTCTAACTTAAGTTTAAAATTCAATTTTTATCAAAAAAATGTGTTCAGTGTAATATCAAATTCTCACTGTGTATATTTTCGAAAGCTAATTTAAATACTTTTCCAATAGTACAGATATCATTGAAATCGGTCAACCAATTCCGCACTAATTGCAACTTAAAAGTATCTATTACCGTCTTTTTTCCGATATTTCGATAACTTGCCACGCCCACAATTTTTCAAAAATGTAATTTCTAAAAATGCGGTTATGTTTGTATGGGTAAAATGTAACTGTGTGCTGAATTTCATCAAAAGCAGAGTGGGTCCAGTTCAAAATGTGTCTTTTTATATACTTTTTAACATCTAAGCTCTCTTTAAGCCATTACAAATACAAAACAAGCACTTTTTTGTTGTTTTTTTTTATCAAAAAACCTGATTTCAGTTCATCATCACCCAAAAATTACATTTTTTTTATTTACTTTTATTTCTATTTCCATATCTATAACATTTTATTTATTGCAGCTGTCTAGGTTGTGTATTAGATTTTCCATATTCAAAGAGCCAATCAAAAATGCCAGAAAATATTTTATATTTAGTATGAATTGCAATAAATAAAAATTCATTGCCCGTGACGAGTTTGTGAGTGAATGCAAATTTCGAAATGGATTTATTTATTCGTTTGTACAAAGAACACTGATGTACGCCTCGAGCCCATCAACTAGAAATGATGGAAATTGCTTTTCGAATAGTTTCAGCTCTGGTGTTGATTAATATTTTAAATAACTTTATATTTACATACGCAGATGGATGTTAGTTTTTTTTTTTATTTATTTATTTATTTTTAGGTAGTAAATTTTTATATTAAATAAATATCAAAAATTTAAAACAATATACATATATGCAAATAATGAAATTTGGAAGGAACCTTCACTCTTACCCAACCGACAAACCTCTCCTCTGAATAGAATTAAGATCAAAATAAGCTGAAGGTATATATTTTTATAGGTTACTAAAAGACTCCTCTCCCTTATTGGAAATTTTTTTTTTGTATGTTTGACTTTAGAGACTACCAAAACCCTCCACACGAATATCGAAGGATCAGACAAATCCTTCTCATGTTAGTTGAGATAGTTAGAACAAGAATTGCTCATGTTAGTGGATTACGTTTGCAAGAACAACAACATATCGCTTCTCTAGTTCAACAACGACGCAATTGTCAATTTTAAAGTTTCGAGATAACGCTCACAAAAGCTTTACAAAGTACTAATTATTGCTGTGTATCAATTTTATAATTGTATTACAAATAGTTTTCGCGCTAGACGCTTGCGAAGTTGTTCCAATCGTGAATAACGTATGCGCGGACAAATATTGAAACTTGCTTCACCAAAACTTTATATTTTACAATTGCGTCGTTGTTGAACTAGGGAAGCGATATGTATGTAATTCAGGAAGAAAATTTTTTTAATTATGTTAATTTAATAACTTTCTAGATATTGGCCGTTCATTATTCGTCACTTCAATACTAGATAAAATTGTTT
This sequence comes from Sphenella marginata, assembly GCA_951509765.1. Taxonomy (NCBI): domain Eukaryota; kingdom Metazoa; phylum Arthropoda; class Insecta; order Diptera; family Tephritidae; genus Sphenella; species Sphenella marginata. The sequence continues at coordinate 105,824,251 of OX608079.1, forward strand.
ATAGTAATTTCACAAATTTTTGCATTAAAAGCAAGAGAAGTTAGCAAGCAAAATGATTAATAAGCACTCAACATTTGTATTGCTATCTTGCAAAAAACAAGTTTTATATATTTTTCAAAATAAATTTCAAATTCTGAAAAAAAAGCATTATTTTATTCGTAAGTCGCTAAATGCGTGCGAAAAAAAAAGCTTTATATTATTTGAAATAGATAAATTGTTTTGTTATAATTTGAACTTAAAACAGCTTTGTCCAATTGTGCCAGTAGTAGTTTTTCAGATAACTTGTAATGTAAAAAAATTTGATAAAAAATAGTTTTCAACTAGCTTGTATGCATATGTAGTTGCGTATCACAGTGGTACGCCAGTGCGTATACGTAACAAAAATTTTTGACGCTAAATGCTAAAAAGCTCCAACTCATAAATGATATATCCCTTGTCTACATATTCAGAATATATTAACATAAAACAAGCACCCAGATACATACATATGAATGTACCTCTGAAATCACATGCAGGTATATATGACTGCTACATACATACACACACACACACATACATATACACAAGCATAGATATATTCGCCGTATAAGTTCCATTTGATTATCTGCGGTTGACTGCTGCCAACCTGCTGTGCCACTTTGTGCTTTCGTTTTGTAGATATACAACTACATACATGCATACTCATATATTCGAATGTACATATGTATTGCTGTTACCCTCCATATGCCGCTATAAGCAAAAATGTACCTGTGTACGTTGCTGTTTGTGTTGTCTTTTACGTTGGCTTGATTGGATTTTCCAATGAAAATGCAGAATCCAATTTTTTAAGTTTATTTTGCGTTAAACTTTCAGTTGTTTGCTTTTATCGATATTTTATGCAATGTAGCAACAACAACAACAACAAGAGCAACAACACCAGTAATGGCAACACACAAATTTCAAAACGGTCTGCCGGCCAAGCTGTCCAACACAAATTTTGTGAGACACACCTCACGTCGTCTTCATTCTTGTTGCTGTTTAATGAATGATTTTGCTACGGTTGTTTATGTTTTCTCTGTTTTGTTGTTTTTCAATAGTTTTACATTTGCATTTTGTGGTGACTTATTTTTGGTGTTGCCATTATTGCTTTCTATGAGTTTTGTTTGTCTTTTAGTTTGTTTGTGGTTGTTTCTTGTTTCTTGTTTTTTGCTATTTTGGTCAGGCTACTCCTACGCTATTTTTTTTTTTTTTTTCATTTATTTGTTGGTCTTCGTTTTAAACTTGTCAGCTTTTCAATGTGCATGGTGTGTTCACTTGCAGCCAATCTAACATACATACATACACACATCAGCACAATAACAGGCTGGTGTGAGTGTATGTGTTTGTCTGATTAAACTGGCAACTCTTTCATCAAAAGTAGAACAAAAAAAAAAACAAAAAACTTTAACTGCATTAGCTAAGGGGCTGAGGGCATCAGAAAAGTTGTTGCTTCTTACCACAAAATCGAATTTTCACATACGAACAATTGACGTCCGTAACACTTCATAGAATTGAGTTAGTGACTCACTGAGCTTTTCCGTTTGGTATTGCTTTTTGGTGTTTTCAATTTTTTTTTTTTTTTTAGTTTTTTTCTTTTCTTACTTTCAATACATTCGCTTGCGCTGTATTTTGCAGGTATTTGTTTTATTCGAGTTTTTGTTTTACTTTCTGTTTCTTTCTTGGTCATGTCAATTTAACCAACAACTTTGGTAGGCGGGTATTTGTTTTTGATGCGGTCAGCTTTTGTTAAAGAACAAAAATTTCAGCTGATACGACGAGACTAAATGGGAGAGGAGCAGCATTTTTTGTTGATTTGTACAAAACTAACATCGCTACGTTATTGTATGACATTCCATTACCGAACGTGGCAACAACTTTAATTTGCAATGATTATGGTTTATGGAGATTGAATGATACTCAATATCAAGTGCTGAAGGCGAGTTGGCAAATATTTTTTGGAGAACACCCTATCTCAATTTTTTTTTTTTTTTTTTTTGTTAACACGTTAATTAAGAATTTGGAGATTGGAGAATCCCACAACGGTCCTTCCCAGCTAAATCTATACCGCTGCTTTCAATCATCATTATGATATGTTATGTCCCATAAAAGCGAATTATTTTATATTGAAATAATTTTTTTTTTTTTTTTTTTTTTTTTTTCAAAAATGTCAGACTATAAAAGCAGCTCCAAACTCGACTTTTACTTAGAAGATGGTTCTATGAAACACCATTATGAATCTCCGTTTAGCTTTTGAGTTTGCTTTCAGTTATTGCCAGTTGAGCTCAACGTGATTAATATATCACAAAATGGTGGCCACATACCAAATCTCAGCAAGATATCTCTGAAGCTGAGGAGGCAGTTTATGCTCAGATAGCAAGACGGACGTGTTAAAATGGACTTAGCTTACAACTCTTATCATTTCGGCACACTTATTTGTTTGTCTACCTCCTCTGGTTCTCATGCTTACAAACACTTGAAATCCAAGGTACCATTTGGAGAATAACTAAGTTCTGAAATCAAATGTTGAAAGACCAATTCTAGAAGGAAACACTTTCAATTATTTTCGCATTTCATACCAATTCCAATGTTTTTTGTAAACCCTTCTTTCGAAGACTTGTTGGGTAATGACATCGTTCATTTCAGCTTCAAAGATTTTAGACTGAAGAAAGTATTGTGGTTCCTGAGCTAGGTTGGCTTGGAGGATGTGTTGCGTATGAGTTGAGAGTACAATAAACCTTTGAAATTAGTGCGATCTTCTAACAACATCTATATATTTAGCAAGAGTTTATAATATGCTAGCAGACCCGGTAGACGTTTTTCTATCCAAAAATTACCTTCTCCTCAAATGTGTGGTATGACTCTTTTACTTTTCTTAGCAAATCAGCCTGGTTTACTTTTTGTTTTATCACGGCACCGAGCGGCATATTATAAATCAGCTGAATTGAGAGATAGAGAGAGAAGCTTTAATATGGCAGAGATACGGTTGCCTATAGCTAAAAGCTTTCTCAAGTGATTCCTAATATTATCTGGTCCGGTACTTGGACTCGAGCCAATTTGGTTTAGTAGGACATAAACCACTTGAACTTGAATTGCCTACTAACTATGAAACGTTTCAAGTTAACAAAACAAGGAAGCACCAGGTGATTGATAGCGAAGAGCTTGTGATGCCTAGCTTGTCAAGCTTGTTGCACCTCTACATCTTTTGTCGCAACTCAAATGTCACACAGCTGCATACAAATACCTCATTCAAGAATTCTTAATCTTCTTTTAGAAAAATCAAAAATTCATCAAATAAATTAAAAAGATACATTTCAAGGAATCAAACTGAAAGTATTCAAATCATCATAACGTTGGCATTTCGTTTAAGATCAAAGTGTAGATTAGCTTGTTTATAAATAAACAATTTGAATTTTACAGTACACACATACAACCCAGTGGGAAAATGGGGAATGCATTACCTTTTTCATGCATGAAAAGATATACGAAAATTGTTGTAAGAAAAGATCAATCCAAAAGCAATCGAATGAGTAATGTGTCGCTCTATTTTTATTTGTAGTGCTACATTTTTGATTTTTTTCACTGTGTTTTTTGGTTTTTTATAGAAGCAGCCAATGTGAAAAATTTCAAACTCATTCTGAAAAATGAAAAAAACAAAATACATTTTAAAATTTTCTGGAGGGCGCTTTCGTTTGCCGTTCTTTTTGTCATATGGCGAGCTCAAAGCTCAAAAGATGGATAAGGTACTTATCCCGTCCTCAAAGGCAGAGTCCCATGATGCGGTAAGGTTCTTGCAACTCATGAAGTGACCACGATATACATAGGTATGTTGTGAACTTGCCGTCTTGGAATTACACTAGTCGGTACGGTGTCATATAACACCTAGACTAGAAGTCGCCACCTCTTAGCTGTCGTTCTCATTATGCTTATGCCAACCCCTGTGGTAGTCCTAATATTGGTCATAGCTTGTATTTTGAACATATTTTGATATATTATTTCATATAAGAACATGTAATGCAACCGGTCATGTGTCGCTTGAAAGGGAAAGCGACACATTACTTTCGTAGGACATGTGCTGTGTTAAGAGTAATCTATGCTGTAATGCTTAAATAGCCAAGGAGATAGATTACTTTATACATTACCAAACATTACCTTTTCCAACTGGGAAGTTTACATGAAGACACTTACACTTTTAAATGTATTTGCTGCTTAATCCAAATAAAAATATTTTTTTTTTTTTTGTATAAAAGCATAAAGCAATTTTCGGCAATAATTTCTTTAAATGTAAGTGGAAATATTTTAAATATTTATGAAATATTTTTCATGTAAATATAAATAATGAAATTTTAAGGAAAGAAACAGTGCACAATGGGCTGGAATGTGGAAAAGCGGTCAAAAATCAATAACTCGAGAAATAATATATATATCTATATTAAGTTTGAAATCGGACAATAACCACACCCACTTTTTAAACATAAAAATATCGAAAAATTTGAAAAATATAGAAAATACCGAGAAAAAATATACATATCGCAAATATATTTTGTACTTTTGTTTTTAGAGTTATTAAGAGAACTTTCCGGGGCCTATGTGTGCTAGCTCTATCACTAGCAGCCGCTGAAACCTACCTATCTATTAAGAGGACTTAAAAAATATACATATATATATTGCAAATCTAGTTTGTATTTTTTTTTTTTTGTTAAAAGAACTTAAAGAAAAAAATTCATATAGTTTTTTATACTTTTCGTTTGTGATTGTCGTTTTTTTAATTCTGTTTTAATTTCTTTTCTAAAACTTTTTTTAATTCTTTTAAATTTTTTTTGTTTTTACAATTTTTTAGAGAGCACTTCTCAGTTGTCCAACCTGCCCAAAGTGATGCTTGTTAGCGTAAGTTATTCTCCGTTGAAATTCTCGTTTGAAATTATTTTCGCTCAGCTTTGTTTCCAAATACATAGCAACGAGCTACATCAATGTTTGAAAGTTGCCAAGGTGCAGGTGTGCCGATTTGTTCATTGATGGCAGCAAATACTTCATCTTATCCTCGTTATTAAAGTCTGCTAGATCTAATGACTAACCTAACTAATTATTATTTTCTCAGATTTTTCTAGGATTTTGTTTGCAGTATAAAAAAAAACCTCTTCTATAGGAAGTAAGAGGCTCCCTGTATCCTCATTGGACACTTTCCTGGAACTATTATTAAATTTCAGTTTTCTAGCATGAATACTTTCTTCAGAGATATGCACTATAGAAAACAAGATTTTTAGGAGGTGCCAAGTCCCCTTTTATAAGATTAAGTTTTTATATCTTTATACTGAATTCCGGTCATGTGTCAATAAGAAAAATCTAATTTATATAGAGATGTAGCCCCCCTTTTTTATTTTATACAGCCTAAAACCATCTCTAGAAGGTTTCCAAGTGATACTCCAAATGTATTTATTATATCTTAATTCGTTTAGGATTCAGCTTAATGCATCCATACATATATAATTTTTACTATACACTGGCATATTATTTTTTAGAACAACGAAAAAAAAATTTTGAAAGTTTCAGTACCTAATACTAATTTTTTTAAAAAAAATTTTTTTTTGGCCAGTCTATTGTTCTCAAGTACATGACAGATGTTGCAATAAGTAAATTAATATAGAAATTATTTATGTACTCACATATACATATATGACACGTATGATTAGTATTTTACTTTGCAGCTCACAGCAGCAATATTGTGAGGTTAACAAATATTTTATAGTTTTGAACATATTTTCAATTAAAAATTGAGAATTCTAGAAATCGAATGTTCTGAATTTATTTTTAATTTTTTTCCACAAGTGAATATGCAATCTTATTCATCCTTGACCAAAAAAATAATGAATCTTTTTTTGGAATTTATGATTCACCAAAACACAAAGGCAGAAAAGGCAGGAAGCAAAAACTAGCCTGCGAGTACGATACTCACTACTCGATACTTTTAGTTGGACTCGTAAGATGATCTCGACTACAAAAAGAAAATATCGGTACTTGAGCACAGCACTCGACTGCGTACGCAATAGAGCAGCAAACTCGCCGAGTTGTACGATATCAAATAGAGACGTTTAACGTGCTGGTTGATCTACGGATATGATGACTCTGGCCTCTCATTACCCATTTTCGCCTTAATTACCAAATGAAGGGTGACATGACCTAGAAGCGAGTACTGGAGCATACCAGGTTCAGAACCGACAAAGAACTGAGACTTTCGACAACACTCTCCACTAGTATTTTTCTCTCCAAAATAACAACAACAAAGCACTCGCATGTGCTTTTTCTTTATTGCCTGCTTACACAAAAAAGTATCAAATTTTCTTTTTCTCATTTGATTTTTTCAGCAAATTCTTAAGTAGCAAAGTTTTCAATAGTTCATTGTCTAAGTGCTAGCAATCCCAAGTGCATGTTAACACGCTTGTAAGCATGCTTTGTCACACTTACACCAACTCTAATTACAACCCACTCAGTTACGTTCTAAACAAAGCTTCCTGCTTCTTCTTCTTCACACTTCATTTTCATTGCACGTTTGTTTTTACTCATTGGCTTTTGGTTCACATTTATCTTGACTCTGGAGGCAAGCAGTCTTTTGTTTATTTATATTTTGTTGTACACTAAATTAATTGTGTTTTTGCTTTTGTTGTTGTATTTATTGTATTACGCTACGCTCTGGTAAAGCTTCTTTGGTTATTACAACGAGTTAAGATTACAAAACTTTTCTAAGAATAAATTTCTTTTTGTTTCTGCTTTTATTGCTTTCCTGTTGTTGCTTTTTTTTGTGCATTATTTTTCATATTTTGTGTTTGTTGTTGGTTAGTTTTTTTTTTTTTTCGTTGTATTGCTTTTGGTCATAGTACCTTTGCTTTGTAATTATCTGCACGTTATTTGTGGGTCAATAAATTTTGATAGTTTGGTCAATTTTACTGGTATTGCCTTTTTGCTTGCATGCCGCCTAGCCATTGGGCAGGCTACTTGAGTTTATGCCTGACCTGCCCTTTTGCTGCACAAGATCAAGCATTTGACCTGCAATTGGAAGGTTATGGCAAATTCAAATAGTTTTTAGAAGCTTTACGCCATTTTTTTTTTGTTTTGTTTTTGCTTGCACAGAGATGGATATGGAGTTATGCGCTTATGTTAGATAGTTTCAAGTATGGAATGAGCTTTCTCCATTGCTCTTGATCTTAAAGTGTATAGAAATTCTATTTTCTTCTTTCATGGGCTCTGAGACCTATTAAGTTTCTTTAAGTACCAAAAGTCCTTTGCTGTTACTGGCAACTAAGAAACCAATCGGACAGCCGGTTAAGAGCAAATCGATTTTTTTTACCATTCATACAGTCCCGAGTAGTTTAAGTATTCCAAAACTACTATCTTTTACGAAAGATAATACCACAATTTCATGATCGGACTTTATTTTTCATAAAACAAAAAAAAAATAATTAGAGGCTCAATGACACAAAAGGTATTGCTTTGAAATCAATTAATAACCAATAATTTTTCCAAAAAAAAAAATACCGAAATTACTCCGAAAACTCCTGAAATTACTCCGAAAAGGCCCCAAAAAAATTAATAACCCTTAACCTTTCCAAAAAAAATCCCGAAGTTACTCCGAAAACTCTCGAAATTACTCCGAAAAGTCCCAAAAAAAAATAATAAGCCTTAACCTTTCCAAAAAAATCCCGAAGTTACTCCGAAAACTCCCGAAATTACTCCGAAAAAGTCCCAAAAACATGATCAAAATTACACAAAAAATTTCCTAAATCACAACGATATGATCAAGAAAAAGTCACATAGTGTTTCAGAATATGTCCCAAAACTATGCCGAAAACAAATTTCTCCGAAAAAGTTCCGAAACTTCTTAAAAGAAAAATTTGCGGAATAACTCCTAAAAAATTATGCCCAAAACACTTCCAAAATTATCCCAAAAAAGTGTTAGAATTATCACGAAAAAAACCCCAAATTTTATCTCGATAGTACTACGAAAATTTCAGAAAAAATTCCTAAAACAATACCAAAATTTCTAAAAGCAGTTTCAATAGCCGTAGCGTGGCCCTTGATCCTATTGTGATAAGAAGACCAGCATGAGGAACCGCTCACACTGATATGAGTTCATGAATCACATATGACTTATGTATATTTGTTTTTAAATTCTGTTTACGAATTTTTTTTTTTTGGTATTGTAAATTCCAAGTTATTGCGATTCCGGCCTAAGCTATTATGGCTAGCATTGAACTGAGAACATCTTGAAACAGCGGATTCTATAACACGTCTGATTGTTTCATTCCCGACTAAGATAAGCCCATTCGAGGGAAGGTATAACAAATTATTCCCGCTGCAGTTGGCCTAGTATCAGGGGGTTGCCAAGTAGCCAAAAATCTACCTCCATTCTAACTTCCTCATCATCTCCATTCTTTTTCTCATCTCTATTTAAAGACAACAAACTTGAAAAATCCCATAACACAAAATCGTCAAATGTCATTCAAAACATTTCAAAGAGACGCTTTATGCAAACTTTGTCAAAAATTGCTTCCTGCATATACCGTTACAAAAGGAAAACCCAAAAACAACAAAGCACACTGTCCCACAAGGGAATACAAAGCACTAAATCGCTAGAGAGCACTCTGTTCAGGTTTAAAGGAAGCGACAAATAAATTGACAGACAGAAAGAGTTAAAAAGACAGAGAGACGGAGGGGGAGAGAGAGCGTGCGATAGACAATATTAGTGCTTACGGTACTAACAAGTTAGTTGGCAGGGGGAAGCTGTATTAGGGGGTGCATTTTAAAAGTAACAAACGGAAGTGTTACCAAAACGGAAATTTAAGCACTCACAAATGCACCGCTGGGAACTATGGAAGTATGGCATTTGCTAAAGGGTAAGCCCTACGATCGCTCTCCCACAACAAATAGCATATATCCGTTCAAAGTATGTAGTCAACCAACCGTTGATAACAAACAAGCAGTGGCATGTGAACGAGGGGTTAAACAGCGAAAACGCACAATAAAAAACAAACTAACGAAATAGCAAAATAGCAAAATATCGTGACAAACAGCAACGACTCTAGGCGAAATGGTTGTTGTTAAAGTACGCAAAATGCAAAAATAGCGACAAAAACAACAACAACAACAGCACTCTCTATTGCTGCAATTGAAAGAATAATAACCTTACAAAGGCGGTACTCATGCCACACAAATATTGAGAAATAGATACCAGGGATGAAATGGTTTTGGATTTCAACAAACGCGTGATATGCGAAACTTGATGCGATGTTGATATCAGATGATTTCGGTGTTCGAGTATTTGCGATACTAAAACAGTTAGCTTGAGAAAAGTGTAGACATTATTTTAAGAAATTATTTTCAGTGCATTTTTAATATGATTTTTTTTTCTTCTTAATTTGCTAAAATTTATCCATTTTGCTTTCTCCTATAAATATTTTAACTAGAAATCTCCCAATTTACGAATGATTAGGAACAAAACTGCCCAGTCATAAAGTTAACAAATTTTCATTTAAAATGTATAGAGAAATTTATAACAGAATGCACATAAAAATAAATTTTAAAGTTTACACAAAGTTAAATAAATTTAATAAAATGACGACCAAACCCTGAAATTTTGGCAAAATTTCTAAAAATATTTTGAGTAAACAGCTTGATAGCCCAAAGCACAAAATGTCCAAAAATAGAAACTGTACAAAATTTTCACTGTTATCGGCAACGTTTTTAGCGCATATTTTTAAGTGGGACAGGAAATATGAGACAAATTCGTTTTCATTGTAAACATTTTTGAATGTATGCTGAAAAAACCCTTAAATGAAGAAAACTTAAATTTTTTGCAGGCTCGAAAATTACTTTTTTGAGTATGCGTAGTGGAACTTTTTTTCCTCAGCTTAAAAGCTATCGAACTTTCGTCCGCACAAATCCACCCACCCTAATATGTATGCTGGCAGTATGGACATAATATCGTGTACATTTATCGCAAGTTAATTCCTCAAAACGCGTTTGACTGTCAAGAAACAAACAAATATACAAGTGTATGCAAATACAAACACAATAAAAATAGAAGCAGCAAATTCATAAGCGTATTACTTATTAGTTTCCCAAATGCATTTTTGTTGCAGTCAGTTTCGTTTTATTCTATGTGTGTGTATATTTTGTTGTTATTGTATTTTATTGGCTTATATTCCTATAAAGTTGGCGGTATATACATAAATATATTACGATAATCAAAAAATATTTTTTTTTTTTTATAAATTTTAGTCTTCAGAATCTGGACCGCACAAGTTGCATTCCCCCACAAGAAAGCTCAATTTACGGACTCTATTTGGATCATTATCTCGGAGCGCGCCGACTGTGGTTAGCTCGGCCTAAATGAAAATTTTTGTTCGGTATTGTTTTCGCTACTCTGAAAAGTTGCATCAAAGAATTTAAACTTTTTTTTGTCCTAGTCTAATGTGTGTATGTACGTACAATACGTACGGATAAACATCGCAGAAATCGAAATTCTGAAGCATAAGTAACGAATGCGTATGAAATGGAAGAAATAGCACGAACGATGGTTATTTGTATAAAATGTCTCATAACGCACAGCTTTCGAATTTAAATTTAGTTAAGATGATTAAACCAACCAACAATCACTATTGAGAATAACTGAAATCGAAGAAACAAATTGTGAATATGTTTTCAAAATGTGTTTAAAACAAAAATAAATAAAACTAAAACATTAACACGGATGAAATCATCCTTGTGATTTGAAGGAAATCTTTACAATTGAGGAGTTGCGTGCAAAAAGGGCACTTCTATGAAAAGTATGTTTTGAGATATTCGTGTTTTAAACTTTTGAAGCATTGTAACTTTCTTGTTGTTGTAGTATATAGAAAAAGATATTGATATTATTGTTTTCTAGTGTATTATCTTTTAACTTGGTAAGGTTACAAAAGCGACACTTCACATCGTTAGCCAAAAACGATGAAATAAATGGGTGATAAATGTGCCCTTTTTGCATATAACCAGGAAAGCGAAGGATACATCTAGTTTTAACTTCATAAAAACGTGCATTCTGTAAATATTAATAATTTTTTATTCCAAGCGGACTTTTATTACATAACCTAGTATACATATTTACATACCTAAAAGCATTATGGAGCTGTACGGAAAATTAAATGGCGTCGAAATGATATTGAACTAATATGTCGTTCACGGCTACTTATTTCCATAAAAGACCAAGAATTGGGTCAGGGTCCAAAGAAATAAGCTTATCCCTAGCAATACCAAGAATTTAAAGCAAAAATACATACATATATAATAAGGCATTTTTTTTGCTAAATAACAAATTATTTTTATTTTATACAATATTTTTAATAATCCATATCCATTACTATCTTCTGCATCAGATAATTTATAAGAATCAGTGTGTATTGCGCTAGTAAATAAATTATTCTTATACCAGTCCGTATTTTTGCGAATTTTGCATACACTTTTAAAAAATAATTCACATTATTTATAAAAAAAATAGTTGAAATAGTTTTGCTGAAGCAGAAATTGGTAAGAAATGCAATAAAATGCATGCATTTATAGCTATTTCGGGTAGTCTATAAGAAAAACACTGTACGAGCGTATGAGCAACAAATCATAATTTTGAAAAAAAAATAACAAGTACTCATATATAGCTCAACATTTTTTGATGTTGCTAAGCCAGTTTAAAAGATATCAAATCCATATTTGGAGGGGAGAGAAAACATAGATTATTCTTTCTAATTAGCCATTTTACGCAAAAAGGGCACATGTCACCTTGTGCCCTTTTTGCACGCAACTCCTCAATTACATATTCTCATTTTAAAACTCTGTTTTGAGAACCATAATGTATGTAGGTAGACTTTAAAAATATATACATATGTATGTACATACATACATATATGTCTAAAAATAATAATCTTTTCTCTATTAAAAAAGTGTTTTTTCCTTGAACTTTTTCACCCCCTCTGATGATTTCTGGGCATCGGTCAATTTCAGGACCATAAAAGTATGTATAAGTAAATTATGGAATATTGGAATTATTGCAATATTAAGATGTATAATTTTTTGTTCTTAAATTTAAGTTTTTCAAGTAAATGCATCTTTGAAACGAATTTTTTTAAAAGAATAAACAACATTATTGGTTCAGTGTTTTTCTTAGTTTAATATATTATTTTTAACAAAGAAAAGTGTTTCAGTGTAATATAAAATTTTGTTTCTACAAATGAGGTTATTTTTGCCTAGGTAAAATGTAGGTGTATGTAAAATTTCAACAAATTCTGAAAGTGTCGGCAATTTTTTTTTTTTTTTTATAGGTTTTAAAATGTTTTTTATCATTTCATATTTTAATCAAGAAAAAGTGTTATGAAATTTAAAAAGAGCCTTAAATGATCGTTTGTGGTAGTTTGACTCTTATTTTCAAATCATATATATTTATTTCCATAGGTATGTATGTATGTATAAAATTCTAGAATATATTACTCTCATGTGAACTGCTTAAATTACCATATATGTATGTACATATCTGCAAGCTCAATTTTATTGCTTAGCAAAACGCCCACCATTGGCTATGCATGCCTAATAGATCCACTTAGCAAATAACTGAAGTGGAAGAAAAGAAAAAAATAAAAATAAAAAAAACAAAATATACTTCCTCGATAGCCTTTAGCTAATAATAATTGTTGCATAGCAAATGGAAATAAAGAACAAAATCAAAAGCAAATACAAAAAAGTTAAGAGAAATGATGTAGGTCAAAGCTTACTTTAACATAAACACAAACACACTCAAATGCACACATACATACATACATGACTACAGATACAAAGGGCTCGCAATACGATAAATACTTGCATAGCAAAAGAAAGCAAAGCAAAAACAAAACAAAAATGAAATCAATCGCTGATTGATATAGCGCGTTTGGTCAAAGAAAATAATTCAGTTGCCTTGGGAATTAATCGACTGTGGTTCGAGGATAATTAACACATGCTCTGATTTATTTATTTGTTTTGCAAATTGGCTGCCTTTACTAAGGCAAATAATGCTATGAACATACTCCTACATACATACTTACACACAGCCTTCACAGCTTGACCACAAATCAAGAGTGGGTTTTGTGAGAATAAAAAATGTTAGTGGTGGGTATTTCAAAGTGAAAGCAAAGGCTTATAAAAACAATTGTTTTCTTTGACTAAAAGGGAAAAGTTGAGAAAATGAGCAATCGATTAACATATTTTAAGCTTTGTTGATCGAGTGTAAATGTATGTATGTATGTATGTACATATGTACATACATATGTACTTGTGCATGTGCACATTTCCAATGTGCTTAGAAGAGAGGAGAGAGAAAAGGTAGATAGAGAGAAAGCGGGTAAAAAGTTTAATAAATACACTAGGGTGGGTCGATTTGTATGGACGAAAGTTAATCGATATTGCGTCATCGATTTGTCGATAGGTTTTGGGTTCAGGAAAAATAGTTCCACTACCCAGAAAAACAATTTTCGAGCCAGCGAAATTTCCTCTTTTTTTAATTTTTTTCGACTTTGATTTATGTATCAAGTTTTTTCATGACCTACTGAAAAAATTTTCATTTGATTTTAAAATTTTCAATTCTACCCTGTCCGTCCCAAAAATGTCCGATAAAAACGTAGGCAATAACAGTTTTTTGAAAAAAACAATTTGTTTCGGGTTTTCGGACTTGTTTTTTTTCCGACCAAACCAAGAAGAATAGGTACAAATTTTATAAAATGTCTACACATCGAGGCTTTCCCCTACATTCGAGAGGGTCTCTGTAGCCTCCTTAGCTGACGACTGCACTATTACGGATTTGCGCAACGACCCTTGCATTGACGAGCTCAGTAAAATCCCCAATGGCTATTTCTACGATCCCTCCAGCTTCGTCAGAAAACGAAAGCTCTCTCTCTCTCTCTCTCTCTCTCTTAGCACAACTTCGATCTGGATGTTGTAGTAGGTTAATGTTTTAATTGTTCAGACAAATGGTTCTGTCCTCTAATGATTCTAAGCATCCCTTGGTCTACTCAATTGGATCTACCCCTCTAACACTAATATCACTCTGGTCCAACCGGCTGAAACCTGTGAAACTGCTCGTTTTCTTGGACTCCAGTTGGAAGAGCGCGCAGACCATTCTCAGAGTGATAAAATTCATCAGCTCCCCCCCTCGTTAAGAGAAAATGCGGCATTCAGATCCAATTAAATTTTTCATTAAACTCTTTTATTATTTCAAGTTTAACCCGCACTTACGCATGACCAGAGAAGATGAACAAAATTTTTGCAAAAATATTTCTTTCTAAAGGAGTTAAATGCTCTAACGAGAGGGTAAAATGAAAACACCAGGGAAATGCAAAGTTGGTTTTACGCTCCATTGCGGTAGCCAAACCTATTTTAAGCTAACGCTACATAGGAGTCGCAGCAGTAGCATAAAATTTCGTACGACTAAAAATGAAACTATATTCGGCAGGTAGAAATTTGCTACAAAGTTTATTTTATGCTAACAAAAAGGAAAAATTACAAAAAAAGAAAAACAAATCAAAAATTGCCTTAAATTAACACAAACAATGGTGCGAAAGTTGTTCATGATTTCTTCTACGGTTCGTTGAGCGGTTGATCGCGTAAAGCAACAGAACATGCTGCAAAGAAAACACAAACAATAACACACCGAAAATAAACGCAAAAGTGAGGCTAAGAAAAACAAACAAACAATTTCTTGGAACAACTAAAACGTAGAATTTGGGTTCTTTTTGTTTTTCTTGCATACGAAATCTTTGCGCTTTGGTGGTCTTTGCGTGGGAAAAAGAGTTTAAAAAAGCAGTTTGCGTTATGCAAGAATTTTGTTCCACAGAATTTCAAACTTATTAAGGAAAATATTATTTTTTTTTTTTATTTTGTTGGTTTTGTTGGTTTTTTTTTGATAAAGTTCAAATTTTTATATAGTGAAGATGAGAGTGGAGCCAAAAGTTCTTGCTCATCTTTAAGAGATTTGGGGTACTTAGTACTAATGTGATAAAATGATGGTTCCATTCTCGAAACGAGCTTAACTAAACCGAAAACTTAAATAAATTTAGAAAACTTTTTTATGTGAATTTAAATTTTATTCTAATTATAAGCATTAGTATTCATTTTTTGCTGTATTAAGCGAATGTTCAGTCACTTAAATATTAAATGAAAAAAGGTAGTATAAGCTCATCTTAGTAATATTTTAAACTATTTTAGGTTATTTTCGGAATAGTTTTGGTATTGTATTGTGATCTTTTCATTAGAACAACTTGGAATTATTTTAGGTATCATTCTAGGAATATTTCAGCATAATTTTGGGTACACTTACTCGATTGTTCTGGTGACTTTTAGGGGTCATTTGGGTTTTTTTAAGTCATTTTAGTATTGTTTTTGCTACTATTTTGAAACCATTTCAGAACTTTTTCGTAGTCATTTCAATGAAAAAGTCCCTGAATGAACCCTAAAACAATACCGAAATGTTCCTGAAAATAGCAAAATATTATGCCAAAAATATACCGAAATTGCCCCGAAAATAAGCACTTTAATGAAATCTTAATTTGTACAGAAATAACTAAAAAAAATTGCACTCTTCGCTCCAAATTTTTAAAATCAATTTTTTTTTAATTGAGTAATTTTTTATTCAAAGTGACCCTACCCAGTTTAACTTCTAAAAATTGTGTTTACTTATTTGTAATGAATCAGAAAAAAGTAACTTAGCTGACAGGCAAACCCTTGCTCTGATAGTCCAATAGTTAACAGAATATGTAAAAATAGAAGGTGTCATCTTACGGAAGCCTTGAAAATGGAGCTAATGTGAAAGGAATACAAAATCTTGAAAAAGCCTTTTAAAAAGTGTACTCGTATCGTTTAAAAATAACTCAATTAATTTACAAAATGTGATGAGATCGCAGAATATCTTACCTGTTTCGAGCCATACAACTTAAAATATGTAAATTCGTTCCACAGGCAGGCAAAGATGCGCAGCTCAAGCTACTAGGTTTAGTACCTGAATCTAAACTCTATTGTTCTATATAAAATTCTTAGCAAAATTTTGGGAAATAAAAATTTATTTAAAATATATGTATCTTGTGTCATTAAACTTATTTTAGTTTTAAACTCTACAAATTATCAACTTAACTAGGATCAATCCACATAAACTAGCACGCCCCTCACAAATTATACATTGACATAGCAACACAAAATACCAACTAAAAATTGGCATCATTCACACCATAAATGGTACGCATTTGCGCCAACTCAGCTTGTGTGTGTCCCAGCGCTAAAAACTTTTCCTCGCAAATTTTCATTTGTCTCTCCAACTCGTTCAGCTCCACTTTCAAGTGTGACACTTTTGCCGACATGAATTCGTTACGATATTGTAATGTTGTCTTTTTTAATTTATTATTCATGCGCGATTTTCGACACGATGCAGCACGTTGTTCACGCAGTGTTTGTTGTTCGTGTCCACCGACATTTTTTGTTGACTCAACATAACCGCTGCTCTCACCACTGCTATTATTTGGTGATCTCGTACGACGTTCCAACTCCACTGGATTTTCAGCCAACTTCTCTTTAACATACCTAGACTCTTCGTCGGCTATGAGACTACGCATTCTGGACATTTCTGCAATAATAAATTGATCGAAATTATTTTTTCTTATTTGTTGATTATAAAGTGGTAGCAGCGGTGAAGTGGCATCGCAGTGGTATGCAATAGGTGCGTAAGCTTGTGGATTCGTTGGTGAATGTGGTGTTCTTGGTGTATTGCAAGCGGACATGTTTGCGGCTAAATTTTATTAGTTGCGTTTGTTGTAATTGTTATAAAACTTTGTTTTCTTAAGTTTCGGTGTTACTCGCACGACTGTTTCTTGCAAATTGTGCTGCGTCAAATGAAATGTCACCTTTTTATATTTTTCTTTTTATATTTCGAAATCTGTTTACGAGAGCACGTTACCTAAAGCGGCAAATACATTACACGAACTTTTCCGCGAACATTCCCGTTATGTCATGTTTGTGCGAACTTTTCTCTCGTGTATGGTGGTGTTTGCCAGTTCGCGCAAAAGTTCGCCAAAAATCAAAATATTTTAATTTTTGGCGAACTTTTGCGCGAACTGTTCGTGTGTGTATGGCGAAATAGCTCATAATCGTAGTAATTTCTGAACGGAACAGACGTGCGCGGAAAAGTAAAATGGACAATAAAAAATTTCTGAGTGAATTTATTGAAATGTATAAATCTTTTCCATCATTTTGGCAAGTAAAAAGCAAAGATTATTGTAATAGAATTAAAAAGAATAATGATTATGCGACTTTAATCGAAAAATTAAAAGAAGTAGATCCTGATGCCACAAAGGATACATTCCATTCTTTGCACCAAATTCTTTTTTGCGATTTTCTTTCTTTTTTTTTACGCTTAATTGCCACAGCGAGCAATATTGCTGCAGCACAATTGTTGTCCGTGTTCATCGCTGTCTGAAAGAGAACTAATGTTCGGCCAAAAGTTCGTATGGTGGATGGCCAAAGCTGCGAACAAGATATCGGAATGTTCGCGGAAAAGTTCGTGTAATGTATTTGCCGCTTAACTTAATGAGTGATACCTATTGTGCCTCACTATTTATCTCAATTGTACGCATAATGTGTGTGAAAGAGATGCAAGCTATACCTTAGGTATGCATTATTGTATGTATGTATGTATGCTCATCAAATTGTTTGCCGTTCTCTATGCTCAACATTCGTTGTTTTCAAGACGTTTGTTTTTCTTTTGTGATTTAGCTGACCTTGCTTGATTCTATTCACTCACGCACGTTTGCAGGTAGCGGCTTGAAAGGGCGAGCACAATTAAAATTTTAGCATGTTTGTTCATGTCTCTGCCAGTGCTGGAACTTTTGTACGAACGTAGTAGTAGTAGTGTTTGCTATGTTTTCTTAGAATTTACAAATCTCATAAACTATGTTTTACATTTAATTTTAATATTAAGTTGTACTTTGTTTGTTGCTATAAAATTATTTTAAAACGACTCTTAAGCTTTAAATTCAATAATTCACAATTAATGATTTATTTAAGTCACCTTAATCGATAGGATCTGTAGTTAAAAGTATGGCAGGGCTTTAATTTATATCGCTATACGGAGGAAAAAAATTCGGTCGCTTTCGAATGATTTTCTCTCTATAAATTTTCGATTCGAACGCAATCGTTATTCGATTTCCGCTCTGTTCCCTTCGAATCTCATTTCCCTCTCTCTAATGTAGAAAATAGGGTACTAACTATTTCGAAAATATATGCTGAAACGATCGAAAGACAGAAAATTCTGGTCGACAACAATTAAGCAAGCGAAAATCCACAAAAAGTGTGATTTCTTATAATTAAAAAAAAAACAATTAATATGTTTTCATCAAAAAATCATTTCAATCGCATAAAGAGGTAAGCAATCGCTGTTGACTGAAAATTGGAATTTCTGAAATAGTGATGCCCACAATTATCGAATATCCTTAGAGTAACTTCGAATGAGCTACAGAGTACCGATGTGTATTAGAATCGATTTAAATTTCGAACAGAACAGTATTTCGAATAGAAGTACGTAGTAAGAGGCCAGTAATCTCTAATAATTAATATATCAATCCACCGCACAAGCTAAATTCTATTTAAAATAGTGTCTCTGAATTTTGCAAAACATATTTCCGTTGAATTCTTATATTTTAGCCCTTTTACTAGTTACCTCTCCATGCGATTTAGTGTACAAGTTCTTTGTCTCTTCCGCTATGACATCCGAGCAACCAAAGTCACTTTTGCCAAATTAAGAAGAATATTAAATTTATACAAACTCAACGTATTTTATTTTGTTATTTTATTGCTACGAAAAAAACATAAAAATTTTGTTTCGTCGTTAAAATGCAATTTCCCACAAAATTGTCCAAAGGAAGTTTATCCATTGTTAGTAAAAATTGAAAATTTGTATGCGATCACAACAACTACACAATGCCAATTTATTAACAAATTAAAGACTAAACGCCGCCGGGCATACTTTGATCGCAAAGTGCATCCGTTTCCAAACATCTAATGCGCTTTGTTTTTTTTAAATGCACCAAATTCAAAAGCAATTTGGTAGTAGAGCACTTTCCAAAGCCATATTAAAATAATTATACGTGCATATATATGTATATATATAAAATAAATTGCCAACTTATTGTTGTACTCAATAATAAATCAACGCTTATCGCTATGTAGCAACCAGCCACAGCCGAGCCAATAACAACAAGAACATTGCAGCGCGCCCATAATGACAAATAGCGACGCTAAGGATGCCAAGCATTTTTGGATTTCAACAATCTCGGGGTTTTCGGGCTCATTATTAGCAATCCGGGACTCTGAAATTCGCTACTCTTCTAAAGTTTAGATTGAAAATAGTGAACAATTGTTTCCTTCCGACTTTGCAATATGTAACAAATAATCGGACTCTTAATACTGAGCTAAAGTTCACCCAAACTCAAAATATTTTTCAGATTTTTTTCAGAATTTAGTTTAAAAATTCCTTATCCTAGAAATTGTTCAATAATGTTCTATCTAAACATTTTATCCAAATAGAGACTATCCTAGGCTGAAATTCATATTGAATTTTCATTCAGATAGTGCGTTTTTGAAACAAATTCCAAAACAAGAAAAAATTTTGAGTCAAATATTTTTCTCTTGATAATTTGTCAATATTAACAACTTGTCAAGTACTCAGAATTGCAGGGTAAATATGTACTAAAATTTTTTTTTTTTGAATTTTGAATGTTTTAAGCAAATTTTTCTAATTTTAAAATTGTTTATTATCATAAACACACTTTTTATTCGAAAATGTGCATTTACGGTAGTTTGAAAAAAATTTGAAATCCCGATATTGTAAAGAAGACACCCCCGAAATTTTTTTCACCAAACTCGTGGAATTGGTATTGTTGGAAATGCTAAGCTCAGAGAGCGCGTTAGAAGTTAATGTGTTACTCTCTTGTGCACATCAGTCCCGAAAAAACTGCTACGAGCAATTGTTTTCTTATCAATAATTGAATATGACCATTTTCAGTCACAAATCAACTGAGAGTTCCCAATATTCCTGATGGGCTTAAAATTCTGAAAGGTTTTGGTAATCGTTATAAAAAGAAATATATATAAATAAATAAATAAAAAATACTTTACAAGGGTCTGGAATAGAATGAATGCATATAGTAATTTTTTGAAGGGTAATCGAGAGAGAGCGAGAGAGAGATAACGGGAGGTAGAGAGAGAAACCTGCCACATATAGTTCCACGATACTTATTGTGCTTTGAAAATGGGAGACACCGTAAGTGAAAGACTGCTTTGTAGAGAGAATGAGGCGCTGCTGGCTTAAAGAAATCTCTATCAAAAATTTTAACACGCAAGCTGGGTGAAATTTTGTTTCAGCGTTCGGGATTAAAATACATAACATGGATTTAATCTAATTTTACAGCCTAAATAAACATTTCCACTGGCCCTATTTGTCTAAAACTATTGCGGCGTATTCCTGTGCCCCTTTGTAAATTGTTGCTATTTCTCAATGTTGGTTTATTATACACGATTAAATTCGCAAAAGAAAATACAAATATAACAACAAACAACAACAAAGTCATATACACATAACAATATCAACAACTATTAAAATTACAAACGTAATATTAACGCCAATTGCAACAACAAGAACGCGTTGAACTGCAATTGGGCGGCAAATTAAAAGTCAGCGGAAAGTATTTGTCGATTTGCATACAAACGTATTAAGAGCAAATGTACAAATGTACACCTTATATAAGGATTAGATTCTTAAACCGAAAGGCTTATTACATGCAAATAGAAGCTTTCGAGGCTACTGAGCATGCTATAGGGCTCCAGCTCGAAAGAATAATTAATACTTATGTATATTCACTGATGAAATAATTGAACTCCAACGGCCTAGGAACATCTTTTAATAGCACAACGAGTTATTCTGTTTTTCGCCAGAGTATAGCGAAATGTTCTTTTTGAAAATCGCCGTCCACTGAAAGGGCAATCAATATCAGATTTGTATGAAAACCTAAACAACTCAAGTTTTAGGAGCCCCACTCATACAATAAGTGAATAAATTCTCTCGCTGATATGTCTATATAGGAATTAATTAATTTATTAATATTTGACTCCGAGCCGGGCTGAGTTTCTCTACCAGTGTTTAGAGCGCTGCTTTTAATTTTTCATACAAAAAGGTGGAAGCTAAAATGTTTTCCGATTACGCATGGCATCTCCGAAGCCAATGAGTTTTTGTTGAGAAGCCTTCTATAGCATAAATGCACTCGGAGACTTGGCCAAATAACAGCCGAGGGGCGTCCTCGTGTTGAAAAAACTTTTTCAAACCACTTTTGATGTTATCAGTCATGGCATTCCAACTTTGGAGCTTTGGTGTGGTAGGAAAGTCGCACTCATTAGGCTTATAAAAGCACTAATGGAACCAACACACAAAATAGTGACACTTAGAATGGCTTTGCGAGTTTGATTCTGGACTTGTGGCATTTTCTAGTATTAGTAGTTGCCACCTAACTTATATCTAACTTTTCTAAAATCTATTTTATCTCGAAACTACAGTAAAAAATTTGGTATGCTCTTGATTATAGATAATAATGCTATACTAAAAGCTCAACTTTGTATATGCTGCAAATCGGAATTTTGATAGGGTTGGCATTAAATTTTTTTTTTATTAATTCCTATATGGGTATCAAACAAGTAAATATTATGCATTGCAAATCAATAAAGATTTGATTTGGTAGCGTCACAGCCTAGCCGCTTAGGAAATTTTATGGAGATGCCACCTATGTGAACTTTGGATATGAGACGAAAAATATATCACAGCGCGTTTTCACAAAAAAAAATTTGCAGAAACTGGTATTAGTAATTAATTCCACTCTCTCCTGTTACATTCATATATATTTTTACATATTCGGTATTACTAAGAAACCCACTAGACACATCTCTATGAGGTTTTTGCATATGTAAATAAACTATAATTATATGGCAACCTAGCAAAAAACCGATCAAAACTAGATCACCAAAGTATGATAGTATAGAGATATACATATATTGCTTAAACTCGCTTACATAATTTCTTGTTGGTTATATATTAAACATCCACAGCTATATCAGTTAAAATGCAGACAATTCTTTGGAATTTTATTCTCCAACTAACTAATTATGCCTCTTTTCCGTTAATATTGTCTCTTTATTGTTGTCTGTAAGTAGGAAATTAATTTTCATATCTTTAACATAAAAATTGTTTGCCCATGTAACACTCACACATACAACCCTACATACATACATACATACATACATACATACTTTCATATTTATGTAAGTACAAATGAATGGCTCTCTTTCTTTTATTATCCTTTCGCTTTACTGCCTTTGATTCGGCGTATTGTGAATTAAGCCTGCTAATTGCCTGAGCTTAAGAAATTTATGATGCCATCTTAATCGGCAAACATCAGCCAATGTTGCTGAACAAAATTCTTTTTCACGCATATTTACACAAACACGCATTATTTGTAAATATTTATATGCAACAAGAATTAAGATATCATCAGCCGTTGAACAAAGTTGTAGCTATCAACGAACATATTAAGAGGATTTACATGAATGAGAGAGTTGAAACGCAAGCCGAGCATGCCAATGTCGAAGCGGAATTTCATACAGTTTAGCCAACAATGGATTTGGCTTTAGGAGTTTTATTTTACTAAACCATAAAGATGTTAAGCATGTCAAATAAGATAAAATTTTGCAAAAAAAAAAGCCTGTGTGCGAAAAGTAATAGTAATTAAATGTTAATAATGTAACTATAGAAATTATGTGTATTTTGTTGTTGTCGTTATAAGTTAATCTACTTAATATTTGTTTAGCCTAATTTCTATGTTTACCATACCAGAGTTTGTAGGTTCTGTGATAAACCAGCTATAAGTTATTTAAATTTTTTTAACTATTTAGATCGTTGTTATTGAGAGGTACATATATATTTTGCAACTTATATCGGGCTCAAGACTAGCTGATAATAATTATTATTCAATTAATATTTCATTTCCTTTTTTTTAATAGAAAAATTTAAAAGGAAAAATAGTAAAATTAGTTATTTTACTACGTTCTAAGAGTTTCTATCAAGTTTTTTTTTAAATAAAAAAAATATTATTTTTTTTTGGAATTTTATTTTAAATCAATAATATGCTTTTCCAAAAAATAATCTATCAAATAATCATTATATTATTAGTCTTTACTTAACCGGTGCGCATCGAAAGTGGTTTGGAATTTTTTTTTTGTTTGCTTTTCTCTCTCGTCGATTGTGGCTAATTCTCCTAGTATACTTGTGCAATGGAAGACTTCTCAACAGAAATCCATTTCCTCTGTAGAAAATGTTGGGAGTTGCCAAAAAACTGTAGTTCCCGCCAATATGTAGGGAACAAATTTAGTGTAACACACCACAAATTGGCATCAAAGTAATTTTATTTTAGGTCGTATTTCAAAAAAATATATTTCTGGGCAGTGCTACCAACTATGTACATGTATTAGACATTGCATTTTTCGAATAAAAAATCTTTTTTAACTCGAATGCTATTGGTTATTGAAATATGCAAACACCATTTTCGAGTAGTAAGTATTCGAATAATATCCTAATTTTTTGAAACGAATATTTCTATTCGTTTATTCGAATAAAACTTAATCGAAAATTTTTCAAAATAGACCCACTACTATGTTTATAGATATATTTTTTCAATATCAGCAATTATCTCGAAAACAAATTGAACCAACTGACTAAAGGACGAAAATGTGTTCACTCTGTCGAGTATTTAAAAAAAAAAACTAAATTATATGGCAACCCCGAAAAATTCAGAGGTACGCTGGATCGGAGCTATTTAAAAATCTAGAGAAATATATCGATTTGGATACAAGTTTAGTAGATATCTCTCTTCGAGTAGTGATCTCAATAGAAATTTATAAAAAAAAAGGTTCCTCCGTTGTCCGATTTCTCCCTATAATTAAATTTAGTATTAATAAAATAAATGTATTATTATTAAAATTAAAAATTGTTTCGAATAAGCACTTAAATCATTTACATGTGACAGTTTCTACTTATAAATCTTCTCTGTGGTCACTTTTCACAGCAGAAATTGTTTTTGCAAATTGCCACATGCACTTGCGACAATTGTCCATACGTACTCAGAAGCAAACGTTACATATGCATTTACATACTTTATATAAGATTATGCATATTAATATAATTTAATAAACATTCATATAGATATATACTAATGTATACGTACATTAGACTGAGACAAAAAAAAAAAAAAATAGGGCAAAGAAGCTATTGCTCTGATAGATAAATGGCCCACAGAACTTGTTAAATATTTCTGTGATGAGGAAGTCTAGCAGTTTTATAAACGGATCTACTATAAGGAATGCTATGACGGTTACCTAAAAATTAAATTTTTTTATTAAAATAAAAACTTTAATAAAAACAAAAACAGTAATAATTTTCATAAAAAAATAGAAACTATTTTTCTTGACCTTGAGCTTAGTTTTAATATTGTTGAAATGAATTGCTGGTAAACAAAATAAAAAATATGTTTTGATTTATTTTTTAAGCTAAAAAATAAAAAAAATTTTTTTTGTGTAAGCTGAAAGTTTTTTTGTCGTCATTCTGCAAAAAAAAAAAAACATAATTTCCAAAAACAAAAAAAATTTTTTTTTTGCTCAGCCTAATGCATATGTGTAAATAAATGCATTCGTGTATTATTGCAAACACATTCCATGTCAAGACTACCGCGCTGGGATAGTAAATTTATTGTTGCATTTCGTAAGATGTTTACACGCACTTAATGCCGCTACAAATAAGCATAAATCTTTGACGGGAAACAAACAAAAAAAGCACAAAAATTATTACTCCGGGGCAAGCATAAACAAATACAGACGTACAGAGATGTGTCACATATCATACATACATATGTGTGTGTGTGCACGTTTGTGATTGTATCTGTTGTAGCGCCATGTCCTTTCTCAGCTGTTACCCAATGTTACACCGTTAAGCTGTAGCGCATTAATATTGCAGCTGGGGCGTGAAAAGAGCCCAGTGTACTTGTGTATGTGTGCGTATATTTAAGCAGATGTTGAGAGTTGAAAATAACAACAAAAAATAAAAACAATTAAAAGAAATTTATTTTTGTGAAAAATCGCAATTAAACACATTAAATTAATTGTTGTTGATAAAATAATATTTCTGTAAATTTATTGCAAGAAGTGAGGTCGAATGATAGCTTACATAATTATGTGCCTACATATGTACATACATAGTGCTTATGTAGGCATGTGTACTGACGTATATATTTTTCATTCATGGTGAGCTAGAATTAAATCAGAAGCATTCCATAACTAAAAACCACCAAAATAAAATAAAATAAAATAAACAAAAAAATAAAATAAAATAAAATAAAATAAAATATAAAAAAATAAAATAAAATAAAATAAAATAAAATGAAATAAAATACCAAAATAAAATAAAATACCAAAATAAATTAAAATAAAATAAAGTAAAATAAAAAAAATAAAATAAATTAAAATAAAATAAAATAAAATGAAATAAAATACCAAAATAAAATAAAATAAAATAAAGTAAAATAAAAAAAATAAAATAAATTAAAATAACATAAAATAAAATAAACAAATAAAAAAACAAAATAAAATAAAGTAAAATAAAATAAAATAAAATAAAATAAAATAAAATAAATTAAAATAAAATAAAATAATATAATATAATATAAAAAAAAATTTAAAAAAATAAAACAAACTAAAAGAAAATAAAATAACAAAATAAAAAAAATAAAAACAAAAACTGACAATTAATATTCATTACGAATTATTGTTTCTCTGGTCTCGAGCTTGCAAAACTTACAAATATGTAAAAACAAGAAAGACCGCAAAAACCAACAACAAATAAAATAAAATAAAATAAAATAAAATAAAATAAAATAAAATAAAATAAAATAAAATAAAATAAAATAAAATAAAATAAAATAAAATAAAATAAAATAAAATAAAATAAAATAAAATAAAATAAAATAAAATAAAATAAAAGAAAAGAAAAGAAAAGAAAAGAAAAGAAAAGAAAAGAAAAGAAAAAAAAGAGTCCTCTCCGTACTCTTGTCTCTTTCAACCTCTTTATACCTTCCTTAAAAGCTGCCACCATCTTTGTTGTTCGCCAGCCACGTTCCTACTCCCTTCTCAATCAACAGTACATTTTTATGTTATGTTATTTATGTTCTGTGAGATTTTTATTCATTATAACTAGCGCTTTTTTTTGTTATTGTTACTTTTGTCGTTAATTTTTCCAACAGTGATAATTCAAATTTTGCATTAATTTCTTCCGGTTGAACACGTTATGAAAAAATTTTCCACGGAAATGTGTGAGGACATCAACATAGCGGATATGGAGGACAAATTGACTTTGCTGATGAATGTGATTGTAAAACATTCATTTCATACCAAAAAAAAACTATTTTTAATTTATCATAACAGATACGTCATAAAAACGTAAAGAAACATTTACATGATCAATTGCTAGGTGTGAATGGAAAGGAAGTCAAATTAATTTATTTACTCAGCATTAATTTCTCTAAATATTTTTTTATTTTAATAACTTAAAGTAAGTTTACTTTGGTAAACGGCATGCATTCATTGCTGCTTAATGAACTTTAGAAAAGCAATTTTATAAAGCTTCCTTCAGAATAAATATAAAATCTGTCTGGTGTTTAAATAGGACAAAGCAGAGCTGTATATGACATACTATGAGTTTAAGAAAGTTTTTCTAATGAAACCCGGAGCTCATCGGGAAGGTATGGTCAAATCGATAAACTTTTTCCGGAAAATGAGATAAAATCGACGATCTTTTTTAACCTCTCTAACAGTCTTACGAATCTCGTCTTGTATCAACTGATAAAGAAAGTTAACCAAGCTGAGCTTTCATGTTAAAGAAGACTCAAACGAATCCGATAGTAGCTATACATATATATGCACACATTCAATTTCCTTTTATTCATATTATTTTTTTATTCCTTGCAATTGCTTTAAGTGCGTAAAAGTCTTCTGGAAATTGACCACAACGAAGAATGCCAAGCAACAGCAGAAGCGCCTTTGAGACATTGGAAAAAATGGATTATTCAGTTGCATCTGACAACAGCGATTTAACCACAAATACGATCTGGAAAATGTGTAAGAGAGAATGCCAAAAAAAGGATTATTTTTCTTATTTAATAAATAACATGAAGATATTGCACCACAAAAAGTTGAACTTTATCTGCGCCGCAACGCTTTTGCAGCAGAAAATAAAACAACAAAACTACGCATGCTGATATACAAACATACAGTAGGGTTTGAAATATATGCAACTTAGTTCAAGTAAGACGAAAGAAGAATGAAAGGTAAGAAAAGTGAACTGGAGGAAAGCGATGGAGAGTGGAAGAATGGAAAGGCAATAAAAGGGAAAGAAATAAGATAAAAAAATATAATAAGGAAATAATAAAAAAAGGAATTGAAAAATATAGAAGAAGAAAATACATAAATGTAAGAGAAAGCAACACAAATAAAAGAAAATAAAATAATTTGAGATAAAATAACACGAAATAAAATAAAATAAAACAAAATAAAATAAAGTAAAATAAAATAAAATAAAATAAAATAAAATAAAATAAAATAAAATAAAATAAAATAAAATAAAATAAAATAAAATAAAATAAAATAAAATAAAATAAAATAAAATAAAAAAAATCCATCATGATACCAAATCTAAAACGTCAAATGGCGTTGTTGGTACATGAATTGGTAAAAAGTTGATTGAACAGGGCGTTTAGAAGGCAAAAAACCCAGCGTATTGTTAGCTTAATAGTTAGCAATGCGTGCCAAAATTTCTCTGATGAGTGAAGTTAGCAACTTCCGAAATGGCGTTGTTGGTACATGAATTGGTAAAAAGTTGATTGAACAGGGCGTTTAGAAGGCTTAATAGTTAGCAATGCGTGCCAAAATTTCTCTGATGAGTGAAGTTAGCAACTTCCGAAATGGATCTATAAGAAAAGCTATGGCGGTTGTCTCTAAATTTTTCCTGTTCAACTCAACAAAAACTTTTAATAATTAATAAAAAAATTATTAAGAAACCCAAAAACAACAATAATTTTTCGCTGCAGAAAAAAATTATTAATAGGTCTATAGCTCGTTTCGAACCAGGATACTTCAAATATAAAGACCAAAAACACAAGCTTGTTGTTTGTGTAAAAATCTCAATAACAAAAACCAAGAGCACATGGTTGGCAAACTGTGACACCAAAGCAGACTTGCAAAAAAATCCATCATGATACCAAATCTAAAACGTCAAATGGCGTTGTTGGTACATGAATTGGTAAAAAGTTGATTGAACAGGGCGTTTAGAAGGCAAAAAACCCAGCGTATTGTTAGCTTAATAGTTAGCAATGCGTGCCAAAATTTCTCTGATGAGTGAAGTTAGCAACTTCCGAAATGGATCTATAAGAAAAGCTATGGCGGTTGTCTCTAAATTTTTCCTGTTCAACTCAACAAAAACTTTTAATTATTAATAAAAAAATTATTAAGAAACCCAAAAACAACAATAATTTTTCGCTGCAGAAAAAAATTATTAATAGGTCTATAGCTCGTTTCGAACCAGGATACTTCAAATATAAAGACCAAAAACACAAGCTTGTTGTTTGTGTAAAAATCTCAATAACAAAAACCAAGAGCACATGGTTGGCAAACTGTGACACCAAAGCAGACTTGCAAAAAAATCCATCATGATACCAAATCTAAAACGTCAAATGGCGTTGTTGGTACATGAATTGGTAAAAAGTTGATTGAACAGGGCGTTTAGAAGGCAAAAAACCCAGCGTATTGTTAGCTTAATAGTTAGCAATGCGTGCCAAAATTTCTCTGATGAGTGAAGTTAGCAACTTCCGAAATGGATCTATAAGAAAAGCTATGGCGGTTGTCTCTAAATTTTTCCTGTTCAACTCAACAAAAACTTTTAATAATTAATAAAAAAATTATTAAGAAACCCAAAAACAACAATAATTTTTCGCTGCAGAAAAAAATTATTAATAGGTCTATAGCTCGTTTCGAACCAGGATACTTCAAATATAAAGACCAAAAACACAAGCTTGTTGTTTGTGTAAAAATCTCAATAACAAAAACCAAGAGCACATGGTTGGCAAACTGTGACACCAAAGCAGACTTGCAAAAAAATCCATCATGATACCAAATCTAAAACGTCAAATGGCGTTGTTGGTACATGAATTGGTAAAAAGTTGATTGAACAGGGCGTTTAGAAGGCAAAAAACCCAGCGTATTGTTAGCTTAATAGTTAGCAATGCGTGCCAAAATTTCTCTGATGAGTGAAGTTAGCAACTTCCGAAATGGATCTATAAGAAAAGCTATGGCGGTTGTCTCTAAATTTTTCCTGTTCAACTCAACAAAAACTTTTAATAATTAATAAAAAAATTATTAAGAAACCCAAAAACAACAATAATTTTTCGCTGCAGAAAAAAATTATTAATAGGTCTATAGCTCGTTTCGAACCAGGATACTTCAAATATAAAGACCAAAAACACAAGCTTGTTGTTTGTGTAAAAATCTCAATAACAAAAACCAAGAGCACATGGTTGGCAAACTGTGACACCAAAGCAGACTTGCAAAAAAATCCATCATGATACCAAATCTAAAACGTCAAATGGCGTTGTTGGTACATGAATTGGTAAAAAGTTGATTGAACAGGGCGTTTAGAAGGCAAAAAACCCAGCGTATTGTTAGCTTAATAGTTAGCAATGCGTGCCAAAATTTCTCTGATGAGTGAAGTTAGCAACTTCCGAAATGGATCTATAAGAAAAGCTATGGCGGTTGTCTCTAAATTTTTCCTGTTCAACTCAACAAAAACTTTTAATAATTAATAAAAAAATTATTAAGAAACCCAAAAACAACAATAATTTTTCGCTGCAGAAAAAAATTATTAATAGGTCTATAGCTCGTTTCGAACCAGGATACTTAAAAAAATAAAATAAAATAAAATAAAATAAAATAAAATAAAATAAAATAAAATAAAATAAAATAAAATAAAATAAAATAAAATAAAATAAAATAAAATAAAATAAAATAAAATAAAATAAAATAAAATAAAATAAAATAAAATAAAATAAAATAAAACAAAATAAAATAAATCAAAATAAAATAAAATAAAATAAAGTAAAATAAAATAAAATAAAATAAAACAAAACAAAATAAAATAAAATAAAATGAAATAAAATAAAATAAAATAAAATAAAATAAAATAAAATAAAAGAAAATAAAATAAAATAAAATAAAATAAAATAAAATAAAATAAAATAAAATAAAATAAAATAAAATAAAATAAAATAAAATAAAATAAAATAAAATAAAATAAAATAAAATAAAATAAAATGAAATGAAATAAAATAAAAGAAAATAAAAGAAACTGAACTGAATTAAAATAAAATAAAATAAAATGAAATAAAATAAAATAAAATAAAATAACATAAAATAAAATAAAATAAAATAAAATAAAATAAAATAAAATAAAATAAAATAAAATAAAATAAGATAAAATAAAATAAAATAAAATAAAATAAAATAAAATAAAATAAAATAAAATAAAATAAAATAAAATAAAATAAAATAAAATAAAATAAAATAAAATAAAATAAAATAAAATAAAATAAAATAAAATAAAATAAAATAAAATAAAATAAAATAAAATAAAATAAAATAAAATAAAATAAAAGAAACTGAATTGAATTAAAATAAAATAAAATGAAGTAAAATAAAATAAAATAAAATAAAATAAAATAAAATAAAATAAAATAAAATAAAATAAAATAAAATAAAATAAAATAAAATACAATAAAATAAAATAAAATAAAACAAAATAAAATAAAATAAAATAAAATAAAATGAAATAAAATAAAATAAAATAAAATAAAATAAAATAAAATAAAATAAATAAAATAAAATAAAATAAAGTAAAATAAAATAAAATAAAATAAAATAAAATAAAATAAAATAAAATAAAATAAAATAAAATAAAATAAAATAAAATAAAATAAAATAAAATAAAATAAAATAAAATAAAATAAAATAAAATAAAATAAAATAAAATAAAATAAAATAAAATAAAAAAAAATAAAAAAAAAAATAAAATAAAATAAAATAAAATAAAATAAAATAAAATAAAATAAAATAAAATAAAAGAAAATAAAATAAAATAAAATAAAATAAAACAAAATAAAATAAAATAAAATAAAATAAAATAAAATAAAATAAAATAAAATAAAATAAAATAAAATAAAATGAAATAAAATAAAATAAAATAAAATAAAATAAAATAAAATAAAATAAAATAAAATAAAATAAAATAAAATAAAATAAAATAAAATAAAATAAAATAAAATAAAATAAAATAAAATAAAATAAAATAAAATAAAATAAAATAAAATAAAATAAAATAAAATAAAATAAAATAAAATAAAATAAAATAAAATAAAATAAAACAAAATAAAATAAAATAAAATAAAATAAATCAAAATAAAATAAAATAAAATAAAATTAAATAAATGAAATAAAATAAAATAAAAGAAAAAAAAATAAAATAGAATAAAATAAAATAAAATAAAATAAAATAAAATAAAATAAAATAAAATAAAATAAAATAAAATAAAATAAAATAAAATAAAATAAAATAAAATAAAATGAAATGAAATGAAATGAAATGAAATGAAATGAAATGAAATGAAATGAAATGAAATGAAATAAAATGAAATGAAATGAAATGAAATGAAATGAAATGAAATAAAATAAAATAATATTAATAGGTCTATAGCTCGTTTCGAACCAGGATACTTAAAATAAAATAAAATAAAATAAGAGAAAATAAAATAAAATTAAATAAAATAAAATAAAACCAAAGAGTTCCCTTGGAAAAGTTGCCCATATTTCGAACACGACTGTACCTACGCGTTTAAGCTCATTTGTACTGATTTTCTTTCATACGCTAGTATATCGAATCACTTCATATATCTGCCTCTATATCCCCTCTTTCTGTTAATCTGCGAAATGTGTGGCAATATAAAAATGTGACATGCCTTAATTAATGGCTGAAGGTGGCAAGTAAAATGTTGCACTTAATTTCCTTGCCATTGCCCTGCTGCAACTTGTCCTTAACTTTATTGTATTGTTCTACACGTATGTTTCCTTGTTGTTGTTGTTTTTGTTGCTGTTGTCTTTTGTGATACACAATTATACCGCTACATTTATGGCGAATCGTGTTTTTTTTTTTCACTTTCACGTTCATACCACAAAACTCGTACTACAAGCGACTGCATGCCACAGTCTTTAGGCGCAGCGGTCGCAGCTGTTTTCAACGCATCGCTGACATCGGCATACAAGACATGAGTGCGTGAAATAAAATTTATAGGCTGAGCTTGAAGTAAAAGGCCAAGCAAAATTTATTGCATATTTCACGATTATTCTTGTATGCTTTGCTTGAATGTACTCGCTATCGACAGGATTAAAATTGGGCGCGTTGCTCAGAATAAATGAAAGTAAACATTTTGACCGATCAACCAATACTTCAGCATTATATACTTTTATATAGACATATATGTATGTATGTATGTAATATATAGTTATTATGTATTTATTGCTCTATTAACTTTTCCCGATTTTGGAGCCTTTAAATGAACTTCAGATCACAAAATACTGGCACTGTGTCAATTAATCCATTTTCGGGTTATTCACAAAAGAAAAGTGTCATAGGGAACATGAATCCTAATATCTTAGGATAAGTCTTTTTTGTAATTATTGGTTTTCAAGTCATTACACATCCTTTGAAAAGCTATAACTCAACTGAAGTGAAACTCCAATGGATGCCAAGTCAACTTCTTTGCCGGTAAATGGTAATAACATGAGCTCGCGGTTTGATATTTTTCACCCTTGACGGAAGGAGGACCCAAAGGTAATATTTGTGTTTTTTTCATGCTGGAAGTTTCTACTAAAGATCAAGTCAAGCAGAATTATCTCACTGAACCTCGATCAAATGGGAAGATGGGCATGGAGTGTATTGATGCTTACAGCGCACTACCCTCTGCAGATGCTTACTCTAACTACTGTATAGAGCTTGTGATTTACCTTCGAGCCACTTGCTTAGCTTATCCGTAGCCACCTACCCAGAACCAAACTTAATGCAGCCAATAGAATTCTAAAGGTCCTATTATCGGCCACGTTCGCATCACGAGTATTCGTTTGGTCCAAGAGATCTGCTTAACAATAGCGAGGGATGTCGTTATGCCAGTCGTATGCCTCCTTATGAACTTAAGTTTACAGGAAATTCACAGAGCTTGTGACACGTTTTAATAGTTCCCTCGCATTCTTCACCAACGTCCCTTAGTTTACCCAGCTACATCACTTTAACAAGGATTACTAGGTCGTCGGCGAAGGAGGCTAACATTTAATAGTCTCCGCATTCATTCTTCCACCCACTTCTCTTTCCCGCACTTCTTTTTCGAATGCTTCTCTTGATCTTCCAAATAAAAAATAATTGAAATCGCATGATATATTCGCAAGATAAAATGCTGCATGATCTACTTTAGTTGGCAGCATTGATTAATAACTTTTCAATGGAAAGATGCATTAAATGTCGCTGCTCAAGTCCATCACACAAATGTCCCAATGAAAAGCTTAAAACTTTCTCAAACTTTCTTATGCTTCTGCATACGTTTGCTTCGTGCCACTTTCTTTTCATAATCAAACAAAAGTTTTTTAATTTTTTTCTTCTGTTACCAACTTCGTTTGTATATTTAACCAATTGCTCTGCTATGTATGTATGTATGTGTGTATGCGTAAGTACAGTTGATCATTTTCATTGCAAATCGCCGGGGCCCACTTTGTCAATGTGTCACGCTGCAAGCTGTATGCATCCATCAGCGTGTCGCAATACCGCAGCTGCTGCAAAATGTGAAATGTTGAAATACGATGCTCCTCACTGATGCCACAACATGCCGCTTTTATAGAGCCTCTTCACTCCACACACACACATACACACATACACACACACACACACACATGCATGCTTGCTTGCTTATGTGCTCGCATGAGTGTGAATCGGGTATTATGTTTACCAAAAGTACCAACTCGCCATGTCATTCATGTGTCACCGCAACTTGGCAACGTACAACGCTGGGCTCATACACAGCACTGTCATACAACTCGCACTCACACACTTGCACTCGCACGCACACTCTTATGAATTTTGCTCCATTTCGGAAGTGTGAATGTAGTGACAAGGCATTTGCCTGTGCTACCCAGCTACTGCTAACTAGCATTGGACGTCTGTCCGTTAGCGATTTTGATGGACAAAGTGTCTTCCAATGATTTGTAATACATACTTTTGGTGTTGAATATTTTGCTTTCAGGAATTTTGTTTTTGTTTTTGCGCGTTTGTTGTTGTTGTTATTGTTATTGTTGTTTTTATTTCACCAATAAAGAGTTATGTTGCATGAACTAACTTTGTTGATTTGCCGCCTTGCTGCTTTACGCCACGTATCCGACGACATAAAGCCACAAAATGAGACTCACTTTGGCAATCGTTGTAGCGTTACACTAAGACTAACACACATATGTATGTATATATGAACAAATGATAAGCTGCAGTCAAGGCAACTAGTTGTAAACTAGTTCAAAATTGCATGTTTTGCGGATGTATTTTAGAGCTCCTCCTCGCGTAGGTTTATGGCGGCACATTACTACGGATATATGCTACGATTCTACTACCAAGCTGGAGGCAGCGTGTGGAAACTACATCTCGTAGTAGTTCAAAACTAGTTATTTAAACTCCACAACGCAAACACAAAATATTACAAGTACTCAGCCACAAGCTCAACCGTGTTTTTATGATGAATACAGTGCTGTGTAAAACAATAGCAATGAAGCGCTCATCTACTGTATTAACAACTTCCCTGTCCAGTGAGTCATATGTGACTCACGCAAGTGTATTGAAATAAGTGCATGAGTCACATGTGACTCATTTGTCTATACAACTTACAGAAGAGAAAGATCCTATATGCTCACATGTGACTCATTGAAAGTGGCAAACATGATTTTTTTTTTTGCTACGTTCATGAGTCACATTTGACTCACAAAATTATTTATAAAAATAATATTTTATAATATATGTTCCTATTACTCAGTTCAGCAATACAAAAAACTAGTGGACGTTGGGCGTTTACAAAGCGCTTTGTATGGGGACAGGGAAGTTCTCAATATTAAATATTTTTGGCCCGGAAATATATTTGGGTAAAAGTTAGAAAAAAAATATAACCTAACAACATTAAGCCCTATATTAAGATCGTTCCTTAGCTTAAGAATTATTAAAATAATTTTTGTCATGATCAGTAATCTTTGGCACAAATCGAGAAGAGAGACTTTAATCAATAACGAAATTTCAATTAGAAAACTATACATAAGATTCTAGACTAAATCGGTATATGTATGTATCTCATTTAATCTTACTCTGGACTGATCCAATTACTGGCTCCTGTTAAATCAAATACGTGCTAAACAACTTCCAAGTTTTGTGAATTGTCTATTGAAATTTCTAAATGTCCCATGCGCGCTACTATTTTATTGCTAGCAACTGTAAATATTAGCATTCTTACATCGAATTGACAATTTGTTTGCTCAAGTGAACCATGAAAATGCCACATGACAAAATGGTTTCCTTTCGCTTACATCCTCGCTCCATCCATCCAACTATCGTCATTCGTCCTTCTTTATCGTTTCGCCTTAGTTTTATTTTGGTTTTTACCAACAACGCTACGCGCTTACATTGCCTTTGCTCGCATTTGACTGTGACTGTGCGACAGTTAACGCCACAACACAATAACAACCACAACACAATTACATACATACAAAGCGCTTCATAGCTATGTATGTATGTTATATTTTCCTTTCAGTTATTCCGCTACAATGTGCAACATACAATTGCCTGGCAGGCAACTCTTCTTGCTTGTCACTTCGCCCAACTGACAAGTGAATCTTCCGGTTTGTTTGGTTATTGTTTCTTTGAATCGTCAAAATACAATTTGCTTGAAGTGCAGAAAACGACTATCAAGTGAAATCAAATGTCATGTGAAAAATTTGTAAAGGAAGTGAAATTTTTGAGTACAAGTTTTTGTATTTGTTTTTTTTTTTTTTTTTGATTTATCAAAACAAATATTGGGACGAATTGTGTGCAAGTGACACACACACAAAGTCTTAAGCCATTTGGAGACCATTATTTTGTATTTATCTATCACATCAGCTTTATGGGTTCACTGGATGTTATGTATTTGTTATGCAAAAAATATTTGCTTACAATTATTTAAGGGATTTAGTTCATCGCTCGGCAGTTGATCTATACATCCACTGGTCGTCTGATTTTCTCTTAATTTTATTCGTCCACCCATTCAAACAATTTCTAAAGTCAATACAGTCCATCTCCAGCTTAACTTATTCTTCTTGTCATAGATAGAATCAAATGTGATCACACCACAAATAGGAGAAGAAGATGAGTGATGTGATGTAATATCATAACAATTCACACGAATAGAAAGGCACAGTTAAACGAGGAGAAGAAACCTCTTAAAATTATTTACGTCGGCATATGATAGACTTCAAATAATGTGATATGATATCCTATCAAAAGTCAAGTCATCGCATAGTGTGATCTCAGCACAAAAATTAGAAGGAGAATAATAAAAACGTCATACGATATTATTTGATATGATATAATGCGGAATGATGTGATATCAAGTCATCGATTGGAACACACTGTGATCGCAGCACAATGAGTAAAAGAAGAGTGATAAAAGGCCTTATTGCTTCATATGATATGACTTGAAATGGTGTCTTGTGATATCACAAAAATTCAAATCATGATATGATATAATGTGATATTGATATTTTATCAGAAATCAAGTCATCAATAAAATCAAATTGTTATCACAATACAAAGAGAAGAAAAAAATGATAAAGAGGAAAGGTGACTTCATATCACATGATTTGATAAGATATGATATTAAATCATGTGATGTGATATCATATCCAGTTCACCGAAAGAAACACACTCTGATCACAATACAACGAGTAAGAGAACAATGATAAATTGTCTTATTACGTCATATTATAAGCTTCTAAAAACAGGATGTAGTATCATATCAATTCATATCATCTGAAATTATGGGATACTGTATACTATCAGAAGACAGGTCATAGATAGAATCGCACTGTAATCGTATGCATAAATCACAGCACAGAGAGAAGCATAACAATGATAAAAATAAAGAGTGATTTCACAAGATGTGATTTAAGGTGATGTGATATGATATCATATCAAGGAGAAGAAGGAATTATGACTTCCTATGGTATGATTTATAATGGTGTGAAATGATATCATATCAATTCCTTACTACAAAGGCACTGTCAACACAGTACAGAAAGGAAAATAAATGAACGGAAAAATCGAATTAAAAGAATTTTACAGATATTACTAAGTGATGGATTTATTCATAGTTATTTTTCACAGCACACAAATAAATATTTTATTTCCTTTTTCTAGCAAGACTCACACTTTCTCACATGAAGTGATATGATACATATTATGTGAAATTGTTGGTCGATGTGATATCATACAACTACTATGTATTGCAAAGCACTGAAAATACTTAAATCAATTGAAATCAAATTTATAAACTCGTATAGAACCCACGAAATATGCGCTAACATCAACGTGAAATTTTAAGATGCCACATGATATGATATAAGTCAACGTGATATGCTGCTGTGATATGACATCATACAATTTGAAAATAACAAGATTAACAAAAAAAGTGGTCATTCAAAACAAGAAAATACAAATAACTGTAATTAAAACATGCGATATCAATAGCTTGACATGCTGTGATATCACATGACGCGCTTTTCATAACAAATAAAAATATAACGATCTAAAATTTTTTTAAGATTCGCAAGATATTTGAGAAGTCAAAATCACTAGACCGTATTATTATTCAGCATCAAAAATCACACAAGATCACAAAACCAAAAGCCAAACGCCAACGGTTACGCATCACAGGTGCTATCACGCCATATGATACGTTGACTGACAAATTAGCGCCATTTTATCTAATATTTCCAAGCTGTCAACATTACTCATTGCTGTCATTATTTGTCTCACTTATTCAATCATTTTATTACTTTGTTATTTTATGTTGCCACACCAACAACAGACTAGTGCGGTGCTATCACTTCAATACATACAAACATAAACATATTTCAGCCAAATGTCAGGTGCTTGACTATGAGAATGCTGTCATTGTGATGTGTGCTGTTGTTGCTTTGCCTTGTTAGTTTGCAGCGTCGTAGCAACGATTGTCATTATTCCATTTACAGCAGAAACAATTCAATTTGGAGAGGTTACTACGACTATTAAATGAAATAAATATATGAATGCTCTGTTAGTGGATAGTGTGCGCCTACCAGTACAATGGACACGAGTTCATATTTATTGTTGTAATCTATTCTTGTGTGATGTGCTCAGATAACGGAATCAATTTACTAAATTATTTGTGTATGCGTCAAAGCGGCAAGAGTATGTTAGTTACAACTTTGATATATGTACATAAAAACAACTTGCAGAACATGAATGTATACCCAGTAGTGCTGGTTTTTATAAACTTTTGTATTATGTTGTTGTAGGCAAGCACATGCACATGATGGAACAAAGGCAAAACTGAAAGATCGAATTATCTGAACCGGAACTAAAAACTGAAGAGGTATTTTTGCAAGTATATCACATCGAGAACTAAATCCAAAAGTCTCACCTAATCTTTAATTCATTCCTCATTTAAAGAAGACAATAAACCGCAAACTTCGGGCATTTCAGTAATCAACAAAGTTTTCAGCTACTAGGTACTTGGTATTATTACACAATTCTACATGCCATCAGCTTTTCTGCCACATCAACTGGAAGTGAGTGCATGAGGAAACAATGAAGCCAGCACTCACATCTGCTACATGCAATATTAGAGGAGGTTACGTATACGCACAGGTGTCCCACGGTATGAACTAAGCAAAATGTAGCAGAGCAGAGAAAATAGAAAATCAGGTAACATAATGTCAACACGTACACACATATTGCATCATAAATAATTATATATATATACATATATGTGTGATTGTGCCCCCTTCCCCGCCTACGTGCGTGCATAGAGGCAATCAGGTAATCAAGGGTCTACCACGTTTTTGCCGCCCTGTACTCATCACGCTCGACCAATTCACCCACTTTGTCTGTTATTCAATACAATTTACTACACATTTACGATTACGAAGCGAGCGCGAATATTGTGCAATGCCTGCCAATTGAATTATAGTAACGGTTGCTGCTGTCATTGCTATATTACAATATTATTGGAGATACACTTTGGGCATAGCAAATGGCGTAAATGGTGAACGGTGAGTGGTGTATGGTGAATGGTGTATGGTGAGTGATGTCGGTTAACTTGTTGTTGATTGCAAATTTATGTTACGGTAAACGTTTGTAATGTCTGGCAGCCGCATTTTACAATGTGAAAGTTTCCATTTTAGCATGAGTATGCACGCTAGCGTATTGGTTGTTAAACGTGTTAGACTAAGTGAACTATAGGGTGCATTCCATTCTAGTCGGCATATTCGAGTATTCGAAATGCTTCCACTTATTATTGGGCACGCTTAACAAGTGCTGAGCGATGCATTAAAAGCTTGCTAAGACCTCTTACGCTTTTCAAATTTTTTATTTTTTTTTAATTTAACTTTAAAAGTTAGCGATGTGCCATAATGTCAATGGAATTAATGTTCCACACTAAATTTTGAAAATATTGCAGAAAAGCGTCACAGCTGTATATTTGACATAAAAAATTAAATGCGTATTAATGTCAGTGACTTTATTTCTGTTGACATTATGACACTTCAACGAAAAGTTGCTTTGAAATATCCCAATTATTGTCGAGTCACCCATGTGCGGCGCATCTCCAGCACACTCATTGTGAAGTGCGTGTCATCATGTTTTGTATGTATGTATGTATGTACGAGTATGTGTTGTTGCCTTGTTCTATACACCTTTTGTAC
The DNA here is from genome assembly GCA_951509765.1 of Sphenella marginata. NCBI lineage: Eukaryota > Metazoa > Arthropoda > Insecta > Diptera > Tephritidae > Sphenella > Sphenella marginata. Next base: position 105,864,556 of record OX608079.1, read on the forward strand.
GTTCGTTTTGTGGTAATGTCATTAAAATTCATTTATTATTAGATTACGCTTCCACTACAAATACGAACGCGCCAAATGTTATTGTTGTCGCTGTTGCTCCTGTTGTTATTTTTAGTACTTTCACGTGGGCGCCACTAGGTGACAAGCAATCTTGTACATCAAAAGCAATAATACAACAACAATAATGAAACAATAATACCCAATAACACTTAATCATAATACATCACCAAATAGACAAAATACTTATACAAATACAATGTTGTTGTTGTTTCATGTCAACTCTAATGTTGTGAACAAAAACAAAAGCAAAGTCAAGTTGAAATATCTACAAATGACCTTTTATGAAAACAAAATGATGTGTAGTGATTTTTCGAATGAAGCTAATCAAATAATTTTAGTATCACATAATAATTAATATGTACATACATATGTACATATGTATGTAAGTATGTATAGATAAATGATACACAATTATGACTTAATTAGTCATTTGAAATAATCTTTATATATAAATCGATTAGCAATGCTTCAGAATGTTATTTGTATTTGTTATATTAAGTATGGTGCAATTTAGTAAATTAATATATATTTGAATCAAGATTGGGAGAAGTAATTAAACTAGTTGTTAGCTGAACATTGAAAGAGAAGTTAATCGAGAGCAAAGTGTGATTTGTTGCTCTTAGCTAAGCACAAACGTTTCAATGCAACTGGTTTGAATGCAAAATGAAGTTTTCGTGAAGTGTCATAATGTCAATGGAAATAAAGTCACTGACATTAATGCGCTCTTCAAAAGCCATATTAATCCATTTTCGCATAGAGAACTAAGGGAAAATTATTTTGTGAATTAATATCGTTGACATTAATTCTCTTTGGATTGTGTCACACCCATTTTCCAAAATTTGAAAAAAATACCAAAAAAATTCTCTCTATTAATAACTTCCAAAATCTAGCATGTTCTGTTTTCCTACCTCCCTCTTAGAAAACTTAAGTACAAAAGTGGGCGTGGTCGTCCACTGATTTTATTTTTTCGTCATGGTCGCACTCTACACGACCATAGTCAACCTTGCAACAAGCTTCGTCACTCTATCTTACACGGTTCTAAAGTAATTAACAGTGAAAATTTGAAAATTTTTTCACGCATATTTGGGCGGTGCCACACCCCTTTTTAGTAAAATCGACAGTAGGATGACCAATTAAAAAAAAGTTACCTAAATTTATTATTGCAGCTGCTTTTATTGTTGTATTATCTCAATTTCTACATTTTTCGAAATTTTCGATATCGAAAAAGGAGGTGTAGCTATGATTCAATTTCGCTCGACTTCGGGCTTTTCTTACGAGTACTGATGTATTCATTTGCGGAGTGTGGCCCATTCATGGATCTAAGTTGACAAATGAGGTTGAAGGATGTATTTAAGGACATAAGCTGTAATTATTTCTTTCGTTTTTTTCATTTGCATGCCTTTTTAATTCCCAACCAGTTTATAAAATATTCCTAAGATATAGTTAATGTTTTACCATCTCGAATCGGATTTGTGCACAGCGCACATGAGGTGGCTAATCCAGGGCTCATACCTCAGAGAAACAAATAGTCACCCCAAATTCATACATATAAAGTGTAAATGAGTAAAATTGTTGACTAGGCAGCATAAAATCCCTTTAAGACAGCAACAACAAAACAAATAAAGTTAAAAGAATTTCAAAAGATAATTCTTCAGCTGAAAGCCCTCTAGGTCTTTGAATTAATCAAAGCTAATTTTCCGTTTCTCACGGCTTTGGTAGTCCACAAATATGTTGAAAGTAATATATCAGCGCTTTTCTAATTAGCTAATTAGAATACTAACTTAAGACTTGCTATTCTTCAAAACTTCATTTTGTTATCCATTCCGTGAATTAACAAAAACTTTAATATAACTATTCTATTTTTTTATAAATTTGTTTTGCCTGCAGTTTTTAATTATTAACAACAAATTAACACGTTTCAATTACAAAGGCTTCACAAACTACACAGACGAGCACACACACACATACATACAAGAGGAAATACTTCATCACACGTACGGTGTATGACAGCATTTGTAAATATATTTCTTTATTTCAATAGTTTTAAAAATATATTAACCCTCTTTGTATTAATATTTTATGCACCCCTTTCACGCACTCACGCAAAAAAAATCTTACTCCCCTAAAAGCAATAACACTCACACGCACACACACATACACACAGATGCGCTTGTATAGTACATGTTGCCCCTAACGATGTTGACCTCGCTCTCGTTCATTAATGCAACAACAGCAATGCAACTTTGAAACTTATGAAAAACGAGGCACATTTATGTAGTTTGAGTTTGAGTTGTTGTTGTTTTCATTTTTTTCAATACACACATATCTTTTCTTTATTTGCAATGTTTTTTTTTTTGTATTTTTTGTTTTCACTCATATCCGCTCATGTCCTTCACTTCCGGTTCCGTTGATGCGATACAACGCAATAGCGAAGATGTGCAAATAAAGCATAAAATTTTAAAATTTATGATCTGCGCTAATTGCGTGCAGCCAATTAATTTATGACAACCATTTTGCAATACGTTGGGAGGTATAAAAGTATAAGTGCAACAACAACGATGGCACAGACAGCTTGGTGTGAATGTATAGTGTGTCAAACGAACTAGTTGTAAACTACTTCACAATTAGTGTGAATAATTAGTTGATTGAGTCACCCAAGTCTATTTTTTTCGGTTAGAGAAACTGATATTTTGAACTTGGGATCGTTTATTGAGCGAAGATAATCCAAATCAACAGTTTTTCGAATTTTTGTTTGTTTGTCTCTATGTTTGCGCGCGCATCAGTTGAATATTGCGGAATAGATTTGGGTGCGAGTTGTGCCGTTTCGTACCTAGGTATCCAACATACAGTATAAAGTACCTTTCAATGCCATAGCTATACCAGTTTCGGAGTTATGCAACAACATATGACCCAAGATGACCCAAAATGTCTTAGCACAATATGGGTATCAAACTAAAGGTGCTAATGAGTGCTGCAATAGCCGATTTCATTAAGTGTCATATCTCAACTAGTTTCGGAGATATAATGTTTTAAGTTCTGCCAGTTTTTTCTAGTAACTAGACTATAAAATTCATAAACTCTCAAAAAGCTAGTGTTTTATGTAGGCTATTTTGTTGTTTTACTGTAGGGATATGTTGCTGTAAACAAGAACGCATACGCTTATAGAGACGAGCTGGATTTTATGTGCATATCTCTGTGCATGAAAAAACTATAAAAAACCTGGATATGAATGGTTGTTATATTAAAAGTTTTGAAACTTTTTCACACACCATGAAAATTCGTTTCAGTAATATATGTTTTTTTTTTAACTTTGTTTACCCAACAAGCAAAATGATGGAGATGTATTTTACTAACTAATGTCTCACGAGGTAGGTAGCTGGCGCTATGAAGATACAATTTGAAATGATTGAAATTCTAAAAGCTGGTGCATTGTGTCAATTCTTTAAAAAATTATTAAGAAACGAAAAAATCGATTACGTGGTAGCCTTGAAAAAAATTGTGAGATTCGTTTTTGAAAAAATATTTCGATATAGGGAGATCTTCGAAAGAGTTTACTATACTCCAAAACTTTTTTGAAAAACGTTTGAAACATTAAAAAATCGCTAAAAACTATAATCAGTATCATCATCTTTAGTGAGTGTCAAAATATCGCATGAAAATTGTCAAAGTTGTTGCTCGCTAGTTGGGTAAAATAGCTTCTGATTTGCATGCAACTACACGCATTATAAATTATTTGTTTTAAAAAAATGTTCATTGCATGTTTTTTGCCACTTCCAATGCTCATTTATGTAGAGCAGTAGCGCCTTATTGTTTGTTATATAGTTTATTTAAGCCATATTGACATACAACCGCATGCAGGACTGGACCAGCCATGGGCCAAAATATGGACAACGTTGCATGGCCGCAAAAGTCGAAAGTGACTGAACCAGTGCTAAACCAAAAATAAATTTGAATAATTGTTAAATTGAATATTTGGAAAAACATTTTGGCATATTAAAAAAAAAAATTATGGGCCCCTGACAGCACTTAACCTAACATCAATAACTGCTAGCTACGGCTCTGTCTACATATACAAGTTTACTTTATTCGCACGCACACTGGTGATCGCCTCGGATATTGCATCGCATAAAAGCCTCTAAAGTAAATACATACTACATATAATTAATTACCATTGTTCTCTTCGGTAAATGGAAAAGTTTCCATTTTCACTACAACCTCCACTGTTCTGCTTAAAAGAATTTATATTTTTTACTAACCGGAAATTCTTCTAAGTCTATCTGGGTTGAATTGTTTCAATCTTAGATGCAAAAACAATGCAGAAATTAGCTGCTCGGACTTCCTTTGAGCAACTATTTTGTACGAACTTTTCTTGCGGATCAGCCTTATTAAAATGTAACCTACAATTGACTGTAAAGTA
>OX608079.1:105874032-105975032 GCA_951509765.1 Sphenella marginata
TGTTATGTTGTGTTATGTTATGTTATGTTATGTTATGTTATGTTATGTTATGTTATGTTATGTTATGTTATGTTATGTTATGTTATGTTATGTTATGTTATGTTATGTTATGTTATGTTTATTTTCTTTTTATTCTTTTTTTATTTTATTTCATTCTAAGATTCTTCGATTTATTTCACGTTTTCGTTCATTTTACTTAATTTCATTTCCCAAAGATGTAGTAACCACAAATGTTATGAAACTGTTATGAAATTTTCCAACTAGTTTTAAAGTAGTTTCCAACTTTTTGCTTTGACTGCTTTGATAGCTGTCATCAATTTTTGTGAATACGTAGGAGGCATAGTTTTAGGCGCTACTTTTTAATGTTGAATAGTTGTAATTTTAGACTTTCACAAATGTTTCGTTTAATGTGTTTTTTGTTATGTTTGCTTTCTATTCACCCAAGTTGTTGATAACCCAAAAAAAAAAAAACGAACTGTTAAGTGGTACCTGCGTGTCATGCCAGCATATTTTATGTGGCAACAAGTGAGTGTGTTGTTTTAGGCTCAATGAAAGGCTGTCTTTATTCATAGATATTTCGATAATGGAAAGCCTAAAATGTTGGGTGTTAATGTTTATCGAGTTTCAAGTTGGCGTAAAAGTTGAAGTGCGTTTTTGAATGCGGAAAATTATGCATAAATATACCAGCAACGCCTAAAAATGTATAAAACACTCGCTCGCCTACAGACAGAAAAGAGGTGTTAAGGTGTGGCAGAATTCATGCTTTAGCCGCTATTAATTGTAATGTATTTGAATGTGGAAATTGGTTGTCAGTCGTTTAAGATAAGGAAAATACTAATTGAAATGTTGTCAAAGTTTGTTGAAATTTCAGGGCGTGAGATTGTTTATTGTTGTGTTTAGAAATGCAAATTAATTGTATATGTATGTGTTAAGGTGATGTGAAAAGAGCTTATGAAAAAATTTCGAATATTGAGGTTGTGTATGCTGTTGCGTACCTACTGAGCAAACTGATTTCTTTATAGTTGGCTCATTTTTTTAGAATATCCATCTTCATACTAGACAAGAGCTGAGCTCAACTCTTTCTTGGAACCTGATTTCTTTTAACGACAATGGCAGCCTTAGAAGACTCCCAAGCTAAACACCAATTTTGTTAATTTCTCCATACAACAATACTTCCTTTGTTGGTCAAACAGATGGTATAATCAGCTCTCTTCCCTTACCCTCAACCTTTGGAAAATTGCTAATGAACAAATGACATGTGACCTAGAAACTGCCTCAAAAGTTCAAAAATATTGGTAACAAAAATGCTGCGCTTCATCAGCTGGAGTTTCTTAAGCGCATAAATTTCTTTGTCACATAATTTTACGAAATAGTTTCATAAATTTACACATTTTAGTATTTCAATTTTATTACTTGAGTTAAGCATTATAGCCCTGACCCAATTTGTGCGTATTTATATGAAGCAACTTTATTAGTAAAGCAATAAATTCAATATTTGCTTCGCATTTAAGCTCAGCTAATCCTCCCCATTTTACATAACTTGCTTTGAATTATGTAAAAGTAACTCATACGCCCCACCCCCACTTAGCAGGAGGCTGACTTCACTGCGTTTGAAATGAGCGCAATTTCAATACAATGCACCTACGACGCAGCGCATTTCCCACAAGTAAACAACAAAAATGGTGCGCTATAAAATGTAGTAAATTTTGAGATTTTCCTTTGTTTAGCAAGAAAATGTATAAACAATTTACCAAATACGTAGGCGCGGCAATGCCTTCCACCATGAAGAGGCATGAGTTGAATAGCAGCAGGCAGTCAGCTGTGTGGCGCACTGCAAGCCAACAACGCACGCACGCACGCACGCAAGCTCCCCCTGCTGTGCTTAGGTGTGCAGTTGAACTTTAAAAATACTTTAGGAAATTATGTTTTAAAACTTAACTAAAACAAAAGGGGGCGCATAGTAGTACATAAACTACAACAAAACAAAAAACCAAAAGAGAAACAAAAACAAAAGCAAAAATGCAAAAGCAAAGTTTTATGAAATCTTATAAAATAATTTTTCGAAAATTATGTACTGTATGCGCTAAAGGAGCTGTTAGAGGGGGGTGCTGCTAATGCTGTATACCGCTGCAGGCTATTCATGCTTATATTGAATAAATATTAAACAAGAGTGGGCGTTGCGTTTTGGACATACCAACAAAGCCAGCTAGCAAAAACTTAAGCACTTTTGTGAAAAGTTTCTTCAAAAACCATTTGCTCTTGCATGTGGGGTTGGTTGTTGTTGCTGTGCACTTTGCGTTCGCTGCGCTGTTGGTGCCTTGATGCTATTGCGTATATAAAGTATACCAATGTGTGTGTGTGTGTGTGTGTAATAACAATTTGCAGCTGCGCAACAAAATGAACTGGCCATTTGCATGCAAGCTCAAAAGTGGCATAGAATGCTATGTGTGGCAGTCAGCGGTTGTTTGGTTGTTTGTGGGTTAGATGTAGATGATGGTGCTGTGAAGGCTACTTTTTCATTTTCTTTAACGCAAAATGAATACATAAAATTAAAAACAATTTTAAATACAATTCCCACATTGGAAAATATTTTGCTGGAGCTCACAGAAATAGGCGCGTGCTTACGAAATAATTTGCGCAAATAAAGCGACCACTTTTCCCGCTACTCCATTGCAAATAAGCCGAAATAAGTTTGTAGGCAGTAGATTTATGAGGTAGGAGAGAGTCTTATACAAAGCTGCAGGTGCCAGGCGTACTTTTATTTTATTTTATGTTATTTTATTTGATTTTCTTTTATTTTATTTTATTTTCTTTTATTTTATTTTATTTTATTTTATTTTATTTTATTTTATTTTATTTTATTTTATTTTATTTTATTTTATTTTATTTTATTTTATTTTATTTTATTTTATTTTTTTTATTTTCGGAGCAGTAGCTTAAAAGGTAAAAGAATCTATTAAATAATATTTTAAAATTTTCACAATCTGCATATACTCGTAAATCTACACTTTTACATTCACTTATGTTTACCCAAGTGCATTTGAGAGTGCAGCAAAAGCAAAGGGGCAAAAGCTGCTCAATTCAACTGATACGCATTTTTTTGATTAACTTGAAATATGCAACGCGCACTGTAAAGAGGCAATATTTTTTTAAATTTTTTTTTGTGATTTTTCCAAAAATTTTATGAAAAACACCAATTCAGAAAAATAAATTGTTAAAAATATTTAACAAAAACAACATGAAGAGTTCAAAAAAAATATAACTAAATGGCACAAAATAAATATAAGTGAGATGTAAATTGGTGTAGATATGCGCACTAAACCCAGTAGGGAAAATATTGGAGGTGAAATGTTTGTGCAATAAAAAAAGCGATGCTATCAACTCGTTTCAGGGATATAATGATTATGATTGGCCTTAGGAATAGTAAAATGCGCCATCTTACTGCTAAATTCAAAGCTAAATTTTAAGCCAGCGATGGCCTAGCAAATTCATGGGCCAGCAACTCGCTTACCCAGGGATATTAATCGACCACTTATATGCAACTCGCTTAATTTTTGATTATTTGTTCCTTTGCTACTGGGATAGCACATATTGAACATTTACATACAACTAACGCATATCAAGTGTCACATACATCCTTTATACTTTACTACATAAAGGGTTATACTTTAATATACAAATATCGCTCTAAGCACTCATGCAACTACATACATACATTTGCTGCTGTACATGGCGTATACGTTACATTTAGAGATTTATTAATTTGCATAGCGAAAAAAAATGCACGCGCACTTGTTTTACGACAACAAAAAAAAAATGTACTAAAATTGACAAAAGGTTTACAAACATAATAAATATTTCCCTACTAGTAGCCTGCAGCTAAGGGTTTAACAGTCAAAAAAAATCTATCAAACGAAATATGGATGATATAAATTACAACAGCAAATTTGAGCTGCCCATATATGTACATATGTACATACATACATATGTATGTATGTACTACAAGAATAGGGCTTAACAAAAATTCGACAACTCAATAAAAAAATTTTAAAACATCTGAACACGTTAAAGTAAGGTATCGAAAGGCACTTTCGCAATGTCTAAAAACTTAAATAACATTTTCTTTTTTCTGTTGGTTTTTTTTTTCAATTATGCATTTGTTTAAAAAAATGTATAAAAACAATTTTTTTTTTCAGTGTAATATTACATTTTTACAGTGTATATTTTTGAAAGTTCATTTAATTACCTTTTTAGTGGTACAAAGATCGTTGAAATAGATTCAGCCGTTCCGTAGTAATCACAGTCTAAACGTACCTATTACCGTTGTTTGCCAGATATCGATACCTTGCCACGCCCACATTTTAAAAATAATGCATTAAAAATTAGGTTTCGGTGTCTAAAAGAGTCGGATTCAAAATGTGCCTCTTTATATGTTTTGATATGAAATTCATCATATAATAAAATATAACAAAGGGTCTTCTGCGCGTACCTACAATGAGCCAAAAAAGCAGGTTTTATAATTTCTGTCCATCTGTCTGTATGTTTGTTCGCGCATCACTCGAAACCCGCTGCATATAATTTCTTCCAATTTTTATGATATATTGCTACATATTTAACTTAAAATAAAAGATACGTTTTATTTCAGAAATTGCAACAAAATTACCTCAAACTTCAGTCGACAAGAGATGGATTGCTGTAAAACTATCAAGACATATAGAATACTTATTTCTGTTATTGATTTGCGTATATACTAAGTTTATTTTTCTACGAAATACAGCCTCATCTTGTTAGCTATAAACACTTTCACAGAACTTTTGTTAATACCCACACAAAGTTCAAATAACATGAAAATTTTTTGTGAAAAATTTTAGTTTCTATTCGATAGAAAAATCAAAGCCATAGCACTCTATTGATTTCAATTTGTTCTTTTTTTTTTTTTTTTTTTCAAATAAATTGCCAATAAACCCGAGTGGCTGCGCGTGTAAAATTTTTAGTAAAATTAACTTTGAAATATAATACCAAAGTGGTTGCTGTAATTCTCGTTTATTGATAGGTTATAAAATAAAATAATAAAATTATTCACTAATGCGTTTGAATATCAAATTTTATTTATTTTTTTTTTGTATTTCTTTCCATTCTCACATTCAAGTTCATTATGGCAACAAAACAATTCTGATAAAAACGATTTCATTATACTAACCAGCAAAAGCTTGAATATTAAGCGACAGCACACGATCTTCTTGCATCCTTCACAATTACACTCGCTTTACTCAACAATGCTGGCAGCTATGCATGTGAAAGTTGTTCGTGTGCGTGTGTGTGTGTGTGTGCCTTGAACTATACTTCGCTCATCTTTACATTATTTGCATTATATTTGAACATTTATTACAAATGTAACTCACTTTCTAAACATAAGAAACTAAATGACTCTGTTACCTTTATTTGATATTTACCTGCATATGTATGTATGTATGTATGTATGAGTTGTGCACATATTCATTGTATTCATTTACATTGATATGTTGGTGTAACAAAGCATAACATGCCACGCTTTTACTTACTTAACTCGTACTTTACTTTTGTTATTAGTTATTGTTATCGTCATATGTAGTACGTACCCTGCGAGAAATGGGCTCGATGAGTGTGGGAGTAAATGTTGGACTGTAACCGAAAATTATATACATCATTGTGTGCTTTAGTAACAAATTCGGCATGACTTATGTCTATTTAAAATACATTCCGTAACATTAGAACAAGTTTTAGAAAAGTGGGCGTGGCTATACACTGATTTTGCTTACTTTTGGCAAAAATTTAGCGTTTTTACGTGAATTATGTATGCCAAATTTTGTTATAATATGGCAACTCTCCTATGAGTTATAGCGACCGAAAAGTTAGAAAAGCCTTGGTCAAGATAAGGCGGGTAACAATATCAACGTAAATAAGGTCAATTGGTTTTATTTCGTATCACAAATAGAAATAACACTTTTAATTTCTCTTAAAGGGCAATAAGTTTCTTTGACTTTATTTCTCTTCATTGACTTTATTTCACTCATAAATTTCTAAACTATTAAAAAAAAATGTCCCAACCGAAAATTTGTAATAAAATATTGAGTGATCTCTAACTTCAAAATTTTTATTTAATAACCTCCATATTATAAATTTAAAAAAATCTTTTATAAATCTTTTTAAAATGAAATTTTGCAACATAAGAGTTTTAAACATTTTTTATGAATATGGGGGCTGGAAGGAATTAGAAAGATTGATTTCCAAAGTGAATTTATTTCGATTGATCTTTAGACAAAAAGGCAATGCCAGCACTATTTCTATTTGAGCTAGGAATAATATCAATGACCAAATTTATCTCTCTGCGCCTGTCGCCGGCTAATAGAATAATCGCTGCACCTCCACTGGTCGAGCGTTATAGCGAATTGAGTATCTAACTTATTTATCTCTGAATTTTTAGTTAGAAATTTAGTCGAAAAAATTAGCGGTTAATAATTTTAATCGGAAATTTTTTACTACTCGAATATTGCAAATCGAGTAATTGCACTCGACTGCTTTCATAATCCATTAACACGGGTAATCGTTTAATTGCTTATTTCGAGCTTTATTTCACCGGCTATGTAGTATCAAAATTCTGAAAATCAAGTAAGAAATTAAACGTCATTATTTTACAGTCTTAATAAAGCATTTTGATTCTTTGCAATTACTAATAATTTAAAATATACGAACGTCTCTATTATGTCAGTAAGAAGCCAACGAATTTTATGAAATTGTGACCTGACAACACTTAAGCACAAATTTCCTTCAGGGTTTGTACTCAGTTCCCATTGACAATGAAGTAAAATGCAACGGAATCTTGAAACGATTCAATGAATGCACAAATGCCAGTATTTTTGTTGTATTATAGAAGTGCGCTTTTCAACATTTATAAGAATATGTAACGGCATATGTATACTTTTTGTGCATTACTTTCCAACAGGGTTCGGAAACATGCCGTTTCGTTTGCTCGTACTCGCGAAGGTGAACTTAAAAAAAATCATGTTCGCGAATAAAAACGGATAAAAATGTCAAAATCGTTCACATATTTCGGGATCATTTTGGGACTTCTAATTTTTCGGAATCATTTTAGGGTGATTTTTAGGACTTTTTCGGAATCATTTGGAGTTTGTGTCAGAATTTTTCGAGATAATTTCGGGATTATTTTCGAGACTTTTTAGAGATCATTTCGGAATTCTTTTCGGGACTTTTTAGAAATAATTTTGGGATTATTTTCAGTAGTACCACTTTGGGTTTTGTATCTAGACTTTTTTTGTACGTTCCTACATTTATTCGCGAATTCAAGAACTTTGTTTTTTTAATAAATTATCGAATCTTCATAAATGAATAACACCGCACCCTGCTTTTAAATATTAGCATTAATTTAGCGCAAGTGCATTGTTATTATGTGAATATGTAATGGCAACACTAAAAGAGGAGCATATAATAATATTTCCTAGAAATTCACAACAAAAGCAAATCATTTCGGAGTGTTGTGGCTTTTGTAGAAAATTTTGCGTCATTTGTGTTCTTTCTCTAGAATCATGTTAGCTATTTGAATGAAATTGAAAGGATCAATCTTGAGTGTGTGTGTGTGTGTATGTGTATGAGTGTATTCGTATTAGAAATTCATATTTAGTTAAGTGGTTCGAGGGCATATTTAATTTATCATAGTTCAGTGCAAATAGGAAGGAAGCGCACTTGTAAGCTGAGGTTATCACCATGAATCCACGTTTCAATTACTTTCATGACTAAATTAATGTTACATATAATATGCATGATTTCTTAGTACTCTGTGCTGCAACTGCATCATGAGTTGAAATAAAAAAACCCAAAATAAGTAACCACTGCATATTCCTAAAAATCGATTATGAAATTCTTATCGATATTTACCATTAATTAAATCAGTAAAAACATGGAAAAATAATTGATCAAAATAAAAATCGATTATTAGTTCAATTTCTTGCATTCGATTTTTTATTTATAGATGTTTGCCATTAATTACATCAATAAAAAGATATAAAAATAATCGATCAAAATAAAGATCGATAATTTATTTGATCGATTATAAAATGCTTATAACCGATTTATTAATTATCGATGCTTACCATTAATAACATCAATAAAAAAAGTGGAAAAATAATCGATCAAAATAAAAAACGATTATTTATTCGATCGATTTTAAAATTTGTATGACCGAATTATTAATAATCGAAGTTTGCCAATAAAAAAATTTAAAAATAATCAATCAAAATTAAATCGATAATTTATTCGATCGATTTTAAAATTCTTATGAACGATTTATTAATATTCAATGTTTACTATTAATAACATCAATAAAAGAAATGGAAAAATAATCGATCAAAATAAAAAACGATTATATATTCGATCGATTAAATTAATTTAACTAATGAAAATAAATAATAAAAAAATTAAGAAATAATCGATAAACATAAAAATCGATAGTTAATTAAATAATCGATTATTAATAATCGATTTTCCCATTAATTAAATCAATAAAAACAACTGCGACAATAATCGATACAAAATTTTTCACAGTATCACATTTTACCTATACAAACACAACTTAATCTTTAGAAATAGCATTTTTTAAAAAGTGTGGGCGTGGCAAATTATTGAAATAACTGCAAAATTACAGTAAAATATACCTTTCAGCTGTGTATACTACGGAGTGGTTCACGCGGTTACAAATATATATATGTAGATACCAACAGCTTAGAGTTATTAGTTCTTTCAACGAGCAGTAAAAAAAATATTTATTTAAAACCCTTTACTTTTTCAGCTAAAATTATAACCGGCACACACCACAAATTTGACAATGAATTTTTACGAAATCTCTCACAACTTCAATTCAGGTGAAATGCATTATTGAAGATAAAAGAGAAAATGAAAATGCATGAAAAGCTTTCAACGGCTTAGTAGTTTTACTTTAACACCTTCACATGAACTTAAATATTGACACAAACCTGGATACGTGATGAGTGCGTGCGTTAATACCACCGCACACATACATACCTACACCTACACACACACACACATATGTACATATGTATGTACATACCCCTTTAAGTACATGCACTTTGAATGTGATTCATTTTGAATCAAACGAATTAAGCGTTCAAGCACAGTGGCAACACTACGCAGCAGCATTAAAGAAGTTAATTTCAAATTCAGTTTTCATAGCTTTGATAAGTGCTGAGATGCGGTGCCATTTCAATTGGTGCACCAGCCACTTGCATTGCTGATTATTTACCATGCAAACATACATATTTGCGCACTTAGTACATACATACATATCTGCCGGCACTTATACCTTTGTAGGTATCTATGTGTATTTGCATAAGCATAGAAGTTAAGAGGCACGCAAGAGTAGTGTGGAGAAGCCAAAAAAAAATTTAAAAATTTTAAGAAATTCAAGGATACAAACCAATTTCAATTAACTCTTCGAAACTTATGTATGTATTTTTGTTCATTGATATCTCAAAGTAAACTCTTGTTCTTTTATGGATTTCAAAACTTATGTGCAACAAGTTGGGTCTAAACGGGTTAATCTTCTAGTTTCATGTTTGCTTCGTTCTACGAAATTAACTCGGTTTCGTTTCGTGTTTTTTTTTTGTTTTTCAAAATTATATCTGTTTCAAAAAAATTAACAATTTCGGGTCTGGTCTCATACTTGAAAGTTCTCCAGTTTAGTTTTCCGAATTATTTCGGTTTTGCTTTTGTTTTCGTTATTCCACATTATGTTGGCGTTCTGTTTTTTTCATCAAAACTGTTTCGGTGTTGACTTCCATTTTATTTTCGTTCGTCAAAACTATTCTAATTTTGGCCACGGTTTGTCAAAATATTATGATTTCGGTTTTTTTTTCTTACTTTAATGTTATTTTGGGTTTGGCTTTCAAAAGTATTTCTATTACAATTTTGGGTTTGGTAATCCAGATTATTCATTTGGTTTTATTCTCCCACTTATTTCGGTTTTGGGTGCGTTCTTCAAAATTGTTTCCTTATCTATTTTGATATGTTCTTCTTTGGTTTTGATTGTGCAAATTTTTTAAATTTCGGTTTCGGCTTATTTTGCCTTTTTTTTTGTTTTACGTTTTTTGATGGATTCTGTTTCGTTTTGGGTTATGTTTTGTTCTTCAAAATAATTTCGGTTTCGGCTGCGATGTTAGTTTCGTTTGCAAACAATATTTCAACTTCGTGTTTACTTTTTAACTTCAAAGTTATTTCGGCTTCTTTTTAGGTTTAGCTTTCCAAATTATTTCTGTCTCAGTTTTGGCTTCATTTTTCAAGTTATTTGCGTTTCGGTTTTCGAATCGGTCTTTTAGGTTATTTTTCCTGTTTTTCAATTCTAAATGGGTTTCAAAGTTTATGGTTTCTATATTGAAAATCGTATGGGACTTTAGTTTTTCCGCGGTTTTCATAACACTTTCGATTTATTTTATTTTTCAAAAATAAAACGGTTTCATACGATTACAGTTTGAGTCGCATTATTTGCAAACAATACACACAAACGCTCATAGACATAGACGAGAGCTAGTGCCAACATAAGCAAATACCACTCGTACTACTTATCTTATCTGCTTCTTGGCATGAATATTAACGTCATATAGTTACATAGTTTCTTTTTCTTTTTTTTTTACTCTTATTAAAGCTTTTAGGTGCTTCTACGAAAATCGAGAAGAGCTTATACAAACAATTTTTGGCTGCTCAAATGCGTGTGTAAGCTGTGCGCTAAATCCGCTCAACGCTATGTCCATTCTAAAACATACCCCGAGTCAATTTTCCACACTTCACCGCATATCTCTGCTTCCCAAAATGCGGTAATAGTGGTTGCCAGACAGGTTTCAAGCAAAATTCTTGATGTTTCAACTTTATTAATGTGAATGGTTTTTGTGGTTTTGCAAAATACTTGGAGTTGAGTACCAAGGGATCTGAATATTGCATTTTAATCGCCATCTCGAAGTTTGCTCAAGCCAATCGCAGACGAATGGACGGACTAGATAGCATAAAAAATTCCCTTTTCCCGACTTCTTAGTTGTATACATTATATTCTATATCTATCTCGATTCGTTCATGGTAGTACGACCACTTCTTATTCTTATATGGATAATAAACTCTGTGGCAACACTGACTTTCACGGCATTGCATTTGAAGTGATTGAGTCGCAGCAGCGCCCAACAAGCGACGGACGAGGTGTGATAGGAACTCGTTCGCACTCATTGTAAACGTACTAAGTACAGTGCGTTCATAAAAGGTGACTCGAAAAGGTATGCAAATTTTTTTCACAATCTCTGATACATAGTTTAGAATACTGGAAGGCTGATGTTAGATTTTCAACTTTTGAATTGAAAGTGGTTGGAACCAACTGTAACTGATTTTAATGGTGACGTCACTTATACCACCAGTAGACTTAGATCGATAAGTTGAAAATTTTAATCTGGAAATCGAAAAATAATTGTTCGATTTGCCTTAGGTTTAGCAGGATATTACCACAATCGACTGTGTTTGATTCGATATTATTGAGTAATCGATATTAAGCAAAAATTTTTCTATTACCAGAACGCACCAAATAAACTCGAATAATTGGACTATTTAATACACGATTAATCAAGTTTTGATTAGCTAATGAATCCGAAAATGACAATAACGTATGTTAAAAATTTTTTCGCCTTTAGCAAACTTACCAAAATCCGTTAAGTCAATCGTCGTTAACCAAACTTTTCGACTTCAACAAACTTAGCAACTCACAACGTTGAGTCACGAGCCACTGAAAAAGCGTTTGCTTGTAACCAAAAGTGAAAACGCTATAACGTAAAAAGGCCACTAAGAAATAATCGATTTATCGATAATTGATAAATGCGCTACTATTATCGATGTTTTATTTTTAAAACAATCAATCACAGTCGTTTTCTTTTAAAATGCCCAAATATTGACTGTATCGATACTTCTATTGTTTTATTTAGTTTTGTAGGTAGTTATCGATAGTCTCGACTGTCAATAATTTTCCACCTCTAACGTTCAGTGCAACGAATGCGCCAACACAAAGCTTGTGAGCTTCTCGGGGTTAGTAGGCTTAGAATATATCCGAGGTATGTAGGGCTATCATAGGAGGTGACTTAAATACACATCGATCCTGAATTCCGGTGTCAACCCTGAATAATCTGTCACGTCCGTTATCGAGGATTAATGTGCAGCACTTCTCCTACAACAACAACTCCTGTTTAATCATCTTTATAACTTCAATTCATTTCGCTTAACCAACTTTGTTCGCACCCAAACTGAAAGAGAGACTGTGGTAAGACAACCAATTTGAATTGGCTATTCCACCAAATATTCTATTGACTTCTCTTCAGTCCAAATCCTTACAGCTAAGGTCTGTCCAGTAGCCACCTTTTAGATACCTTTAAAATCTTTCTCAAAGTCGTAACTTCCCGTCTGCGATTTCCTTCGAAATTTGCCCTCACATAAAAACTTCCAAAAATCTCCAAACGAAATATCAATTACTTCTTGCAGCACCTTGTACAATTGCTCTTAGAGGTGAAGGATTTTGAACGCAGGTGCAAATGTGCACAGGGTTGCCGTGAGGACGGAAAAGTTAAAACAGCGCACACGAGTACAATGTCAGTAGCGTCACTAAACCAAAATTCGTTTCCTTCCGTAATGGCCTTCTGTGACATTGCTGGCGCGCACTTGGTTGGACACACAAAACATCGTTTGGTTGGCCGCTCGCTCGTTGTGCCACTATAACGGATATGAGCATCAGCGCATTTTACTAACTGAATTTTATAGTTGGTTTCTACTTTCGTTTTTTTGAACTTTTTTTTGAATTTTTTTTTTTTTTTGGCATTTTCATTTCCCTTTTCAGGCAGTGCGTAGTACTCACTGCCACTTTTTCGTTCGTCGCAGTTGTTCGTACGTACCGAATGGCCAAAGCAGCGTGTAACAGGTGTAAATGGGGAACTTTTTTCTTTCATCCAACAAATGAAATTAACGCTACACTGCACTTAAGCGCGAAGAGTTTGCTTGGAGAGTTGCACAGTGTCGGACGAGGGTTCAGATAAATTTATGCAAAAAGTAGAAAAGTACGAGGAGTTGGAGGGGGGGGTTGCTATTGCTATTTACCATAGAAAATGAAACAAGTTTTGCTCAACAATGGAGGGTTAATAGCTCTCTGCTAGCCACATCCACATTATTTAGCTATCTTTTGGGATTTTTATTTGCATTAAAATATCATAAAAAATTAAATAACTTGCCGCCGTATAGTCGCTATTGTGTAACGGTAATTAGTTTTTTACTTAATTATGCATCATAGTTTCATCGCCAAATTCGCATAAGGAGGAGATTATACAAATGCGCCGAAAAAAGGGAAAAAAAAAACATGCGAGAGTCAAAGTTGAGCATTGCTAGGTTGAAATTGATCCAGCGGTTTAAAGGCTTAGCAAATATCCGTCAGAAAGCATGCCTGTAGTAAGAGACAATTAAAAAGTAAAAAGTGAATCACATACAATGTTACATTTGATCTACGGTTATGATAAGAGGGTGTCATAGATCCCGCTTTAATCAGACAATCACCGCAAGAAAGTGCCGTAGAGAACCGGGTTCATGTCCAGCAAAAGATGGCAATTTTCGACAACACTCCTCAGAACTTTTGGACAATGTTTTTGTCATGAAAACAACAATAATAATAACAAGTAAGGAAGTGTAAGTTCGAGTGAACCGAACACTAAATACCCAGCGTTAGTTTTCAGAACGAGATACAAATACCATGACTTGGCAATGATATAGGCCCTAGAATCTCATTTGAAATTTTCTATATCAAAAAAAGGGAAGGTGGTTATCATCCGATTTCGCCCATTTTAAACACCAACCTGCCTTGGTCAGAAAGTAGCCTGCATAACAAATTTCATGCAAAGATCTACATTTTTACTCAAGTTATGTCAATTTATGTGATTTTCGAAATTTTCGATATCGAAAAAGGGGGCGTGGTTATCATCCGATTTCGCCCATTTTCAATAGCAACCTACCTTGGCCAGAAAGTAACCTGTATGTAATACACCTGTAAATATCTCAATTTTTACTCAAGTTATCGTGTACACGGACGGACAGACGAACAGACGGACGGACGGACATGCCTTAATCAATTCCTCTTTTCAACCTAAGAACTTTCATATATGGAACCCTATATCTAACTCGATTATTTTGCGCCGTTACATAGTACCGTTATGTGGACAAAATTAATATACCCTTGTACTAGTACTAGTACGCTGGGTATAACAACAACAACAACAACAACATAGTTAAAAATAAGTGGTATCTGCATTAATTTTTCAATAGCTAAGTAATATATTCTTTTATTTACGGGAAAGGCGGTATCACGAGAATGCGATTTTTTATGCTCAAAACTCATTTTATGGAAAGTGGGCGTGGTCTAAACTTCTAAATAAAAATGAATATCTTTATTTTATAGGCGTTCAATTCGATCTATATGAAATTTGACAATAAGTTCTTGAGTGCACTTGGTGCAGCAAAGACTATATACGGTAAAGGAAAAGAAGGCAGTGCCACGCCTCCAGACTATATAAAATGTCAATAGATCATAACTCTGAGTATATTTTTGCTCCAAGTGAATGATGTTTGGATATACATACATATGTGCCATTAAGGCAAGATTTACATAAACTTAGAACAGTAAGAGATGCCACGCCCATATTTTTTATGTATTTTGTTTGTGCTTCATTCTTATCTAAAGTTTATTCTCAATCTCAATGAAATTTTTACAGTTGACTCAGCAGTTCGCTGAGTGCAATTTATATTTCAATTGTTGTTACTATCATTGGGCCTTTACAGCACAGATTCAGACTTGATAGACACATGAAGGAAGAAGAGGCATCCACCAGCTCCTTTTCATTTCAAAGCAGTTTAATCCAATGCGAAAACGTGCTGCTTTTGAATTTGTTGGCACCCTGAGTAAAATTCACCTATAGATAGCTCAAACGAGTCCACATTTCAACAAAATACCATCGTTACTCTCTTCCAAGTAAAGCATACAATTTCGCGGTACTGCCTAATTTAACATCAACAAAGCTTTTACTTTTGATTAGTCACACCAAAAATTTCTTTCAAAAAGCACTTTAAATGCTTGTGCAGTGCGTGTTATTCCAAGTATTTGGTTGTTTTTCCATATTCCTGTCTCTTAATATACACTGAGAGAAAAAATGACTGAGAGGCTTAATTGTTTCTGTTCTTTGAAAAATGTAATACCAAATCACTTAGATATTTGATTCCCCATCTTTTTAAGAATTCTTCCAAGGGTAGGAAGGGCGTGTAAAACTCGAAAAAATCTGCTGAGTCAGATATATTCTATTTTCCAAATTTCAAACTCTCAAAGCAGTGCACTAATTAATTTGATTTTCAATTTTTTCCTCAGTGTTTACACATACATATATCTCCAACCTCAGGCTAACGTATGTACATACATATGTATGTATGTATGTATGTATATGAGCTTCCATTTGTTTCGGTTTCAATTTTCGTATTTTAAAATTTTAGCATTCCCTCTCCTATTTTTTGTGCTTTTAGCATTTCTTTTCTTTTTGTGCTTTTTCTTTGCTTAAAAATCGCCTGCCTTTAGCTCTCAGCATCACAGGACAACCACTTAACTAAAGAACAGCTAGCACATTAGCTTGCATTCGCTATAAGTGAGTTTTCTTCATTAACTCAAGTGAGATTAAGGATATGTACAATCACACTTGCACGCACACAATCGCATATTATTTCAATGCTGTTTATAAAGAAAAATTATGCATACCACTGGCATGCACTTAAGTGCAAATATTATTTTCTTCAAGTGTGTGCATGGATATGTGGCGGGTGTGTGTGTAAGTTTGCTCTGAGCTTTGCACTATTTCTCTTCAACTTTGCCATATCTAGGTATATATGCATGTACATACATATCTATCAATTTGTACGTCTGTGTGGGTGTATGTGTGTGTGCTCATATGCTCTCCAGCGCGCCACAATTGAATTGCAACTGAAAATTTATGCAAATGCATTGCTCATCCAATGCCAACAGCAAATGCTTTCTCTTCATTTGTACAACTCCCTTCCCAACTCCTACACCTCTTTTTCTTATTACCGCCTTGCTACTGTCATTGTACCGCGCGCTTATCTTAGTATCTATGGGGTGTGTGCGTGCGTATGTTGTACATTCAGGTTAATGCGTTGCGAGTGCGTGGAAATGTAATTATTTTCGTAATGGACAGACAGATAAATTTTGGTACTCAATTACTGTATTACAGCATACCCAAGTGATTGTAGCAGGGTTAGAACTTTGTTTAGATAGTACTTAATTGAATATGATTTTTGAAAACTTTAGAAATTTGCTTTTAAGATATTTATCTGCACTGAAACACTAAATTATGTCATGAAATAAAATAAAGTAAAATAAAATAGAAGGAAATAAAATAAAAGGAAATAAAATAAAATAAAATAAAACAAAATAAAATAAAATAAAATAAAATAAAATAAAATAAAACAAAATAAAATAAAATAAACTATAATAAAATAAAATAAAATAAAACAAAATAAATTAAAATAAAATAAAATAAAATAAAATAACATAAAATAAAATAAAATAAAATAAAATAAAATAAAATAAAATAAAATAAAATAAAATAAAATAAAATAAAATAAAATAAAATAAAATAAAATAAAATAAAATAAAATAAAATAAAATAAAATAAAATAAAATAAAATAAAATAAAATAAAATAAAATAAAATAAAATAAAATAAAATAAAATAAAATAAAATAAAATAAAATAAAATAAAATAAAATATAATAAAATAAAATAAAATAAAATGAAATGAAATGAAATTAAATGAAATGAAATGAAATAAAATAAAATGAAATGAAACGAAATGAAATGAAATGAAATAAAATAAAATAAAATGAAAAATAATAAAATAAAATAAAATAAATTAAAATAAAATAAAATAAAATGTATTGAAATAAAATGAAATGAAATAAAATAAAATAAAATAAAATAAAATAAAATAAAATAAAATCATATAAAGTTAAATTAAATAAAATAAAGTAAAATAAAATGAAATAAAATAAAATAAAATTAAATTAAATAAAATACAATAAGATAAAATAAAATAAACCAAAAAAAATAAAATAAAATAAAATAAAATAAAATAAAATAAAATAAAATAAAAATAAAATAAAATTAAAAAAATGAAATAAAATAAAATAAAATTTAAAAAAATAAAATAAAATAAAATAAAATGAAATAAAATAAAATTAAATTAAATAAAAAAATTAAATAAAATAAGATAAAATAAAACAAAAAAAATAAAATAAAGTAAAATAAAATAAAATAAAATAAAAAAAATAAAAAAAATAGAATTAAAAAAATCAAATGAAATAAAATGAAATGGAATTAAATGAAATGAAATGAAATGAAATAAAATGAATTGAAATGAAATGAAATAAAATAAAATTGGAGTTTAGTATCTTCATCGCTATGCAGTACTGAGAAAAATACACTAAACTAATCTACTACGGAATTTTTGGATTTGACTACTATTTTCCTATTCCGTATTTCCAACCCTGTATCGTAGTCAAGCGCGTATGTGTTTGTGAATTTTTAAAATGTATGTGTGTTATGCTCCCCAAATGAAAATTTTATTTCATACAAATTAGCAAACTTACTTGAAGTAGCGAGATATTTAATTAATAATATCAACTTGAGAAGACGAAAAATAACATTTCTTAAAATTAAAAGCAAATTAAAACAAATAAAGAAATAATAAGCATATTCGTGGTAATTTATTCATGGCATGCCATTAGGCAAGGAATATTTTGTTTATCAAAAACTCAATGTGGATTCAACAGCAATGACGAGGATGCTATACAAAATGAGAGGTGGAGTCGTTGGAGCCTGGAGCGTGTCAGTGCTGCATTCGGGGGAAATTTCACAAATGTGTAGCAGGTCGATATATTAATTGAGTTTGAGGCACTGGAAATTTAGGATGAATTTAAACATAGTTTTAAGCTAACCTTTTGCTGTAGCATTTCGAAAAGTGTCTTAAATATACAGAACTTTTATAATCCAGGGGAGGGGATTGATTTTTTTCTAACCCACCCTACTGTAAATAAATAACGCTTATAATTCACTTAAACTAAATAATTTATGTATGATAAATTCAAAATTTCTATTCGCATAAACTTAAATAAATATTCATTCATGCCACGCAAAAGATTTATGGAATTAACGAATGTGCATGACATTACCGAAAATGTATAGTTTGTGAGATAGTGCAATTGGGTTTATGTATTTACTTTAAGCAATTAAAATAATGCATTGAGCAAAGTGCATTTTCCACTTAAGTGTATTGTACAAAGCCAAAAATCATGAGCACTTGGTCATTTGTCTGCTTACAGCGATCATAAATACCTAAATATAACAGATAGCACAGATAAATGCAACCCTGCAAGAAAATCGTGTGACTAATCGCTAAACCGAATGATACACGATTAATACTTTTAGTCTACAGTTGGCTTTAATTGAATATGCCAAGTAAATTTTTATTTGTGTAGCATAATTAGGGGGGTGTCGGTCAATTTTAGTTTTTGTAGCATACTTTTAGGAGTTAAAATTATTATTTTTGAACAAAAACTGTATTAGTCCTTTCGTTCCCGTTCGGGTATAAATTCGTGCAATTTATCACTCCACAGCACATGTTTAAATTAATGTGACACATTTTTAAATAATAGTGATCCAAACTGTCATTCTACTTCGTGACTCATTCCAGATGCATTCTAGACTAAATACATTTTTTGCTAGGTTCCCATTACACACACACACACACACATACAAAACATTGACTAGAAATGCTATAAGTTTAAAATGAACCAAATGATTTCATCCCTTTTTTTCCATGTTTGTAATGACTCTCCTAAAGCTGTTTGGGTTGAAAGCTTTAACATTTTTAATGTTAATTTCATGACCATCATCAATACAGCAAAGTGCAATTAAACACATACTGCAGCACTCACTTTAATGACAACAGCAGCAATAACAAGCCCAATAAATATGGTGCGAAAAAGCGTGACACTTAAGAAAATTTGAAATTTAGTATGCTTATTAAGCCCTGTAGGAAAAAAGAATGCAATGAAAATATATAAAGAAGTCTTTATATATAAAGGTGATTCGTAGTTTGGTCGTGATGCCTAAATTTGAAAGCGACTAAACTTAAAATTAATAATTCCTTTTGGGGTATTTTTTAATTAATACAAGCAAGGGGGCGTGGCACCTACCATGCGAACTTAACTTTCGGGCTGAATTTCTCTTAAAGGGTTCACGGTAAGGATGGATGAAAATTGATACAGAATAAGGCGATATCAATACCTTACTAATAAATAAATAAGAGTTATAGGAAAGGAGGCGTGGCAACTCCCCTAAACATTTTGATTTGGCAAGCCTGAACTGGTACAGAGATAAACGACATCAATACTATACTAACGGGAGAAAAGGGAGAGTTATAGGAAGAAGGGTGTGGCACTACCTACATATATTTGATTTCACAAAAAAGTGGGAGTTATGGAAAAAAGGAGGCATGACACTTCTTATATTCGTACAAACTAAATTTTTCAAGCTAAACAACTCTAAAGGGATTCAAGGTATTAACCGGGAAATTAATTTAAAGATGTACGATATCAAGTGAAAGAAGAGAGGCGATTATTACGAAAAAAAATATTGGGAAACACGTCAATCAATTCGCGTTTAAATTTCCTTTCATTTTTGGGAACTTAATTTCCAGTTGGATATCTAACGCATTGCACCGCACATTCGTCTCTACGTAAACAGGCATGTCTGAGACATAAGCAATTTTTATTTTACGAGGCACATAAGCAATTTACTGCATTTCAAGTAAATGCACAGAACATTGACTACGCTCAAGATGGACAGAACTCAACTCATTTCCATGGCAGACGCTTTTGCTTCAAATTTATTCCAAGAAAATTTCGTTTCCATAGTAGGTAGGTGGCCATTCGATTTTCGAATATTTACCCCATTTTGCTAAAAACATGCCACGCATTCACTTGAAAGACGGCCTCTTCAAAGCTGCCAATATACAAAAAAAAAAAAAAACGACAAAAAAAAAGTTGTAAAAACGGTTGTTTGGTACACGTTTGCTTAAGATGAACGGATGTAAAAGTTTCGCTGACTCAATCACTCAATATATCCAATGCGCTGCGTAGCTTAATGTGACTTTATTTTATTAGTACTTCGCCTGTCCATTTTAACACTTAACGTTAACCCATATGTGTGTGTGTGTGTCAATGTGTGCATGGTTTTCATGCGCATAAAAGCAATTTTGCGAATGGTAGACAAGTGCTGCATTACATCATATAGCTGTAGCGAAAATCTCTACAGATTTTTTAATATTTCTGAACCACTCCATAAATACACACATTGGAACTAGTGTGTGCTGCACTCCCTTTTACGATAGTTCCAAATCAAGATAGGATTATCGCATAATTTAATGTATTGTTGCTGTTCAGATACAGTGAGCGCTACTCAAAATAGTCCAGCTGGTTCTTGTAATATATTAAAAAAAATCTCTTGAGCTGAAAGTCATTTCTTAATTCAATATAAATAGATTTTTCTGTCAAAGAAATCATTAGAGTGAGTGCTTCCAAGCTCATGGTAAGGTTAAGAAAGTTTTTGGAAAACTCAAAAAAAGTGGTGAGAATTTTCAAACTGATTTCTGATTATGCAGTTTTGTAGTTTATTAAATTCCAGTCTAACAAAGTGGAAGTAACCAAGCTCTTCATTCGATTCGTTTTTGGAAATTTTTGTTTGGCACAGCGTTTAATTTTAAACTATGTACTTACTACGACTCGTTCTCGTGGAAGAAACTATTGAACCCTATGCAGAAAAAAATTGCTTAAAAATTAATCAAGATTCCAAAAATGTTAGACTACAAAATTGCATACTCAGAAATAAATTTAAAATTCTTGCAAAGGAGGATGCACCCAATGACAGTTCTGATCACTTTGTCACGAATTAAACCATTTTTTACACAAAATCGCATTTTTTTAACTCCTATAAGTATGCTACAAAAACTGAAATTCACTCCCCTAAAAGTATGCTATACAAATAAAAATTTACTTAGCATATTCAATTATAGCCACCTGTAGACTAAAGGGACTAATCGCGGGCCGCTCTCTTTAAAGATTAATCACACTATTTATGCAGGGTAGTTGCTGAGTTCCTAGCAAGGATGACACACATTCACACACACATTGATAGCTGCCACACTTAAAAAAGCATCTCCGCTTATAGATCGCCATCATCATCATCAACAACATCAACGGCGCCTATAGATTAAAAATGCATATACTCATACATAAATACATACATACATACTCGTATACATATGTATGTGCTAAATATATACATAGATTCACATTTACGCTGATATTAACCCATATAATCATGTGCGGGTCACAGTAACTACATACATACGTGCATACATCGATATGTGTTATGTCATTCATTGTGAGGTCATGCGAGTACTTCAGTTTGGTTGCGTATAAAAATTGATCGTAAACTGCTTTTGGCCCAAAAAATGTTACGCATTTTTATGACTCTCAACGAGCTAGCGAATGTGTCTTTGGGGAATCAAAAATCGCCTGACAATTTTCTACTAAAAACGTTGTGAATGCCAATGGGATGGATGTGGGGGGTGCGGGCATTAATGCTTAGCTGATTACTTGACTGGTGGTGGTGATTGTAGGCCCCCCCAAAATAGATGGCTGGATCAGTTAAAAAAGTAATGACATCAAAATAGAAGTTGTAGCAGATGTGTGTGTGGTTTTTAATGACGGCTATGTGACCGGCGTCAGTTCGTCAGTTCATATTCAAAAGCGTCTAAATTGGTGCAAAAATTTAAGAGACATTGATGAGTGTAATAAAAAGAGAAACGAAAAGGCAAGTAAAACAAGCGCATAAAGGTCTTAATACAGACGAAGAATGATGAGAGGATGTATAGGATAGGACCAATAGGGATTTGCTTAGGGCATTCAATTATGTTTTCCAAATTCAAATTGCTTTAACCCAAATCTACTGGTGTTAAAGGTTATGAATAGTTTGGAATTTAAATTCAGATCCCCCACTCCGAGGGTTTCAAAAGAGGCTAAAGACAAAGTTTTTTATCTTATTTAACGCTGTCATTATCTGTTAACGCAGATCTGAGAGTAAGCTTGAGAAAGGTTCTTCGAAAGAGAGATTTGTGAGTTTAGCGATTGCGTGTACCGATAAGCTGTATGCAGACACCGGCCGACTTTGTCTATTATTTGGGAATCAGCATTGACATCTGATTACACCTATCCTCATGTATGACTGGACTTTGTAATTCTCGATGATTTAGGCTTCTTTTCCGTGAAGCCAAAGGTGAGTATCGAAGGACGAGATTTCACTGGTTATATTAGTAGTGCACCAAACCAGAGTCCAAAGACTTCGACGGATACGTCTAATAATGCCAAAGAAGCTGCGTTCAAAAGGTTTTCCTATCGGAATCTGAGCTTAGCAGAAAAAATAAATGGATTCTAAGCTGATCACTCTTCTCGATATTTCCCAATCCGGCTGAATAAAATTCTGTTTCATATATCCTTGCTCTGGTCATAAATAACAGAGAGACCCCCGATTTGCTCAAATCTGAGGGAAGCAACGATAGTACAATCGACTTTCTCATAGAGTTAGACAAAGCCCAACCAAACAAAGATTGCAATTTCCAGAAGTTTTACACAAAGTTTCCTACCTCCACTAGGGACTAAGACAACTAGAGCTCTTGACAACGGAGACTATAAAATAAGGAAGGAAGAACGACATGGCCTAGTAGGATGTACTGGGCATAGCAAATCAAATGAGT
Source organism: Sphenella marginata (assembly GCA_951509765.1). Lineage (NCBI taxonomy): Eukaryota > Metazoa > Arthropoda > Insecta > Diptera > Tephritidae > Sphenella > Sphenella marginata. The sequence goes on from OX608079.1 coordinate 105,897,035, forward strand.
CAGTCGACAGTAGGTCATGCACGGAGCGTACCGGGTTCATATCTGACAAAGGACTATTACTTTCAACAGCATTCCCCAAAACATTCGAGAAGTGGGTTTTGTTTTTGAAACAACAACAACAAGCCCCCTTAGGGCGACCGCAGGTGATGTTTCGAAAACCCAAAATAGCACCCGAGAAAATAGCCTATTTCGTAGCTTAAAGAAAAGCCAATGTGGCAAGCTTAAGATTAGACGAATGACAGAACTCGGTTCTTTGAGAAAAACTACTATAACTGTAGCCTATAAACAAAAACAACAAAAAATCCAACAGAATTACCCTTAATTACACACCAGTTCACCTGCAGCATTAATAACCACTTCTGAGACTGCAGCAAATCGTCACATTCGGATGACATTCATTAACCAAGTAATTTAAGTTGCAAATTTCGATTTTTTATGCATACAACAACAAAAGACATCAGTCATTAATACAACGCCAATGACACCCCAATGCAAGCTTTGAACAAAAACTCGCAACAAAACGAAACAAAAAAATGGAAAAAGTTTAAAATGTTGCATCAACCACAATGACAATAATCGTTGATCGAATAAAGTAAAAAATTATAAAAAAAACGGAAACACCATTATTCAACACAAAAACAATCAGCAGCCAACAACATTTGACATTTGAAAATTTTGCATTTGCAATGAGGACATTTTGTTTGTGTGCGAGTGTGTGTGTGCGAGTGTCTGTGTGTGTGATGGATGCCCTACGCCCGCACACACAAAGCAGACTCACTACGATTGTATGATGCTGCAGCAGTCGCCTGGGATATGGTTACCATTGTTCATGATAGAAAGAGCTGTGAGCTATTCCGTTGGTCATTCATTATGCCACTGTCCATTTGGCGGCCAACACGCAGCGCATAATGAAGGCAACAAATAAAGCAAAACAAACAAAAAAAATATTATTAAAGAAGCATAAAACAAATTGTGTTCGAAATGAAAAGATATTGCAGATAAAAATAACTCATATGTAGTAGGATGTATGTACATACATTAGACTGGGTAAAAAAACAAGAAATTATATTATTTTTAAATGTTGAAAAATAATACGATGAAAGTTTCAGAGGTCTATCATTTCTGTTTAAATTTTTTATGACGGATCTTAAAGCTTTAAAACCAAGGTCCAATAATATTCGTTATTTCACGCATATAAATAAGAAATTGAAAAATTTACATTCGCGAACGAAAAAGAACGTTCTCGTTTGCGAATGCATTCACGAAACAATAGAAGTTCGTTCCTAGATAAATCTATAAGTATATTCTATGACTTCGCGAGCGTTCATTTTTGTTGTTCAACGCTTACTGCTTATGTTATTTGGAGTATTCGCAGAGAGTTGCGAAAGTAAATTTTAAAAATTCTGCCAATTGGTTTGCAGGGATATCGATCGAAATGTGAACCAAGGCTTCACAAAACTGGATGCTCGTAATCGAAACCTCTTGCAGGGATATCGAATGAAATGAAAAACAAAAAAGCTATATTGGTTTGAGTAGTTGTTTGGGAATTTGTGAATTTTTGAGCCAAGGTAACCCAAAATGTGTTTAATATGATATGAGTCCCAACGAAAGGCGAGAAACATTTGAATCGGGGTCAATCTATTATTACTTCTAAGACCCTGAGGTGGATTGGGTTTACTAATTTAAAAATAAAATAAAAAATTCGCCCTGTCTAATGTATGTACATACATATGTTTCAAGCGAACACACAAAATGTTGAATCAAAAATTATGCAACGCAAATATTCACACTCTGGAATGCATTTGAATAGCAGGGAAAACAATGAAAGGTTGTTGGATGTTGAACGAGATCGTTGGTGATAGGCGCAAGTTTTTGCACAGCTCATCACTACTCGCAGGGTATAAAATAGAGTAACAAAAAACGAAAAAACAAAAACAAATAAGAATTGAATCAATGGTCCATTAATGCAGACACAGTGAGTAGTGTGTGTTGGGAGTTGGGAGTGCATGGTTCGAATATAAAAAAATGGCGTAATGAGAGGAATATAATATACACCGTGCATGCACATATGTATGTATGTACGTATGTATGTGTGTGTATGCATAAATAAATAATATGCATGACAAAGTGCTTTTATGTCAAGTGCGTACCCGTATGAATCAATGTAAATATGTATATGTTCTACCGCCATTATAATGAATAATTAATAAATTGCAGATGTATTTAAATTTTAACACACATACAGTGGGTTTCATAGCTTTATGCGCTCAGAATTTTACTTTTTAAACAATTTGAATAATGCTTTTACGAATTTTGAATGTCAAATACATGTATTAAAAGAAATTTAAGTTTAAATGATAAAAAATAAAATTTCGCGTGTGCTATAGTTATGAAATTTTTTTTTTTTAATTTTTAAAGTATGATGCTAATTCCTACAAACTAAAAAACTCAAACAACATTTTTTTTTTTTTTTTTTTTTTCAAAACGGACATTTTTGGTCGGACAGGGTATACATGAAAGTTTAAAAATCAAATGAAAATTTTTTAAGTAGGTCATGAAAAAAACCTTAAAAATCAAAGCGAGAAAAAAGTAAAAAAATTAAATTTTGCAAGATCAAAAATTATTTTTTTTTTGGGTATGCGTATGGAACTCTTTTTCCTGAGCCTAAAACCTATCGAAAAATCGGTGGTGCGATATCGGTTAATAAATCGACCCAAACTAATGTATATACAGACATACAGACATAAATTCAAATTGTTTCTTTTCTCTAGGTATATTTTGTACAGAAATAGTCCTGTTCCAATTTCGCTAAACTCATACACTCATTTTTAGTAAAATTTTATCGCCACCACTGTGTACTAGGGGCAAAAGGAAAAACAAATGCATCCTTAACTTAAAGTTGGATCTCTAGCAATAATTAGGTGAAAATTTCATTCAATTCTATAGACCGGTTATAAAGTGATACGCGAACAAACATATAGACTGACAGACATAAATTTTGAAAACTGCTGTTTTGATTTATCTTACTCTAATAAACACCTCCATATGAACTTCTCCCTTACTGAACCATTATTATATCAAACAATTTTTAATTTTTTAACCACAAAAACTGATTGAATTATTTGGGAGCTGGATATTAAGTTTCTAAGAAATGCACTCAACAGGCGTCCATAGAGCATTTCGGTCCATGAAGGCCCATCTTTTAAACGGAAAAGGAATTCGTATCTTCAACGTCTTCTCATAAGACCTGCTCCCTAACCTCGAGTAGCATACTTTAGTGTCAAAAATCGTGGTGTGCATTGAAGTGCGCCAGAACTAGGTCATTGTCGCCCGCCCCCTTCGTGGTTATGGCCTCTTATAACTTAATAAACATTATCTAGTAAAGCAAAAAATTATAAGGCATATCATAAATAACTTCAGCAAAACAACAACAACAAAATATAGACAACAATTTTTTTCCATTAAAACAAATAACCGTTATATCCTTATTAATATCAAGATTATATAAATATCATGCTGAGATCTTTATGAGAGCTTTTCAGCCTCGAAGGTCATCATCGTTTAGCTAACCAGTTTAGTTGTGTTACCATCGTTTGTGCAGCAGCAGCTGTGCGCTTGAAGTAGCTAATTTTGACGCTCTTTCCTTTCGTCTTTCGTTCATAATATTGCTGTGTTGGCTAATGCCTTCTACGAGTTTTATTATTGTGATTGCCCATAACTGTCATCGTAATAAATTTTCTATTTTGCTTAAGCACCACTCTTTTAATATGGCCTGCCAAGGTCCTGCAATAGTTGTGTTTCATATTTAAATGCACAGACCGACAATCACAGCTACAAACGTATTCACACATTGTGCAGTGAAACACCAAACTAGTTGGAAAAAGTACTAGTTTAAAACAAGCAGTCTCAAAGTCAACGCCAAATAAAATAAAATAAAATAATATAAAATAAAATAAAATAAAATAAAATAAAATAAAATAAAATAAAATAAAATAAAATAAAATAAAATAAAATAAAATAAAATAAAATAAAATAAAATAAAATAAAATAAAATAAAATAAAATAAAATAAAATAAAAGAAAATAAAATAAAAGAAAATAAAATACAATAAAATAAAATAAAATAAAATAAAGTAAAATTAAATTAAATAAAATAAAATAAAATAAAATAAAATAAAATAAAATAAAATAAAATAAAATAAAATAAAATAAAATAAAATAAAATAAAATAAAACAAAATAAAATAAAATAAAATAAAATAAAATAAAATAAAATAAAATAAAATCAAATAAAATAAAATCAAATAAAATAAAATAAAATAAAATAAAATAAAATAAAATAAAATAAAATAAAATAAAATAAAATAAAATAAAATAAAATAAAATAAAATAAAATAAAATAAAATAAAATAAAATAAAATAAAATAAAATAAAATAAAATAAAATAAAATAAAATAAAATAAAATAAAATAAAATAAAATAAAATAAAATAAAACAAAATAAAATAAAATAAAACAAAATAAAATAAAATGGAATAAAAGAAAATAAAATTAAAAAAAAATAAAATAAAATAAATAAAATTAAATGAAATAAAATGAAATAAAATAAAATGAAATAAAGCAAAATAAAACAAAATAAAATAAAATAAAATGAAATAAAATAAAATAGAATAAAATAAAATAAAATAAAATAAAATAAAATAAAATAAAATAAAATAAAATAAAATAAAATAAAGTAAAATAAAATAAAATAAAATAAAATAAAATAAAATAAAATAAAATAAAATAAAATAAAATAAAATAAAATAAAATAAAATAAAATAAAATAAAATAAAATAAAATAAAATAAAATAAAATAAAATAAAATAAAATAAAATAAAATAAAATAAAATAAAATTAAATAAAATAAAATAAAATAAAATAAAATAAAATAAAATAAAATAAAACAAAATAAAATAAAATAAAGCAAAATAGAATATTTTAGGAAATCGCCATCTGAAAATTTTTCATAAATGCAATTTACCAACTAGTTGGGCTTGGTATAGTACTAGTTATGTTTACAACTAATTGGTTTAACTGCTGGGTTCAAACACTATTTAACTTTATGCCATTCGTTGCCATGACAAGTATCACAACAGACACTAAAATTTGAGAGCGTAAAAGCAGCGAAAAGTATGAACATCATTATCAACAGCTTGAGCCACAGCAACATCAGCAGGAGCAGCAGCTGACAACAAACAACAAAAATACTATAGCAACAGCAACAACAAAACCAATATATACATGCTGCCAAATTACCCATTGCTGCTTTGCCTGTTATCCAAATGTCATTTGATGTTGTTGCAGTTGCTTTGTTGATATTTGACATATTTTGTTGTTGTTGTTGTCACTTATTACCCTCCTCAATTGTGGGGTGTTGGTCGTATTGTCAGTCAGCGCTGTGTGATACTTGACAAATGCACTGCAACGGAAATAATAATAACAACACCACCAACAACAGCAGCAACAACAACAACAACAACATGAACAACAGCAACCTTTTGTTGCATTCAATATTGCAGTCATTCGGGCATAGCTTGTTTAGTTGCCATACCGTCCGCCAACGCCAGTCATCTCATTGTATGCATCCCTATTCATATTTCTACTTGGTCGCTGGTTATCACTTTATGTTATTGCGTTGGAAAAAAAAAAATTGCAATATGATAGCTGCCGCAAAGCGGTTGAACTGTAAGCAAAGAGAAAGTCAAGCCAGTTGAGATTGCAAGGAAGCAGGTTGCCGTAGCAAACAACAATTCCAATGCGCTCTAACTCCTTGTGGGTGGTTTCGCACGCAAATTGACAAGGGCAAGCACTTGAGTTGACGTTGACGTTGACGTTGACGCTTGCGTTTCTTGCTGTTGTGGCGCATAGTCTATTATATAGTTTTGTTTTTATTTTTGTTGATGCTTTTTGCTAGCATTATTGTTATTGTTATCCACTTGCCATCTACTTGTTGGCTCAAAAGTATTGTTGAAGTTTTGACGCGTTGAGCTTTTTTCTGCCTTTGTCACCGCGTTGCTGAAATTATGAATTGCAAATTTAATTGCGGCAAATCAATGTCTTGTTGTTATTGGTTTATCTGTGGACAGCTTTTTAACGCTTTTTTCCTTGTTTTCATTTTTCATAAAAAATTATTTTATTGGGGACATTTACGAGCAGATTTCGATTATGATTGCGCAGATGGAGTTGGCATGCATATTTTTAGCTAAATGTAGCATAGCGGCGAAATTCGTGGCTGAAATTGGTTTGCGCTTTAAATGGCTTTTGGTTTGTCATTTGACAGCAGTCCGTCCTCCGTTTACTCTGCTTTCACCGGTGGGTGCTGTAAATATTATTTTCTTGAACGCTTGTCCAGCGCAACATCTTCTACGAGGTGAAGATCTATAATTCTCAGCAAAAAGCATTATCTCTAATCAGAGCCATCTCATCAGCTGTTTTCAATTTCCAGTCTTCGGGCATCAAAACCATTATTAAAAACAACAACATTAACATAGCAAGCAGGAAAAGCTAAAAACACTAGAATTTTTCGTTTTTGGAAATTTTTAAATTTTCCACAGAAAGCAGTGTTACCTTCTAGGGTTGCCACCTAATTCCATTATTATTATTTTTTTTATCTACTATCGCAAAAGCGACTTAACCTCTCTTATTCACGTACATATGCAAGTGTTTCCACTTGGGGGGTTTTGACAGAGTTGCCATATTTTTGAAATCAAAATACTATTAAATAAGATACCGATAAAGAAGGGCTACCATCGGAAGATATGTATATGTATATTTTTCGATATCAAATATATACTACAAAAATATCTCTAATGTCTACAACTAACTAAGTTATGTGGCAACCTCGCAAAACGCCTAACAAAGCTACCTCGGCCAGACACTTGTTCTCATTGGGCACAGTATGATACTCTATTATCCTTATCGAGCGTACATTTTTTCTAAGAACCAAACCTTCTGATATTTAACGAACTTAAATTCACGAAAAAAAAAATATATTCAAGCGGCATTATGGCAACTCTAGCATGCTAGCATAATCCAATTACGTTAAACTTAAATTAACTCATTGCTATGGGTGGGTTGTGTTTATATTGAACTGGCAAATTAGCATCCCAAAAGCACCACAAATACCTAATTACGGATTGACGAAAGATTCGTGAAATTTGGTTATTAAATCAAAAAGTAGAGTAAGCAAGTTTTGCAGCACTAACCAGAGCACCCGAGTAACTCGGAAACAGTTGAAAGGGCTGTTCTAAACAATTGAATAAAGGTAAAGTTAAATTTCTGTAGGGGAAGCAACTAAACAATTGTATGGTACAGAATTCTTGGAAATGGTTCTGCATTAGAGGGTATTCTTATGAGCTCTCGGAGACTAAGACGGTTAAATACGTAAATTGATGTTAAGACCTCAAACATGAAGAGAATTTTATTTTCACCATTCTACGAAGTAATACTAAAAAGATTTACAAAAATAAATTTATGTTTTCTGGTCCCGTCTAATATCCCTCTATGCATACAAACATGTATAAGCACGTTTTGGGTATGCGTAATTAACAGTTATATGCCACAATTCCAAAATCAATACATTCAATAAGTATGAGTATTGGTGAGCATAAGCAACAAATTGCGTTTTAGGCGGGTCACATATCAGCAATGTTGTTGTAAAGATTTCACAGAATATTTAGAAATAAGGAATTTTCATGTATGAAAAAAAAACAATAACAACAACAACAAAAGCAATAAAACCGAATTTTTTTAACATCAAGTTGAAAAAAGCGCATGCGTTACTACAGGGCAAAGCAACAAAAAATGGTCTAAACAGCCGCAGTGAACCAATCAGAATTCGTTCCGCGGTACTCAGTATGAGAAACGAACTGATCTTCGAACCTACTTAAGCTTTTTCCACTCCATTAACAAAAGAATGCAGCTTACATTGCACATATGCGAAATATCAAAATGAAATTTAATTACGAAATAACTCGCAAAGCCTTTTTTCCAGCTAAAAGTAGTATAATGTTGCATTGTTGTTGTTGTTGCAATATTGATAATGTATTGGCATTATTGTTAGTGTTGTATTAACGACTGACCTACCTCCTTCCACAAATTTAATTTTGCTCGACGTATGTATTATGTTTCGTTGTATGTATGTATGTATGTATGTAGGTGTGAGTGATTTTTGCAAAAGCGCATTGATGGCATTTTCACAACAAAAACAATTTTATTCACTGAAAACAAAAATCGAATTTCCATTTTTGATTTTCCTTGCCACCAATAACACACTAAATATGTGTGCAAATTTTGGTGCTATTCGCTAACTCTTTGGCCTACACCCAGCAAACAATTTTATGTAGAAATGTGTTAGGGAAGCCGAAGACGGGTCACATATGTATTTCACGATTTCCAGTTATCGATTCTTATCACTACATATAATTAAATTCTAAGAGGTTGATGTCTATGCATTGAAGATATTCGAAAAAAATTAATAGAATTAAGCTATTGTTAAGAATTTGTGTCTATCTGTTTGTATGTTTGTTCGCGCATCACTCAAAAACTGCTGAGTAGAATTGAATGGAACTTTCACTGTTGCATTACTAGACTTTCTACTTAACATTTATGATATTCCTTATTTCGTTAACTCGCCCGATTATTTATTATCAAGAAAAATGGGAACAACATTTGAAAAATAGTTACTATAGCAAGTAGCTTGTAAATATGTAGCTTACAATTCTTACAAAATCTTAATGCATCTAAGCTTATTTCAAGCTTGATTTTCAAAATCACTTATCAAATTGTTTACTGGGTGATAATTATGTGCATATGTGCTAGTTATGTTGGTTAAAATGGTAGACCGTTAGTCGAGGGCCCATTCTCATAATTATGCGCATTTCTTCCAAAAGCATTAGTTTTGCATGATTGGCGGTTTTGTTTTTGATTTGAATTGCAAAAGAGTTGCATACATACATACTTCTATAAGTACATAAGTGCAAGCGTGAATCGTGGTGGAGTATGTATTTATATGCATTAGAGTGTGCCTTATTATGCAGTTTAGTCCCGCAAAGTAAAGTCTGCTAGTTTGCGAACGGAGATTCAGATATTTAAAAAAAAAGTGTGGATCTAGTGCAGCTTGAACAGTTTGATGTTTGCATAATGCAGTTATTCAAAAAAAAATGTATGAGATGGATCATTATTAAGCTGATGTTATTAGTGCGTGTGTCTGTCTGCATGTTTGTTCGCGCATCACTCAAAAACTGCTCAATAGAATGGAATGTAAATTTCATCTTCGCATTTCTAGACGTTTAACTTAAAATTTAAGATATATTTTAGTTTGGATAACCCTACTGGTTTCAGAGTTATCGACCAGTATATGGACTAAGGTGACCCAAAAAGTATTATCACAATATGGGTATCAAACGAAAGGTGCTAACGAGTGCTGCCATAAGCGATGTGATTAAGTTTCATATCTCAACTGGTTTAAGAGATACAATTATTGAAATTGAACTTAGTCTTTTATAAGTTCTGAGACGCAGCGAAGCCTGGCAGACGTGACACGCCCACTTTTTCTCAACTACATATATGAAGCCTATGTCAATAATTTGTAAAAAATTTGGACCCAAACTTTAAGCAAACTCAAGTTGTCTTGTTTACGCTCCGACAGATGAACATGGTTCGATCGGTTCCTTTCTTACGTTGAGCATTTTGAGTTCCATTTATCTTTATTTGGCTGCTCCTTGCACAACTAAAAGGTATGTACATATGCACGCCGCTGTCATATCTCCTTAGATGCTCTTATCAAATTTTTATCTAAAGCAGCTACTACAAAAGCAACAGTTATTATCTGCGGCATACAGTGGCGGACGAAAATGTAGCTACATTAATTTTCTGCGATCTTCACAAATTTCGGCATTAATAAAACTATTTTAACAACGCCTATATTAAAAAGTATGTGTCAGGGTCTAATACAAAAACTATGTAGAAATTTTGTTTCAAAAATTTACGCGAAATTTGGGAAAATTCAAAGAAATTTTATCAAAATTTTTAAATTTTTTTTTTTTGTTATTTTTTTGAGTACACTATTTTGTAGGCCATTAAATTTGAGTATAATAAGATGCTAATCTTAAATTCGTGACATATTTTTCTGATTTTGAGCAATTTTTTTTTGGTGTTTTCCTTTATATAAAAAAGCATTTTAGCTCTACAAAAAAAATTGCCAGAAATCTAAATGCAACGAACTTGAGACTATCATGTTATTGTACTAGAATTTAATGCCCAATAAAACTGCGTACTCAAAAAAATTCGAAAAATTTTGTAAACAAAATTTTAAATTTCTTTGGATTTTCACGAATTTTGTATACATTTTAAAAACAAAATTTACAGGTTTTGCATTTGACCTTGACATATTTGCTTACAAAGACTTTGTTAAAATTATTTTTTTTCAATGGCAAAATTTGTAAAAGTCACACAAAAGGATTGTGTCTACATTTATGCACGCCACTGTACATATCCACACAAACAGACAAAAGTTTACGCGCAAATGCTCTGAGGTAAAAAGCAATGTGCCAAACAATTAATTAATAAATTAGCTGAAATTTAATTAAGTTTTTGTTTTGATGTGGCCGCTTGTGTAAGGAAATTGAAGAAGTTATTGTTGCTTTTGTCTAATTTGGAAAATATCCACGAGTAAGTTCAGTCAAAGTAGTGGGTGGAGCGCAAACAACCACAAAGATATAGACAATTATTTACCTGGTGGTGAAACTTTCTTGGGGTTCATTTTAGCTAGTTAAGTATGTATGTATGTTTGTATTTGTGTTGTTTGTTCAACTGTAGAAAAGTTAAATAATACTTTTGTATATTTTTTAGGTGTATGTGTCTGTCTACACTTGTTTGGTTTAAATTAATTTTCATTTTCTTGGTGTATGAAATTTATATATTTTTAGTTGTTTAATATTATTTAAGGTTGTTTTAATGTAAATTTGTTGTTTTCGCATTAAATTTTTCACTCGGCTGTTATTATTAATTAAAATCACCAGCACTTAGTTTTAAATGAATTTATGGTAATAGTGGCTAATAAGAAATGATTTTAAGAAAACGCAACGCACTTCCAAATTAGACACCCCAGTAAAAGTTGCGAGAAATCTATTCAGCCAAATTAGCAAAATTGAATAAATTGAGCTTTATAAGCTTTTAAGAGTAGTTGGTATTGTTTTTAGGATTTTTGTTCATTTCCAAGCAATTTACAAAAGAACAACCAGAAAAGTTTTCAAAAAGCTCGCTAAATGACACAAAGTTTTAAGCTCGGGCGATTAGCAGATAATACTTAGTTTGTATAGGAAGCACTTCTAGAGCTTTTACTCAGCTAAGAAGTTGAACCCTTGCTCGTAATCTAAGATAATTGCTTTAATGACGGTGACTAAGATTATGACTGATCGTCTACTGAATTATTCAAGAATAGAGCCGAAGAGCCAACAAAGAGCATGTTGTTGTTATTGTTTTTGCATTGACTCGTCCTGCATAGTGAACACCCTCCTTACCTATCATTGTTAGCCACATCATCGAACGAAAGTCCCAGAAAGCTAGCAGTTTCTATAAGGGTTGTTGGCGTTAGAAGAGTTTACTCTTATCCACCACCAGGAATGGAATTAGAAAGATGCCACATCTTGTACGAAAGTATCAAGCAGAGAAACGTTTTGAGATCCCAAACAAGGTTGAGTTTCTAGGTAAAAATATTGCGATTGTGACTCGTCTAATTTTATAAAAATTCATCTCATTTATTCTTTAAAAGTTTTTATAATAGCTTGAAAATATTAAATAATTTTTTTTTTTTTAATTTTATGCAGATACATAAATTATATCTAATTCTAAATAATTGCTTTAGTTGATTCATCTTCACTGTCCTCATTCATTTCCCCAAAAGACCAACTTTATGCATCTTCCATTTCCAAACTCAACTCTTTGATGGGTGTCGAAGTTCGCCTTGAAATGAAGTAACTGTTTGAATATGAATCGTTCATAGTAAATTCAGCTACTGTAAGACATTGAGTGGGCGTGGTTGTGCATAAATCTTGAAGACTAAGTCTCTCCCATTCCAACTCCAACATGCTGCTAATTAATATAGAATCAGCTGTAAGATATAACTCGTTGCTCTCACTATCCGTCTCTTCTATCACTTCGAATGATGAATTATTACAAAAACTTCCACAGCTTTCGGATTCATTGTTCCAAGGTTGCGCAAAACCTTCCAAGAAGCTACACAATTCTTGCGAAATTTCTGCGCTATCGTGTGTAAAATCCAATACTTCTATTGACGAAGATGAATCATTCTTGTCGCTGGCTAATTTTTTATATTCAAAGTTGTAGAATTTGATCTCTAAAGCTGTTGCCTGTGCCATGGTTGATTTTGAAATGAATAAAAAGGTTGAAAAAGTTCGCTTTAAAAGCGGTTTAGGTAGTGCAGTGTACGTATGTGAGAGTAGGTAAGCGCTGTTGCGGTGGGTAGGTAGGTACATATGTTTATTTCCGGGAAAACCTAGCAAACTCGTTAACAGGCTATTTATACCAAATTGTTTGAAGGAAAAGAAAGACCCGCCCTTCTTTCGTGTATACTTCTACGAATGAAAATAAATATTTGAACCCGGGCTACACTGGCTACACAAAATTTTTTAAATAAACGTCATAAATTAAATTATTCTAACAGCGAGTTCCAAGAAACTATTTATGTAAGTGAAAAATGATTTTTAACGCCGTCAAATTTCATTTCCAAATAATTTTTTCATAACATCGGCTGTAATAAGACGAATTCAGTATAAAGTGGCATTATCCAATCAGCTGATAGATACTTTTATCTCAAATTTTGACACTACAAATTTCGCTGTCATACGATTTTGACTTTAGTCCTAAGAATTAAAAAAACAAAGTACATTGAAAATTCGTTTTTTTTTGCTGTTCGTGTGTTTTGTTTTTGTCTGATTCTAAGGCAGAAACGGGCATTTTATTCCAAAAAATTTTAGTGATGAGTTAAATATTATTGGTTATTTAATATCAATTATGAATAAAAAATAAAATTTTTATTGATAACCGTATGTGCTTATATGTATATATATATATTGTATATAATGTGTGTTTATAAAAATTTCTGTATAAATGGAGATTCACTGAGTTGATTCGATGCATGTTCGGGATAATTACTGAAAAAATAAAGTTTGCCGGAATTCCTTCGATGTTTTCGGGATAGTTTAGGAACCATTTTGCTACTTTTTAGGGACATATTCTGGATTGTTTTTTTTTGTGGTTTTTTTAATTTTCGTATTGTTTAAGGGACTATTGTGAAATTATTTCGGGACTTTTTTGGCGTAATTTCTCTGGAAAAGTGCCACAATGCTCCCTAAAATAATTAAAATATGATCTCTTAAATAATTCAAATATGGTCCATAATTCAAGTCCAAAGTTTTAATATAATCCTCAAACTATTTCGATCCCTAAAACTCACTGAAATAATCTCAAAATGATCATTAAAAGTATCCGGAAATCGCTCCGAAAACCACCAAGTTATCAACCTTCCAGAATTGATGTAGAAAATTCTTTCTGAATATTGCGTTTTGTTTGCAAACAAATTCCTACAATACAAGGCTTTGAGTACTGGTTTTTTGTTGAAAATAACAAAAACAAAAATACTCAATCATTAATCTCCCCATCTACCACTTCGTTGTAACTTTTTGTGTAGTGTTGGGAGTTATGGAAGTCCATAAAAAGTGAAAAAATATTTTGAGCCAACTTTTATTAAAATTAATATTTGAAATTAATATTTTTTTCGGTTAAATTAATGGTATACTTTAAGTTGAACATCTAGTAATAAAGTGGTGAAAATTGAAACACAATGGTGGTTTCCTTCTGCCTCTAGTTCCATCGAGAGAGAGAGGACTTTACTGCTCAATTGTCGACTCACATCGAGGAAGTACTTTTTTTGCAAGAGAGATGCTTCGTTGGATTTCTAGGCTGACATTATTATTGGTTTCTTGACAAACGAACTATTTCATAATTATGACCACCAACAGTGGATTGGTTGCCAAGACGCAGCTGTGCTATCTCTCTGCTTGATGGCGTTGAGTGCTAATAACGTGAACATCTCTCAGCATTAACCCAGCCGCACAAGCTGAATATTTCTCGAAAGAATTTTAACAACTTCTTACATAAGTAACTTATGTACATATGTAGTATATAGTAATGTACCTACCATATAAGTATTATTTATGTGTTCACTATTTTCAACCATATTTTCATTTACTTGTTTAGGATTGTCTAACAACAGCTCCTCACACATACATACATACATACATAGGATATATTTGACCACAATACTCGAGTTAACCATGTGCGTTATGTCCTATAATAAACGCTTCAGCGCTTTCATTTTATCTCCGTCCATGCGGTTGAGTTGTGCGTTTTACAAGGTTAACAGATGCAGTAGCCGCTTACAACTTACCAAGTACCAAGTACTCGTATATATGTATGTACATATGTATGTAGTTGTTGCTTGTTTGTTACCTATTGCTTGCCTACTTCCATCTGCAATGTACTCTTAATGCCAGTTTTCATGTTGTTTACTTGCTTGGAAATTAATTAATTTACCTGCAGTATGTTGTACAATGCCCATTACGCCACACACACACTTACAAACACACGCACACATATATGTATGCTTGTATGTATGTATGCATAACGCAACCAATTTTACCCACACATTTCTTTCATTATTTCCCTTAACAATTTCTCTTTTGCTTTTGCCCATTATCCCTCTTGGTGCTTAAGGACATTAATGAGTGGTCTGCAGCTTTTCTGAATGACTTGAAAAGCTAAAATGAATGAACGAAAGAATGAATTGTGTTGGCAGCAATGTGGTTACTGGTAGCTAATGAGACATGAGGCATTTGTTTTTTGTTTGCGTATAAACTCACAATAACAATGCTAAATATGAAATAAGGTGTATTCTTCTTAAGTATTTGTTGTACAACTACGTAATTGTTAAATGGTGGGATGACGTTGAGGAGATGATACAAAAGATGTTGTGATAAAATGTGTTTAATGTAAATTATGTTGTATAAATTCATTGCTGTCAAATCTTAAGCTGGAGGTAATGGTAACATAGCCATTACACCATGAAGCTAAACATCTTATATACATACATACATATGTGCATATGTGCCACGCCCCTTTTTAAAAATTTCTTCAAAAATTTATTTTTTGCTTTAGCGCTAGAGTACACACCAAATTTTATCCTTATAGGTGTATTATGTACTGAATAATCACTCTTTTTTTATTTTCGAAAATATTATACATATAGAAAGTGGGCGTGGCTTTTAACCGATTTTGTACATATGTGCATATTGAAACCAAAAGGTGGTAATTTCATAAAAAGTAATGTAATGTTTTGCTTTGGTAAAGCGCAGAACACCCTTTAGAATTGAGCAATGTATTGATTAATTGGATGGTTCTTTTAATGAGTAATTATTATCCGCAATTACTTTTTGATTACCATTACAAATAAAAAAAATTTTAAAAAAAATTTTCAATTTCTTTTATTTTTTTATAGTTTTTTCTTAAATCTTTATTGTTTTTTAAATAATTATGAAAACTTAAAAACAATGGTACATCAAACATTAGTAGTCTTTTCCAACCGGTAATCATAACCTACTCAACAAGTACAAGCGTACATGAATCTCAGGAAACCAAGTGCGAAAAAAATTTGGAACATAGATAGATTATTATCGAAAATATTTCTTTATTATTTTTTGCACCTTTGAAATCGCACGTCGTTATTATTAATTAAACTGTTTTGTAACAATTTCAAAATAAGTTTGCGATAATCAATACTTTCGGATAATTCAAAAAAATTTTTAGATCGTTTCTGGAAACATATGGAGATGGTTCTTTTTTTCTGGACTGTGAAAGAATCCTCTTAAACACACCATATATAGTCCTGAAAATAATTGCACAATAGCCCGGAAGTTTGTAGAAAAGGTTCAAAAATTATCTCGAAATAGTCCCCAAAATATTATTAAATGAATTGTGAATTAATCCTCACCCTAGGTAGATAGTGTCAAATTATGAGTTTTCGTGGCGTTCTTCTTTCTGGAGTTTGGGGAAATTCAGGAGGGAATCTGGTACATTGCGGTAATATCCCACTGCAGCGGGAATGATCTCCTTGTAAAAGTAAAATCGGAGTCATAGATGGATGGATTAACGGCCGCTTCCATATTCAGCTAATCGACGAAAATAGCGTTGGAGTTAAGTTTTTCAATTTTCACCAACAAATACCTCCAAAAATAAAACAATTTTATCAAAACTTTCTATTCACAAAATAATAACAAAACAAATATGCAATTGAAAATAAGAGATTATTGTATTTATTGTACAAAACTAAAGCACCCTTATTCAGTTTTGAAATTTATAATTTATCATTAGCAATATTTTACAAACATACAGACACACATCAACGATCCCACATAATTGATGAGCTGCTAATTTGAAGTAGCAATCCAACAGAAAATATCATCAGCCTGAGATGAATGGGGGGGGGCTGTTGCAACCTTTCAAAATTCTATATCTATCTATAATATTAATTCGCATGTTGAGACAGAATGTATGGTCGTTCCATCTTCAGTGTCAGAATTCGTTCGAGAAAAGGTGGCACAAACCCGATCAATTTTTTTCTCTGAACGAATTTAGACGAGATGTGATGAACTAACATTACAATTACATCGCTACCATTCGCTAATGCATAATACAATATATCAAGATCATAATATATTACTTTGGAACCAATTAATTGCCTAATAAAGATATAACCGGTATGACTAACTTTACTTGCAATTCGTACAATTTTTTTGTTGGGAACAAAATATAAAATGCAATATTCCAACGGAAATATTTAGTTAAATATGTATGTGTGTACATATACATATATTTTTACAAATCAATTGCAATTCACGCACCAACTAATCAAACAAATATTAGCATTGAACAAACTGAATATTTACGCCAGTTGGTTAATAATAGAATATTGGCAATAATGACGACAGTTAGAGATGTATCGAATATCGTTTTTTATATGCTGAACCATATCGAATTATGGGCAGTTTCGGTTGAAGTAGCTACAAAAGGGGCAGAATAAAAAATTATTTCCTTGTAAAAGTTTAGGGCTAATAACAAAAAGTGTGAAATTCCTTATAGTTCAGGATGGTGACGTGTCATAATGTCACTGAATTGCGCGATTTTATATTCCAAATTTTTGTTTCATACTTTATGTATGAATATGAAAAAAAAAAATTTTTATTTGACAATTTTTTTATTTCAAATTTTCTTTTAAATCAATTTTTTATTATATAAGGTATAAAATGAAAACTTGGAATATAACGCTTTGGAATTTGAGGTTCTGTGTCTTATTACGCATAATAAAATAATCTTTATTTCCGGTCCCTGGTCACTCAATAAAGGTGATATTCTCGATAAAATCTGTTTTGAAAAAATCTTCTGAAAAAAGCATAGAAAAAGTTGAAGTTCGCTCAAACACTATCTAACTTACATACATACATATGTATGTACATATATATTTATGAAATGAAAAAATGTATCGCAGCTTATGGCGTTGCTAATATTTTATAATTACATGTGCATTTTTGTGCAGGTGAGTTAGTACTTCTCATAATTAGTTTTATTCCAAAATATTGATCTACCAAAAAATATTTTCAACAATATTTTGTATTAATTATTGAAATTAATTATTTAGCTTTGAAGTCTATTTTGACAAGGCATATGGGCAATATCGAAATAAATACCTGTATAAGGTACAGATATTTTATAGGCATGGTATGTATGAATGCCTAAATATTATTTATGTTTGAATCCAAATATGGCAATAAAACGCAGAAATATTATTTAAAATCTGGGGTTGAACGATGATGGTGTCAAACGAAGGCAAAACCTAGAGCTATAATATAATATAATAGGTAGAGTACAGTTAGCTTAAGCATATATACATACATACAATAGGGATGCCCCCATATTTCTTAGTTCACAAAGCAGACTTTTTCGGAATCTGGTTTTACAGTCCCGAATTCGTTTAAGAAGTTATTTTACTTTAAGTAATATAGTAAAATAATTGGATTTTTAATTTGATTTTTTGATTAAAGAGGAAATTTATTTCATTTATAACTAAGCGGGGTCAAATATGTGGTAACCACCTTTTTCAAAAATGTTTGCATTCTTTAAGGAAAATTTTTAAAATTATTTATGTCACGTTTTCTAAGCAATTGTTAAAACGGATTACTAGTAGAGCAACTACAATAAAAAAAGGGAATAGCTTTTGAAAAAAAAAATTTAATTTCATTCTTGCTGGCTACAGTTGCTCCCTTCCAATATTTAACCTCTAAAAGTTGTTGCTTTAAATTCCGTGCTGATAACAATCCTAAGTGCATAAGTGACAGCGCATATGTACATATGTGACCAAGTTCAGGAAGCGTAACATTTAACCGACTGTCAAATAATAACACAAACATTAATTTATCTTTTAGCGTCCACGGAACATAGATCTTCATCAACGCGACTGATAGGACGTTTCGTAAGTAAGATGGCCAATAAATCGCTGAGTGTTAATTTGTCACATTATTTTAGTTAAACAATTACAAAAGGCAAGTAGTTGAAGTAAACGAAATAAAGCACAAAATATGTAACTAAAAGAAAACATGTAAGGGAGTGTAAGTGCGGGTCTAACTGATGATTTTATAGCTAGTTGTGATGCCATATCTGATATCTTTAGATTTACACAAATTTTTACAGCCAATATCTGCACTTGGAAGATATTAAAGAAGAATAAGCTGAGTAATAAACGTAAAAAAACGATTTTTAAATTTTTGTATCTGTTTGTCTGTATGTTTGTTCGCGCATCACGCAAATCCCGCTGCATGAAATTAAATGAAACTTTCCACAATTTATTACAAGGTGCCTAACCTAAAGCTTTTGATGCATAGAAATATTTTGTTCCTGCTATATACAGTGATGGCGTTAAAAGTTTACTCAAAATATTTGTAAACATATAACGAAATGGTAACAAGCTGCTGTCTGTGCATATAGTATGTATGTATGTAATAACAATTCATTTGCCAATTTTAATTAGATCAATCTTAGTCAAATAACAGAGTTTTCGTTTTTCTCTCGTCTTTGTATATACTACATATGTGCGTTTGTACGCGCATCACCTACAAAATAAATTACGCAATTCACCGGTTTTCTCAACAAAATATTGCTAAAGGTCTACATTGGAATATTCGCTAAATTTTTCCGTATATTTGTTAACCCTTTAAAGCCATCTGATCTTGGGTGTTAGTACACTCATACCTTAGCGCAACCAAGTATAATGAAACAAGGACACAACTATTGAAATATTCAAGAACAACAAGTTGTAACAAGTAAACCACAATATATTGCACGCTCAGCTTGACAGCTCAACTTAAGACGAAGCTATGTACATAAGTAATTGAGTGAAGGGGGAAAAACAAAAAAAGAATACTCGTAGTCAACAATGCAAGTCATGATAGCCTTGTGGTATTTATTTCTGAATTCAGCCAAATAAATAAATAGAATTGGCAAAGCAACTCATGAATAGTGAATGTTTATTGCAGGCTTGAATGTGTCTACGCTTTTTTGTTGTTGTACAAATATAGCCGTAAAGACATACATATGTATGTACTAAATTAATACAATACAGGGGCTGGACGACGACATTTCTTTACTTTGTTGCGGTTACCTTTGTCCTATGGAATACGCACATTTGCCATTAAAGATGAATGGCCACCCGTTGCTTATGGCTGAACTAACAGGTCGATTTCAGATTGAAATATAATTGCGGTCATTTGGATGACAATGCAGTTCCTTACAACATGACGAAGTTGATTGTTAGAAATATTCTAGAAAATTCTATGTAAAAGCCTTTCAGTGACTTCGCATTGGAAGTGATACAAATTATTAAAGAGATTCATATATTAAAGTTAGCAGCATCAGCAAAGCAATGAGAACAGTTTAAAATTTAGAAAATTTATAAAAGAAAAAAAAATTTATCAAACAAAAAGTAATAAAATTTGAGAATTTTTTCGAATTTATTGGCCCTTAAATTGATCATTTCATGTCTGTCATAGTCAACTTAAAATAATTTTATATCTACGATGGAGTTTTAAAATGACGAAAGCGCCATTTTAACATTTTTAAATCGCGGTTTGTGTCTATGGTTGTGCTTTCGACATTGCTTACTGCAAACTTGAGTTTTGCTCTTTTCGCTTATAAAGGCATGAAAATTGTTATAGATCAATACTCAAGAGAAAAACTGGAAGTTATCGAAAAAGGGGGCGTGGCACCTCCCATTCCAACAAGACTTTTCAAACTTAACATCTGTAAAAGAGTTAAAAGTAGTAACCTGGAACGGGTTTGATGGGGAATTTTGAAATTTACCCAATAAAAAAATTTATTTTGGGCAAAAAGAAGTTTGGTAGGTCAGTTAGTTTATTATAATATTAACTAACTTATTCTAAAATTTTTTCATATTTGTAAGTTTTGTGAGCTCAAGACCAGTTAATAATAATTCTTAGTAAATTTTTCAATAGCGAAAAAATTGTGTTGTCCGTTTTTGCCCATTTGAAATAGCAACCTAACTTAACCTGAAGGTTATCTGATTACCAAACATCATTGAAATATCTCACTTTTTACTCAAGTTATTGTGTGTTTTATGGAAGCCCAAATATCTCAAGCGCCCTAAACCTTCGATCACATTTCCCCTGCTTATTACAAGCTCTTGCTACATAAACGCAGTAAGGAGGCCCCCTCCTACAAGCAAAAAGCAATGAAAATTTAAAAAAAAAACAAATCTTTAAATCCATTTGCTATTTTACTAATCTAACAAAATTACCACACATTCATGGTCCAAATGACTTTTGAGCAACACGAAAGCAAAGCAAAGCTGCCAATCTATACGTACTCGGATGTATAGGACTAGCTTGCTTTTCTCGGATTAGCGCCTGCTTTTACAGTTCAAAGAACAAGAACGAGCATGCTGGAAGCTTAAATCAAGTCTAAATGGTCCAATATGTAGCGCCTAAGGAGAGCGCAGTGATTGAGGAAATCGAGCGTTCATGATGTTCACTTACACGCATGCTTATCTACATACATATCAAGTTTACAGGGTGCAACATAAGTGGCAAGAGAACACTTTTCATTTTATTCAACGACTATCTCAATTAAGAACTTATTTATTCACTTTGATTGTCGTGTGGGCAAACTCAAAGTGGAGCACAAAGGACATGCGCCAACATTATGGAGGACATGCGCCAAAGTACATGCGCGAACATCATAGAGATTAAGGTTTAGAACTGACAAAGCTGATTTTGTTAAAGTTCGTTTTTTGGAACTAGCCTGGAATTTCCACAAAATCGGAACTAACCCCCACCTAGAAAGAATGTTAAACATGAACTCACTTACCAGACCTGCTAACATAAGTCAACCCAGAAAGAAACTTAAGCCGAATCTAAACTGATAGCGGAGCAAACCCCAACGAGGAACGAAGATTAAGCCAAATCTAAGCGGAAACTGAAACTACTGACTAAACCATAACCAGAAATAAATTCATTAACTCAGCCGGCTCACTAAATTACCCGAAAAGAGAACGAAGCCTAAACCGCAGTTATTTTCAACCTGGAGAATGAACTCATCGCTTGTATTAACTTACCCATGATCGAAACTAAACTTAAGACGGTTCTGAAACGAAACCGGAACTAGCCTCAAACCGGAATGAAAAATAAACCTTAACTAATTTAAGCGACTAACCAACTTACACGGCACTGATACGAAAGGGAACGAAACTTAAGCCGGATCTGAAATGAAACTGGAACGAAACACAAACCGGAAATAAATTAACTAACTTTCCCGAAAAATTTTGTTTTCACCGGAACTGATACGAAACCGGTATTAAAGCGAACCATGAACTAAATCAAAACTGAAACTAACCCGAAAGTAGAACTTACTTGAAATCGAAACTTGTGTTGATATGTAATAATGTTGTTGTTTTAAACAATTTGTTAAAAAATAATTTTAAGAACATTGGAATGAACTTTAAACTCACTCAATGCATGAACTTGTCAATGATGTTTTCCATTAATATTTTTTTTTTTTGAAACTTGAATTCTTTACAAAAATTGTTTAAATTGAAAATTATTAAACACCCTGTATAGTAAAAACAACTAAATCCACATACGCTTCAACTCATATACATAAATACATATTTCTAAGTACATAGATACTCGTACATACATATGTATGCGTGTTTTCACATATTCACACACAACGCCTCTTAGTCATGGTCTGCCAGACGTTGGGCGCAATATTAAAAAGTGATTGGCTTTTCAAAGTTTTCCAACTATTTTAAAGCGTGTTAAATGGCATATATTATGGCTTTTGATTATTCTACAGCTAAGTGTGAGAGGCTAAAAGTTGTGCGTGTAACACCTAGCTAATACATGTTCACACACACACACACACACACACACCCACACATGTGTGTCCAACCACGCAACGCAACAGCGCGAGCCTAGAAAGTCAATAGCGACTTAGCCACACAACGACCACAGCCAAGCGACTTGTGACTTGTACTACGGCTGTGTATGTACATATGTACGTAATATTTATGAGCCAACGGGGAATATACGTGGCCTAACACGCTATGCCATGCTATGCCTACTAGCTAGACTAAAGTCAGTCAATAGGTGATAAAGTGGAAAGTAGTGGGTGAGGGTGTTGGTGTTGCTGTTAGTTGTTTCGATTGAGTTGTTGTATTTAGTTAAGGCAACCGCACTTTGGTGGTGTTTGTTAGTGGCGTGACCTGATATCGAATTACTTCAATTTTAGTTTCCTTTGCGATTGGAAAATGATGGCTGATTGCGCTATTGCGAGTAATATAAAATTCTAATGTGCGGCATACAAAGCGCTAAAGTGAACTATCAAGTTTGATATAGAATGTAGTAGTTTAAGGACTGACAACAAACTAGTGAGAAAAAGATGAAAGTGGTGCTACGGAAAGTGTAAAGATCGAGTGAAGTCACAGTAGAGAATTTTGTTTTAATTTTGTTCGATTACACGGTTTTTTTGTTTAGACACTAAGGGACTAGCTTAGGATGCTGACTAAATGGAAACAAACTCGAAACTTCTATTAAAAGATCCTGCAAAATGAGGGATGGTTTCAAAAAAGGCCACTTGGCAACAGAACAGTACATACATATATGTATAACCTACTGAAGCTATTTGGGGAACACATCTCCTGCTCAACAAACCCGATACCTAAATCGTTCGCGTTGGAAAAAAACGTCCCACCGCCCGACAATGAATGTTCCGTCACAAAAATAGCAAAGTGCCTGAAAAGTATGGACTACCCGCCGAGGTGTCCAAAAAGGATGCGAAGAGCATGCATCAACTCTTATGCAAAATATGATCGATCGGATGAGTGCATGTCTCCAGATTGAAGCTTAAGTGGGCTCTGCCCAATAGACAAGAAAGGCAATCCCGCTAAATGCACCAGCTATCTCGGCATCAATCTCCTTAATATTGCATGTAAGGTTCCATCCAGCGTATTGCGCTTGGAGTATTCGAGTGAAAAGATGTAATGTTATGGACCAAGAAGCTCAAGTGCTAAAGGCAGGACTCTTTTGGGTTGGCAAAAACAGGTGAAGGGTGATTTAAACTCCCTTGGTATTTTCAATCGATGTCAGTTATCGGCCAAGATAGTTGTCCCTGGGTATCATACTAGTTTTCAGTTAGTTTACAACTAGATCATTTAACTGCAGGTTGAGCACGTACATACATACATACACATAACACAGTGTGTGAATAAATGTAAACATATGTTTGTATGTTTGTTGGTGCATTTGTTTGTGAATAATTCTCAAGCGTATACGCCTTTATGGAGCTCATAGAAAAATCAAAAAGGCGTCTCTAGCCTATTGCCTTGCAATACAAACGCCTTCGCGCTTCGCAAATATTAACACATATATGTACCTACACATACATACATACACACACACATACACGCGCGCACGCATATCTTGATATTTTCTAATATTGAATTGTACACCTCAGCCGTATCGTTTTATGTTTATTTTATCAAGCAAGTAAATTGATTTGATTTCCGCCTAACAGGTGATTTCCGTAACATATTTTCACAGTAATTGTTTTAGATTTGTACATATGTATGTATGTGAATATTTGTTTGTTTAAACCGACGTACAAACATCCATAGTTTGTATATACATATGTATGTATGTGTGTACAAATACCCTGCAGTGAAACACCAAACTAGTCAGACAACATACTAGTATACAACTACAATTTTCTTGTTGAAATCATCCTAGTCCGGAAAAGTCTATTCCATACTAGTATACAACTACAATTTTCTGGTTGAAATCATACTAGTCAGAAAAAGTCTATTCCATACTAGTATACAACTACAATTTTCTGGTTGAAATCATACTAGTCAGAAAAAGACTATTCCATACTAGTATACAACTACAATTTTCTGGTTGAAATCATACTAGTCAGGAAAAGACTATTCCATACTAGTATACAACTACAATTTTCTGGTTGAAATCATACTAGTCAGAAAAAGTCTATTCCATACTAGTATTCAACTACAATTTTCATGTTCAAATTGTTCTAGTTTGAAAAAGTTCAAACTCTAATTTCCTTATATGCATTCTTTTAACTATGAAGTTATTAAAACAAAGTTTGCTTTTAGTTTTTATTTATTTTTTTAGCTATTATATGCAATTATCAGTTGCATTGACCTTTTTCAATCAGAATTTTACAATATCCTTCAAATTCTGCTTTAACCTCGTAACGACACTGTATAAGAATATTCCTTCTAATGTGAAAATGCATCGGGAATCTTGAATTGGGAATCAGTATGCAAAACTGAACTATTTAAGTGGTTTTTTTAAGATACAAGGTTACAGCAGAAATGTATGCAACGTTGAAAGAAAATACTGAAATAACAATACCATATTTTTACAATGTAATAATGAGTTTATTTTCGTATTTTTATTATATCTACAGGTTTCGGTCCCTTTTTGGATTAGAAAGGTTCAATCTTTTTCGAACTAGTTTGATACTAGTCCCACTGGGCTGAAATTTTACTAGTTCATTTCATTCCATTTTGAACTACTATGAAACTGGTATATTTCAACTATATGCATACTAGTATGTATATACTAGTAGATGACTGGTATGTTCTGGTCGAAATCTGACAATTGAAATGTCGTAGGACATCAACATTGTAAAAATACCAGTTCCTTATATGAAAATATGACAGTTGGCTGACTAGTTGGGCTTAGTGCACTTACTAGTTGTAAAGTAGTTTTCAACTAATTGGTTTGATTGCAGGGTACTGGCCGACTGTAAAAAAATATAAATACGTACATAGATTTGTGTTCTCGTTAGCAATGTAGCGATTGAATTTTTTATGCCAAGTTGAATATTCTTGCATTTTTAATAAATTTATTAGTTGTACCAATGAATTGATTTTATTTCCTGAAAAGGTCAATACGCATTACATTTACAAGCCCAAGCAATGTATGTACTATTCCAACAAGTGTAGTAAATAAAAGTAAATAAATTTAAATAATCAAATTTATAAACAACAAGCTTACAACGCGCTTATTTTTCGTTTCTAAAAAACGTTGAATTATAATCAAAACCGCACGTTGATTCGACGCTTTTGAGTAGTTACCTATTTATATACATATAAGCCAGACCTCTTAAATAACGATTACTAATCGTAATGATTACCGGTTTGATTTTTTTTAGAATCTGTTTAATGATTGTTTACCATTACTTTTAGTTTTTAATGATTTTTTTAAATTAATTTAATTAAAAAATATTTATGTAAAAAATAATTTAAAATTTTTTCATGATTACATACCATGAATAATCCAAAAAACTCAAAAATAATCAAAGTAATGTAAAGAGGTTTTTTTTTTGTTTGAAATATTTGTTTATATTTTATTTATTAATTTATTTATTTATTTTTTGTTTTTTATTATTATAAATAATTAAAAAAATTAAAATTATCAAAGTATGTAATCAAAAAAAGTTTTTTGTTTGAAATGTTTTTTTTTTTTATTTTTCATTTTTTTTTTATTATTAAAAATAGCTCACAAAAAAACCAAAGTTATCAAGGTTATAAAAAAAAAAATTTTTTTTTATTTGTGTTTTAAGGTTTTTATTTTTTTATTATTTGATTTTATTGATTTTTTTCATTTTTTTTTATTATTATTATTTGATTTTATTTATTTTTTTCAATAATCGAAAAAATCATAATTTCGCTTGGATTTTTTTTAATCGTAATAAATTTACAATTGTATTTTCTTCAACACAATCAAAATAATCATTACCAAATAAAAATACGTCTAATCAATTGATTTTTAATCACTAATCAAATTATAATCGAATATATAAAACTTCGTTTTTTCAAACCTTAATTTTAGCACAATTTAAAATTGAAAAATTTTTGCGAATTTTTTTTTACCAAATAATAAAATAAAGTTTGGCCAAAGATACCATCTTTCAAAATCATCATCATTTCAAAAATGGGCAAAATCTATTTGACCAATCGCGAGAGAATTTGCAATTTCAAAATATGTTTTGAAAATAATTCAAATTTTGAAAAACTGATCAAAACGTGTTTCTTTGTTGTGAACTACTTAAATAAGAAAGTCGAACTTCGAAAAAAGTGGCTCACCTCACAAATTTTAACCAACTTTGAAAATAATTCGAATTTCGTTGAACTGGCTAAAAAGTGTTTCTTTCTGGTTGTTGTGAGCTTCAGAAAAAAGAAGGTCGAACTTCGAAAAAAATTCGCTGACTTCACCAAGTTATAAGCCAATTTTGAACATCATTTGAATTTCATAAAATAATTATTTGTGGTTTTTTGGACTACACGAAAAAAGAAAGTCAAACATTCAAAAATGTCTAACCAATTTTGAAAATAGTTCGAATTTCGAAAAACCTGACTTACATACATAAACAAGGAAAGTCGAACTTTGAAAAAATTACCCGCTTCACAAATTTCTACACAGCTATTAATTTTATGAAAAGGATTAAAGCATTATAAGTTAAAAGTTCTGCTCCTTAGTACTGGCCTTGCCTCTCCAACTCCCTTTGAGGCTTGTCACCCTTTTCCAAACTCTTCTACAGCTGATGCTGAACGAAATAGATTCCGAAGTGAACTTGGCTATAACCTTTCTGGTCGATGATAGAATTTTTTTGGAACCTTCTGATTGTATATGGAAAAAAAATACATCAAATTTAATAATCCGATAGAACTAATAGAAATTAGTTTTTTATTACAATTTCAACTATTAACCTTAACAAGAGCGCATTTAATTAAGGTCATATTATGTAAAACGCAAGAAGCGCTTTTCAGCGAAGTAAAATATCAGTGACTGACAGTGAAACAGTGGGTGATTATATTAATTTAGTTAATAAATATTAATGCGATCGGCTACAACGCAAAGAGTCGCGGCGTTTTACATAATTAGGTGCATAAAAAATTGTAACTTTTGCTTAAATAAATATTTCTCCTTGTACGGGGGATAAACAAAAACAGGACGGTTATTTCTCTGCCAAAACTTTATCGTTCGAAAATTCGACCGTATCCAAACTATTTGCACGCTGACCTTCTACATCTTCATCATCATCTTCATTCCACATATATTGAACTGTGGGCGCACCAGCGTCACCTACTGGATCCAAAAAATAATTACAATCGAAAAGATCATACGGATTATGGACATTAAAGCTGTTGAAAGGTAGAGGATTAGGTGACCAAGCGATTGGTTGATAACTGTGATAAGCTGGAAAAAATTGCATTTGATTGCGATGCGGTTTCAGGCGATTCCTCTGCATTTCATAGGCTTCTCTGACATTTACTAAAGGCTGCGCGACCATTGGATTTTGTGTGGTGCCACGCCAATTGTTAAAATTATTCAATAAACCTGAGTGTAATAAGGCTTCAGTGTGTGGAATATCTTCGCATTGGAGGGTACGCAGATAAGTGCGACGTTGTTGCTTTTTTGGTTTTTTTGTTGAGGTCTTTCTGGATTTCGATGGACGTTTTACTACTTCGTTAATTGTCGGTGCTGATTTTTGTAGTATTGGGTCAGTGGTGGTCGGTTGTACCGGATGAAGTTCTAGTTGAGTTTATATACATATATGTAAGATAGAAACATGGGCTGAGAAATGTTCCAGAATGTTTACACTTACTTGACAAAAGATCCTTAATTCCATCCTTTAGACGTTTTCTTGAATCGGGTACCTCTTTCTGCGATACTGTGCTCTTCACTCCTTGAAAGAATAAAAGGGAAAATGTAAGTTATATGAACTCGAGATTCAAGAATGATGATATTACAACGCAAGCTTTTAATTTCTATACCGGCATCCGGCGCTCGCCTGCATCCAAACAAAACCCATCTCATACTCACTTTCTTGCTGTTTAGCTCTACCGCGATATTTCAAATCCGATTCCACCGCCAACAAAACTCTCTGTTTATGATCGAATTGTTTGCCATGATCCTCCTTCTCCACATCCTCTACGTCAACAATCGATTTGCCGAGAAGTGGACTCTTAGATTTGGTTTCGTTTATATTTTCATCCGTCGCACTTTGTTGGCTCCTTCGCGTCTGTCTTGAATATTTGGGCGCTAACGTTGTTGAACTGGTTGTTGTTGTTGTCGAAATTGTTAGCCACTTAGCTGGTTGGCGCATACCTTGAACTTCAGCGTTCGCGTACACACAATAAACCAAACAACACAACACAAATCTGATATGAAACAACTTCATTGTGGCCGCAAAAATTATTACAAAATTTTACTTTATTTTTTTAATTTTTTTTTCACTGCAACGAGGTTTACAATTACAGTTAGATACTTTATCGCTTATGACTGGCGCACGCCAAAACCAACAACTACGATATCTGCTTTGGTTATGTCTCTCAAATCATCTTCCACTGCCAATTTATGATGATCTACAAGAATCGCAAACGTGATGAATTTCCAATTTTCTTGGACACAATTTGACAGCTTTTTTTTTTTGTGTTTGGTTTTTGTGTGCTTTTTGTTCTTGTTTCTTCTATTATTCAAAGCAGAATTTTCTAAAAGACGAAATTGCAATATGAGAAG
This sequence comes from Sphenella marginata, assembly GCA_951509765.1. Lineage (NCBI taxonomy): Eukaryota > Metazoa > Arthropoda > Insecta > Diptera > Tephritidae > Sphenella > Sphenella marginata. The sequence continues at coordinate 105,926,323 of OX608079.1, forward strand.
ATTTTATGCAGACATATGTATGTATATTGGTGGGTATATACATGCATTAGGGTGTGCCAAAAACTCGAATTTTTTTTTTTTTGCTTCTACACTCATAATAAAACAGAGTATGCTCAAACATCTAGTTTTAAGTAGAACTCTTAATTTTAATTACAAAAGTTTCATCATCAAATGTGATCATTGCCAGAAGCATAACCATAGACGCAAACCGTGACTTAATAATTTTAAAATGGCGCTTTCGTCATTTTAAAATTAAAACTCCGTCTTAGTTATAAAATGTATTTTAAGTTGACTATAACAGACATGAAATGAGGTTAATTTTAGAATCATGTTTTTGAACAAAAAATTTAATGGAGTGATTTTTTTTTTATTATTTCACTCTTCACTGAGTCTTACATTTCCGATTTTCAGTTCTACACCTAATTTAGACAAAACAGGGAAAGTTAGAGCTCTTTAAATGAGCGAGGGCCTTTGAAAAGAACATTTGTTGTTGGTATGTCAACGATACAGCTTTAAGTTTGAGGATTTATCTCCTAAAACCAGTAGTGGAATTCACTAACTTCGATTACGACATTCGCAATCGACATTTTGTCCTAACCGATTGTGATCACGATATTGGTATTCACTAACTATTTTTTCTCGATTGTCGAGTATTCTCCATCAGCTGTTTCGCAAAGTAAACGACACATAATTTGCAGTTGTTTTCTATGTCGTTAAATAAAATGCACATAATTTGAATTTTTTATTAAAAATTGAAATAATAATACTATATCCATATTATTATTATTAAAAAATTGCATTTGAGAACATAGAGTATGTTTTATAGCGAGATGAGAAATCCTTTGCCCGCATCGTTATAGATAAGTTAGTGAATCGCATATTCGATAGTGCAAGCGACCGAATCGCTATTGAAAATCTCGAAAAATCGAACCGATTCGAATCGCTATAAGTTAGTGAATTCCACTACAGGGATTTGTAACGCATTTCTGCTTCTCTATAGTTCTATAGGGGAGTAGAGGAACAGAGATGTTTTGATATAAGCTATGCTGAAATGCGTATCGAAACGATTTCAGTGTAAAAAGCCCAACAGATACTGCCCACCATGGTAATCATAATAGAACTTTAGTCGAAAATCGAGATATCGAAACAAAACTAGAAATATTTCTTATCAAATATTTTGATAAAATAAACTATCTACTCAGAACAAATTAAAGAAGTGTGTCAATGTTCGAATCTTAGCATTTTTTTATGATATTAAAAACGGCATACAGTTACGTTACAGTTTACTTGCACGAGAAACGTTACGTTTTCGTTACTCAGATAGCGTCACAGGTCTCGTTTCCTCGCCAAATCTTTCGTATCTGGTTAGTGTCCTGGCAGTGTTGTTAGCTCGAGTTTCGTTACTTCTTCTGTTACTCATTGGAAATTGTTCAAATCATTCCGTGTCTAATATTTCTATGTTACTCGGAACAAATAAGAACAGAAACGATGTTTCGTTTCCGTACGAGTTTTCGTTACAAGTTTCTCATTAAAACTTAAAAATTAGTTTTGCTTTTTATATTATATTACGTTTTAATTGCAGTGTAATAAAAAAAAACTTGTTGGGACACCCTAATATAGCCATATGCATCTTGGAATGAGAAGATTTTATGCCAAAAAATTCAAAAGAAGACCAAATTTTGTACCATTACACATTGCAGAAAATAAGTTTGCCAATGTTTTTTGGTACGATCTAATGTAAATATTGGCATATGTATATCTATGTTAATTAATTGCATACAAAAATTGAGTGAAACTACGGAAGCATAGGAAGTTTTTTTTACTGCTTCCATGTGTCAAAGCCAACCTTCATCAGGGTACATTCGGTCTCTCTCTTGAATTAATTCTTTAATTTTGGCACGAATGAAAAGAGAAATCTTCCAAAGGGCATGTATGAAACTTAAGAAAACTTAAGATTGCTTTAATTTTTACTTTTCAACTGACTATATACATATGTACATGATTTTTGACAGATCCAATAAAGCACATAAAATATTCATGCCTATTACGGTGTATAACGGCTGCTCACCTGACTTTTATTTTATTAACGGTAGTTAATAACGGCATAGAGGAAGTGAGACAGATATATGTACATATATGTACATATGTATATAGACTAGGGAAAAACTAATTGATTATGGCATGGAGTGAAATTTTGAGATAATTTATTGCAAATTGGTATGCAGGTTCTTTGACGCTTATCTCCCATTACTACTTAACGCGAGCGAAATGGAATGATAAGCCACGCCCACTTTTTATACATAGAGCTTTCTCGGAAAGCACAAAGCAGCGATTAATCTGTATGTGATATATCTATAGTGACTTAATTTAGGGTTAAGCTTAAAATGGTGGCATCCAACCAAATTTTTTTGTACATTTTTGAAATTGGGCGTGGCACACCCCACTATTTTATACGGAAGCGTGCGTGGTTAAATCTTTTTTAGTGATAGCTGGCGACAATGAGAAATACCAATCGACGTTAACAGTTAACAACAGCAACAGCAACAACCAAGAGACGTGGAGTCATCTGCCATAGTTTTTTCTATTCCGGTCGAGGCCTTCCCATTCCTCTGCTACAAAACAAAATCCGGAGGACCCCACCCCCGCGGGTAAGCGATTTAGAATACCGGTCGTAAGAGGCGACTAATATGCACAAAGGTAATGATGTGCAACATAATGGTTGATGCGGATCTTCTCCTTTTTTACGGAATTTGGGATGACATGACCTAGAAGGTTTCACTGGTCATACAAAATCGCTACCACGACAGTCGGGCAGTACCGTAAGGAAGCACCAGCGCGTACCAGATTCATATCCGGCCAAGGACTGACGTAAGAACTCTTCTCTCAAATATTACTAGGGCATCTTATTAGATTTCGACACTGTCCATTATTCCGACCTGTACATCAGTTCAGGTATGATGAAATCCTTATTTCTCAGTTGCTTATTCAGTCCACTTCGAGTGACATTGTTTTCGGTTCTAATGCTAGTTCCGAAATAGTTGAAGTCCTTCACAGTTTCAAATTTGTAGCTATCAGCAGTTACGTGGCTGGCAAGGTGCAGGCACATCCATTCTTTCTTTAATGGTAGCAAATATTTAGCATTGTGATCGTTCTCGGCTAGAGCTACTATCTTCAGTTCTTTATTCCGACCATCGAAGCAGAACTCACGGTACAGGTCTTAAGTCCTGCGGGTTCTTCTCCAACATCTAAAAACATGGCCCATGGTCCCCCCAATGATCCAGAAAGGTACATACCAAATGTTCCAAAAGGTCACAGATTCAATAATAATAATAATGCCCAACGGATTACCCACCATATCCCGCCCGACCGGCGCGAGGGGCGCATCCGCATGACGCGCGGATTGTTCTTTCGTGCCGAGTCTTTGAAAGGCTTTGGTTTGTTAATCGTCGAGATCTAAAACTGCTCAGCTACAGAGAAAACCTCATCAGCTAAGTAAGAAAGATTACACAATTAATAAATCATTAGTTGACAGCGAAAAGTTTATTGTTAAGAATAAAGATAAGAAACAAAGGATATGAAAAAAAATTGTTGCTATGTATTTAGGATAGAAAGAATTGACTTTTTTATGCTGCATAGTGAGTCTGAAATATCAAACGTACCAGAATGAGAGTTATAATCTTGACACAAACAACGAAAAGGCTCATTTAATTCATAATTAGTTCGGCACTGTTTCAAGATAAGTGGTTTAAAATGTCTTGATGGACGAGAAGGTACATTGAAGTTCACTTCGCTCAAAAGAAACGGGCTTACGATTGACCCATTTAGTAATTTAATCATGAAGACAATTCCAAGCATTTCCCTCCGACTAGAAAGGCTGTGAAGATTAATTAGTTTTAAGCGACTCGTATACGATGGCAAATTATACAAGGGATCCCAGTGAAGATCTCTTAAGGCAAATAGTAAAAATTGTTTTTGAACTGATTCTAAGCGATCCACGTGGACCTGGTAACGCGGGTTCCAAACTATAGAACCGTATTCAAGTATCGGTCTGACTAATGTAGTAAAGAGAGTTTTAGTTACATAAGGGTCACTAAATTCTTTAGACCATCGTTTAACAAATGCTAGAACGCCTCTAGCTTTATTGACTGTTACGTTAATGTGGCAGTTGAAACTGAGTCAAGTAAAAGGTTACACAATTGCTCACTAAAAAGTCGTTCGCCTTGCCACGGGGTCCATCACAGATTGCTCTGAAAGAGCAATTACAAATAATAAAAAGGTCATAATTATATAAAAATTATTCTTTATTTGTTACATTGATACATATCCTAACTATAAACGCAATTCTGTAAAAACTATTAATCTTCCTCAGAACTCGCGTAATGCGATCCCGGCTTTGCTACTCCATAGCTTGGTTGTGCATAATTTATATTATGATAATAATTGAATAGACCCAATTGTGGTACTAAAACATAACTGGATGGTCTGGTTCTCGGTCGTTTTTGTGGACGCTTTCGTGAAAGTGGTTTCGTATTCTTTTGTTTCTTCGACCTTTTGCTTTCATTTGTATCCGTATATTCATTATCTTTCGTTTGATCCTCACAGGAAACGGAATCAATATAAGCAATTGGCCGCCATTTATCTTTGCGTATGATCAACGGAAATGTTGGTGGCACATAATGTGGCATAACATTTTTACATTTCTTGATTTCTTCACATTTCGATGTGTCCTCATCCTTTTTGGCTGTGGGTTGAAGTGCTATATTTTGTTGAAGAAAGTTATATATTAATATAAAATGTATGCAATGAAGTGCTCGATATTATCCCTACACTCAAGAAGTTCCTTAAATTTCTTTTCATCAAGTACAAAGGTTTCGTTCAACACTTTCGTTTCCACAGTATTCGATTCGGCTGGAGCGCTTAGTATTTCTTAAATAGGGAAAAAACAAAAAAAAATATTTTTATTTATTTCGGAGCAGTGTTCGGCGACCAAACTTGCAAAGTGTGTAATAAAGAGAGAATGACTTGCAACCAAAACAGCTGTTGCATTTTTAATTGGTTAACAGTTAGCATTTTTTAATTTTTGTTGTTGTTTTGCTATGTTACGATCAGCTGTTGATGACTTGCAAGTTTTGCTGAGTGCAATTTCCTCTCATCATGAAATGTCAAAAAGCTTTTTCTCCCTGCAAGTTTTTCGTGTCGTCGAATACTTATCAGTAAAAATTTATTAACATTTTTAAAAATTGTGACATTTTACCTTGTTCTTTACCGTTTACCTTGCGTACATTCAAATCGGATAGAACAACCAATAGAACTTTATGTTTGTGATCGTAGACAGTGAAATTATCCGTTGCATTGAAATTCTCAACTGAGTTATTTGTAATGTTATTATTATTTTTGTTAATATTGCTATTGTTACTAATATTGTTATTGTTACTAATACTATTATTATTATGGTCATTATTATTACCAATACTATTATTAGTATGGTCATTATTATTTTTATTAGCAACCGTCATATTATTTGCTATTTCTCTGTCCACATTCATTGGTATTGTAAAAGTATCAGCATTTACTTTAGTACCCAAAACAGCTAAGCTACATAGGAGCCAAAGTTTTATTAAGCTCGTGCCAAATTCGTCCATTGCTAATGTAAATTTCGAAAGAGCAGCACTGACTTCTTTCCTACAAAAACACAAGAAACTTAAACACAGTCAATGACACAACTTTTTGTTACTATTTCTTAAATTACAAATTGTTCACTATTTATAATTTATTTTGAGTCCATTGAGAACGTGATATGTTCATGTTTTCGCCTGCGCTAATATTACATAAATTATTTTTAATTGTGATTATATGCTTGAGTCAATGAATCGCCTTTGTGTTATCTTTATAAATTTGAGGTGGAATAATCACCAATATTGCGAGTGTCGAACACGAATAGATAATCGACGACTAAGCGGTTAGCGATCACCGAGCAATTACGTTCGAACCGATCGAACAACGAGCGACTGTAAATGCAAAACGATCATCTTTCTACCAGTCGCAGTCGTTGGCGTGTCGATTGATTTGAAAAGTGCTAATAAAATGAATAAAAAGTAAATTATTGGCAAAAAATTTAAAATACTTCAAAAACGTGCAGTTTTTGTTCGATCAAGTTACACAATACCAAAATAAAATACACTCACAATAGGGGTGAAAAAGTTTTCAAAATATAAGGAATTACATGTCGTCTCATTCTTACCACAAACATGATTTGAAAAACGACTCTGAGATAGAAATTAAATTGAATTTAATGCAAATTACAAAGTTTAAGGGTAACCACACTTTAACCGATAACTCATTAATCGATAAATATATCGAAGCATACTAAAAAATATCGCGATGTCCAAATGAAATCTGTGTCCTTCCCTTTTCCGTTTGATATCCATTTCGTACATAAATGTTCAAGGTTCGAGTGGATCATATTTCAACCAATAACTCATTAATCGATAAATATATTGAAATATAGCACAAGTTCAAATAAAATCAAGTAAAGAATTTCGTAAAGATCAGCTAAGTAGTTTAGACGTGAAATACGCGTTTTAAAAACACCCTACTTGAATGAAATTTCAAAGAAAATTCAGTTGAGAGGAACCTTTTTTGAGTTAAATGCTGATATAGAGCATTTTTTTAAACAAATTTTGTGGTAGGTCGTTATTGAAAACAAATTTTAGATATTTGAATGTTTATTAACAGTGCTGTTACTTTATTAACAGTGCTGTTATTTAACATTCCCTATTAAGGTACATAAATGCTCAAAGCTTTACAAACTTTTAATTTTAACATCCATTCAGTGGCATTGCAACTTTTTTTTGTCAGTGCTTTTCAAATAATTCTTACAAAAAAGCTTTCATCATATGCTTTTCAATCTGTAGAATAACAGTAAAAGGTTTTACAAGCTTTGCATAACCCAGCAAGGAAATGCTAGGTACGAAGTCGCTGCTTGAATCTATATTTGTTCACATTTCGAATAAATTTTAAGTCTGAGACAGACTTTTAATTTTAAAATGACGAAAATATCATTTTAACACTCACGTGTCTATGGCAGTGCGATGTCTATGGTTGTGCGATGTCGCAACGCTTACTCCAAACTTGAGTTTAGTTATTTTCGCTTATTGTCACAGCTATGATATGGTTTGTGAATAAAATAGATGACACAGGGTGGCCATGCAAAACATGAAATAATTCTGTACACCAGCAACAAACTCCCTCTTACATTTCATTTTAGCACAAATCTTTGCTTAACAACTTCCCTGTCCCCATACAAAGTGTTTTGTGACTGCCCCACGTCCACTAGTTTTTTTTATTGCTTAACTGTGTAATATGAATATATATTATAAAATACTATTTTTGTAAGCAATTTGACCTTTATTGATTTTTAGGCTATTTTATTTTGTGAGTCAAATGTGACTCACGAACGTGGCAAAAACAATTTTTTTGCCACGTTCATTGGCCACGTTCAATGATTCACATGTGAACATATAGGACCATAAGTAAATTATAATTAAATAATCTGCATGACAGATAAGTTTTTAGGCGCGTTTGTCTAAAAGTTCAGTACGAATTATCCAGCAACGAATTTATTCTCAATTTTCAAGTATTCTCGCTCAATGAGACATGATGGACAATTTTTACAATTTCAGAAAAAAATTGCGAAATTTTCTTTCAAATGTCTAAAGTTTGGGTCTTTTGCTATACGCTCACATAGAATTCACAAATAAATAACGACACGTTCATAGCAATAAAGCTTCTTAAAGTTGTATAGGGAAATGAGTCACATGTGACTCATGAGCTTATTTGAAAACGCTCTCGTGAGTCACATATGACTCATTGGACAGGGAAGTTGTTAATATGACTGTGATTGACCAACGTTTTATATGTATTTTAAAGTTAAGTACAGATAAACAACGATTATGGGTCATAAAGTTTTTCACTTAGCTAAAAAATTGAAATGTTTTAAAACGGTTCTAATTTTTGAACTGAAAATTTTTTTTCTTGCGTTCATCAAGGATTTTCTCCAATATATAAATTAATATGGTTCTTGAATAGATAAAACGAGTTCACGCATCGGATTGTAAAACCACTAAACTAATTTTACTAAAAATTTAAATGAAAACACATTGCAACATAAGTTTTTTCATGTTTTTTTTTATTGAAGTTTTTTTATATATTTTTTACGTTTTTTTACACTTTTAAATTTTTAACATTTTTTTGTGTAGTTTTTAAGTTAGGTTTTTTTTTTTGTTTTTTATTCACTGAACTAAGCCTTTTAAGAATTTTGTATTTTTTTTTTTGTAGTTTCGTTTAAATTAATTTATAATTATAACTATCACTTTTAGGTAAACTTACATGTATGTATATGTAATATTAAAAAATATATATATGTTTTATTTATATGTACTTGTACATATGTATGTGTGTATGTATAACTGTATTTTTTGTATGCATATAGTAAAATGTTTTATAAGGTTTTGTTGCAAGAAAAAACGCAATCATTTAGGAATACAAGTAAATACATATACATATTTATATGTATGTAAATATATGATAAAAATTAATATTTAAAAAATAATATGTAACAGAAGAAATTGCTGAAATTTTAAGTATTGTTTTTCTTTTCTTCGCATTCATTTATTTTTATTATTATTTTTTTTAGATAAAATCAAATCAAATGTTCTTTGTTAATCATATGTGTGTATGTGTTTATGTTTTTCTATGCAGCTAGTTTTAGTGTTATTTATGTCGAGTTTCTTCAACTAAGTGCGCATCTACGCCTGGATGACGGGCAGCTAAAAGACCGAGGCTACAAATGCTGCGAGCAAACCACAGGGTAGAATGGCACTTTGGTTGAAAAAATTTGCTGACTTCAATTCTTTGTTGATGTAATGTAAGTTTCCTTATAGTGCATATTACAATATTTGTAGTTTTTTTTTCTGTATTCTTGAACTTTATTTATATGGCTCATTCCACGGCAACCGACACCAAACAAATTTGCAATGTCTCGAGTTATTCAGAAACGCGGTTTACATCAATATTTTTCTTCAGGTTTATATTGAAATATAGCATACAAATTGAAATCTGTCACATGTCGCCGTGGCATGAGCTCTTCGCAAAATTGTTAGTGTAGTCTGTAGTTATTTTTATTTTCTTGCACTTTTCAGTTGCTATTGTTTATCAAATATTCAAATACTAGCATCAATAATTGTTTTTTTTTTTTTTAATAATAATATTTCTCACTAATTTTCAAAAGAACTATTTACAAAAAAGTGAAAAAAAGTTAGATCAATATATATTTTTAAAAAAAGTAAGTCTACTACTCGCTACTAATAAAAATTAAAAAAAGTAAACATTCAAAAAAAATTCAAAATACAGTTTTCAAATTAGAAATAATTTTCGTTAATTACAAATAAATGTATTGCAAAATATTTCTTGGTTTGTTGCAAACTATAGTTAATGAAATATGTATGCCTGCAATTCATTTGTTTTACACGAAAAAAATATATATATTTATTGTTTTAAAAAAATTCACATATTTAGTAGCATGTTGTCAATTAGATTGTATTTTAGGTAGTTAATATATAATTTTTATTTTTGGTAAAAATTCTGCATACATATAATGTAGTTAATTGTCGTATTTTGTTTTAATTTAATTTTAATTTTTTTTTTTTTTTCAATTTTCCCTTTAATATTTTTTTTCGGTTTCTTTATTTTGTTTTGGTTATTTTTATTATTTTTTTTTTGTATTAAATTTCATTTTTTTTATTGCTTATGCTAATTTTTTTTTTATTGATTTTGCGCTTAAAAATATATAATAATAAGAAAATGAATTAGTTTTAAACAATATATATATGTATGTATATTCTCCATCAATTGGATAAGATAATTTGCTTTTACTATTTTTTTTTTTTGCTCTCTCATTCTTTGTTGCTTCAGCATACATCAATGTTGATAAATTCAATATTTTTGATTTTAGTGCATAAAATCATATTTGTATTTGTTGTTGCTTTTTTGGTTGTTTTTCGCATCGTTTTTTATACAAGCAACGTATACTATTAAATAGTAATTATCATTAAAAATTAAGAATAGCTTTGTTACGCATAGTTAATAATCTTATAAACAAATAAACAAAAGAAGGTATACAAAATTTAAGAAATCGCTTACACAACTTATTATTAAACACAATAAAAATGGATATAGTACATATTTATAAAAAAAAAATTAACAAACCCATTTTGGCTTTAATTTTATTTAATTTTTTTTTTTTTTTCAAAATTTCAAACGAAGGCAAACTCAAAAAAAATTACATATTTGAAAAGTTTAATAAATATTTCTAACAAAATTTGGAAACTAAAGAAAAAAAATTAATATACTTGAAAAATTTTGCTGCAAAAATAAAAAGGAGAGAAAATAAAAATGTTTTAAGATCTAACAAATATTAAAACTAAATTCAAAGTTCTCAAAAAAGAGCTACATAGACTGCATTTGTCAAAACAGCTGTTATTTTGAAGGGGGGTGTGACATTAAAACTCTGGAAAGTAGCTTAATTAATTGCTCTAATGGATTTTCTTTGCAAACATGCTATTGCTATTAGATATTCATTATTAACTTCACTCAGAGAGCGGGGAAAGGTTCTACTCACTTTTTCAAATGCTATATTGTTATGCGAACGCACTGTAAGGTAGGTGGCAGTGTATATTATGTATGTTTAATGGGATGGAATTACATTTTTTTGTGCATAAAACAATCAATTGAAAAACCTAAAATTATTACAAAAATATTCTTATATTTGAAAAAAATGTATGAATTAAAGTTTTTTGAGATTGGTTGGTCTTCACTTTTAATGAGCAAATATTTTTAAAAAAAATTTTTTAAAAGTTAGTTTCTAAAAACATTTTTTACTAACAGACTACTGAAACAGTTACATTTGGAATAATTTTCAAATTAAAATGAAAAGGGTTTATTTTTGAAAAAAAAATATTAATTTATGAAAAAATTTATTCAAAATCAATCATATTGAAATCTATCTGAAAACACCGTTAATTTTTAAAAACTGTTTTTTTAATTGTGTTTAAAGAAATTTCCGAAAATATTTTGTAAAACGTGTTAGGATAAGAAAAAATATACTTCGAAAATTTTCAATAAATTATACGATAAAGACAGTGTAGAAGTTATCTCTTATATCTCTTCAGTTAGCTGAGTGCGCTGCTATAAATTCGAGAATCCGTTGACAATAGCGCGAGTTGAGCATTAATGTGCTATTTATAGTGTAAATGCTTTCAAGATTCAATGCAATTTGCATTTAAAGAACTAACTATGTATGTTGATAGTATATCTTATGTACAAGCATTTTTTTTTTCTTTGTCTACAAAAATTCGTTCTAGCACATACAAATATACATATAAATGGCATACTTATACACACATAAGCATGAAAAACTTTATTCTTTCTTAACTTTATTGTTTGCTTTTGTCATTTATTGCATTTATCTCTTTTTTTCCATAAACATACATTTAATTATTTTTTTTTTATATTATTTCACACTTCTTAAACATACAAAAAAATGTAGGCATTATTAAAAATAATTATTTTACTATGTAGCTGTGCCTGTGTTATTGCTATATTCATTATATGTCCTTTTCTACCAATATAATTTAATCATTCCACTGTGTAAGCGATCTCTTTTATTTTTATATTTTTTTTAAACGTATTCACTTACATTGTGACTATTTTGTTCATTTTTTTTTATCAGCAACTAACTAGTTTGATTGGCACTGAGAGCACAGGCTATTCAAGCGTTGTGTCTAGTTTTTTTTTCTCTTCTACTTGTTTTTTTTTTCTGTAATTTGTCTTTTTTATTTATTCGAAAATATGTGTTTACCCAAAAGTTGTAGTCTAGTTTAGAACATTAGCACTATATTTTGTTGCCCATAATTATTAAACACAATGCTTTCATGTTGTTCTTTGCATTTATTATTGTTCGAAGAAATCTTTTTTTTAGGTTAATAATTAGATCAATATTGCTTCGATTGAGTTTTACTACCCAAACGCTCATTGGGTATCATGATTTCAGCTTGATGCCTCATACTCATCGTGTTAGAAATTTTTATCTGAAACCGGAAAACCCGATTCAAAAATAAGTCTTTTTCACCGCTGTTTTTGTATAGTAAAAATAGTACTAATCAACTGCTTGCCCCGGAGATATTTTTCACAACTCACGAACCTCAATATAAAACTTGATTCGAAAGTTCATGTTCAGATTTCAAAATTTGTTTTGAAATAATGAAACTTGTCAAATTCCATGTATTTAATTGAGTTAGGATTTTAACCAATTTGTTTTCATTTTACGAGAACTTGATTCCAATATCAATTGGCGTGAATTCGAATAATTCTTTTTTGAGAGTAATAAAAGAATTTCATATTATTACTATGCTTCAATTAGGAATCGAATAGAGTCCGCGTATACATATTATAAATGTTAATAAAACAGGTGCATAGTCATCCAAAGTAGGTATCTTTCAAAGAAAAACAAATAGCACACAAGACCGACCTGCTGAAATATATTTTATATTCAATTTTCTCGCCAATGTTAGCTCATGTGCATTAAGATTTAGTTATTTTTCTAGAAGCTACAGAATTTTCTACAGACGGTGATTTAGTGGTATGCTGAAATACATCCAATTAAACAACAAAAACATGAATGACAGTGATCCAATCCAATAGTTACTTCTTTGTGCATATCGTTATACACATACCAAAGTAAAAACTCTAAAGAAATCTTCATTCCAAATACAGCCCTTAAAAATATGAAAGCATATTAAGTTGGTTTCTTTTTTCTCTATACAAAAGTCACTTTAGCAAATATATTTCTTTAACGTTATAATATTTATATCTTCAGTAGGTTTTGTATGTATGTAAATATATATTATATTATTTATATGTATGTATAAATGTGTGCATAGTCGTAGTTAAGATAGTTTTGGACGCTTTGAACGTCTATGAAAATTACATAAGATAATTTTTTGCTTTTCATTAATAGCATTAACATATATGACAAAATAGATAGTCGTATGTATTTAAGTAAGTAGTATGCATATGTTAACAGATTTTTGAGCATTTTCATAATTTGTGTTGCATAATAAAACTGCATAGGGGTAAACTAAAATGGTAATTTTTGGATTCGCGCTACGCTTAGTTGTGCTTTTTCGTTGGTTTATTAAGCAAAATCTAGAAAGCAAAGCCCAATAGTACGAATTTTATTTTCCTTCCTTTATTTTAACTTTTTTTATTTATTAAGTCTTCTTCATTTCAATCAAATTTATTTTCCAACTTACTAATATTTTTTTATCATAACTCATTACACAACTGTACCTTTTATATGGAAGTTGTGTGTGTATGTTTGCGAGCGTTTAAATGCTTAAAATTCTTCGATATGTGGTCATGAAAATACTCAAAAACTAAGAGAAAATACATATTTACGAGAAGAAGCAAAAACAACAGAGAGGATAAGATAATAAAAGATAAGATAAATTAACAATAGCAAATAAGTTTTTTTTTTGATGTCGCACTCAAAGAAAATAATCAAAAACCCAAAAAAAAAAAAAAAAAAACAAATTATTTCTGCGCTGACGCTGAGGATGATGATATATCCGCTGTCGCTTTTGTGGCTGTGACTTTTGTTGTTGCTACTCCTGCTGCTGCTGACGCTATATTATTGCTGTTGACTATTGATTTGGTATTTGGTTTGACTGCCGACACATTGTTACTTTGATGGTCTCTTTTTGTTGTATTTGCGGCCGGCGCATTACTGGAATCTTTATTTTGTACTTGTTGATGTTGTTTAGACTTATAATGTTGTTGTTGTTGTTGCTGACGGTTTTGTTGCTGTTTGTGCGGTGCCAGCCCAGAGTTGCTGCCGCCACGCCGCAATTCATGTGGCGAGCTGCCATAGTGATTATGATGATAATTGTTGGTGCGCGATGTTGACGCCACAACTTGTGGCTTATTACCCAATGAACCACTGCGCACACGCACATTATTACCACTACCAAATGAACCAGTGCGTCGTCTATTGCTGCTGAAATTGGCATAGCTACCTGAAGGTTGATTACTGTTATGTTGCTGATGGTGGTGTTGTTGTTGTTGTGGTTGTTGGTACTGTGGACGATTGCCCACATAGTCGCTGCGATTACTGATCGTTGTGTTAGGTTTGCGTGCACCTGAAGCTACAACAGCTGTGCCTTCACTCTCGGAAACACTTCGCAAACGATTGATATTTCGACCACGATTCAAACTTCCAACACCTTGCAGCATTTCGTTGATTTCCGGCTCGACGACACGAAAATCTTCAATAACTTTGAATTTTTTCAAATATTCGGCTAATTTAGGTTTCACAGTCAATTTATCAGCATTTTTATAATATTTGAGAAAAGCCCAAAATTTTTCGAGACCATACAGTTGACCTGGAAAAGACATTTAAGTAAATCAATTGCTCTAATTTTAGATTATTTTTTTGTTTTACATTTTTTATATCTTTTTCGGTTAAGTAATTTTTTTTCAATGTACTTTTTTTAATATTTTTTTAATTAGTTTAAAATAAGAATTTTATATTATTCCCAGTTAATTTTTTTAACACTTTTTTTGAACCCCCATTTTAAAAAATTTTGTCTTTTTTTTTTGGTAAATTAATTTAATGAATTTTAATTTCCTTCATTTATAACTTACCGATTTCATAGTCAGCAATTGTTTCATCCTGGAAGTCTTCATAAACATTTGGTCGGAATTTTTTCTCTAAACCATACGAGAAAAAGCGGAATAGGCACTCCAATCCATAGCGAAAACCATTGCTAGCATCTTCCAGCGCCAGTGTACGGAATTCATTATACATTGTCTTATTGAAATTTTCACGTAAAAAGAATGACCAGAAACGATACAATGTGTTCATCTCCTGTGATTGTCCATAACCCAAACGTCGTCGCTCTTTCAAGCAACGCGAATGATATTTATGATACGCCTGTTGTGTAAAATTATTCTCCTTCAATAGCGAATGCGATGGATGTTGGAAGACGGGTAATGATTGGGGCACGGACGAACCATAGGACGATGCGGTGGGTGATGTACCCGTCGACGAACCCATCGACGTAGTGCGTGGACGATGTTCAACAGAATCAAGTAACCAACCAACGTGCGCCTCTACAGGAGGATTCGATGAATGGCGAGTCTTACGTTTACGTGGTGTACGTGGATCAATTGAATGTGAGCTAGGCGCTGCATAAAAGCGTGCACGACGTGGTTTGAGCGTTGAATTCAGCGTTGTATTACCGATGGTGTCGTCATCTTCGTAGGCGGGTGGTGGTGGTGGCGGTGGTGCTTGTTGCACAAAATTACGTTGTACACGACCACCAGCCAACTTTTCGAAATCTTCCTGTGATATAACATTCACTGTACGATAAGCTGTACCACCCACATTCGATGTAGTCCATAAATCTTCCTCATAATTGGCCAAACCATCATTTATCACATTCTCAAGATCTTGGGTAATTTTCGTGCGTGAGGTATAGTCAGCGGTACGATCATAACCTTCATGTTTGGGTGCACGTTGTACTTGCGATACAATAAGCAATTTATTTATGTCACGATCAGCAAATTCATAATCGGATTCATCGTCATCGGAAAAGTTTTCAGTAAAATTATTGATACGTCCAGTTGCTGGGATGGGATCCATAAGCTCTTCATCAAATTGAAAATCTAATTCTTCCTTTTCAATGGCATTTGTTGTTGATGTTGTTGTGAAGCCAATTGTTGTTGTTGAGGATGCTGGTAGTGATGCTGCTGATGTTGTTTGAGTGGTTGTTGACGGAGTAGCTGTTTTGTTATTATTGTTTTTGTTTTTGTTGATGATCGTGGTGGATGTGGCGTTTGTTGTTGTAGATGTAGTGTTATTAGTTAGATTCGATATAGCGGAGGCGTTCGTCAATGTACTTGTAGCTGTTGTCGCGTTATTCAATTTTGTATCAATTTTTTTATTGTTGTTGTTGTTATTGTTGGTCATGGTCGATGATTTTTTATTCGCAGAGGTAGCATTTGTGGTATTTTGTTGTTGTTGTTTTTGTTGTGATGAGAGCGTTGTTTGTTGTTGTGTCGAGTGTTGTTGATTGGAAGTTTTAGTATCTTTTAAAGCATTTGATTTTGAGCGTCTTTTTACCTCTTTCCATATGCCTTCCGCTGCATCAGCCGTCGCATCCGTGGGTTTCTCATCAGCCTTCAAAGTTTTTTCTTTAGTCTCATCAACATTAGCACCTTTTCGTTCAGCATTGTCTTTCTTTTTGTCATCACCGGCTTTTATTTTCTTTTGTGGCGTCGCTGCCGATTGAGGTGGTTGAATTTGATTCGTGACCGCTGCCGCTGCCGCTGCTACTGCTGTTGGCATTTTTACACTTTCCGCCAGTCCACTCAAATGATCTGCGAGTTGAGCGACAGCTCCGCTACCGCTTTCTACTTCAGCTACCTTTTGTGTAAGAGCGCTTATCGCATTTTCGGCATTTACATTTGTTGTTGGCACCTGCTTCACTTGTTGCAGCAATAATGAGGACACCATATTTTGTGAGTTGCGTAGTACGCGTGGCGGTGGCGGGATACTAGTTAATGGTTTCGTTGCCATTGCTGAGGTAAGTATTGGCGGTAAGAGCACTTCACTTGTGAATGCTGCATCGACGAGCGCATTTGGCGAAGACGCCGATAGCGGCATAGGTAGAGGTGTAAGAATAAGCGGTGGCGCTGTTTCAATCCCAATGGGGTTTATGGCTGCTGCTGCCGTCACAGTATTGTCTACGTCAGCTAATATTTGTTGAGCCTCTGCAATGGGAACTTCTGGTTGTTTAATGCCAGTAGCAGCAATGACAGTGTTTGCTCCTTCAATATTTGTCGGTATATCGGGAATTATACTCGCTGATGTTATCATACCATCCGCTGTGGCAAGTGGTACATTTGGTATGGCCACTGGAGCTACTGGATAAAATGTGGTATCGATCACATCACGTATAGGCCATATTGTCGGATTGGTCTGTGTGCGCACCTTAAAGCCATCGAGTAGCTCCAGCTTATCGGACTCCTTAATGGCTTGTATGATCAATGCCACGTCGGTAGTCAAAGCTAAGACGCGATGAAAAGAAGCAATCAATGTGACTGGTATATAACCTTCTGGGTCCATTTTGCGACGCAGAAAGAAATCACCAGTTAAATTCTCTTCGCTGAAGTAATATTCACTGAAAGGATGAGAAATAAAAAATTTGGAATTATAAAAATGTTTGACTGATCTATATTTGGTGCATTTTAATTTTCTGAGTTGTGGCAGTAATTTACAATTTTAATTTTCCACATTACAATTACAGTCATTACAGCCATTCGTATATTATTTGTAATTGTAATGGAATTGTATTGCTAATGTAATGTTATTGTAATT
Source organism: Sphenella marginata (assembly GCA_951509765.1). Lineage (NCBI taxonomy): Eukaryota > Metazoa > Arthropoda > Insecta > Diptera > Tephritidae > Sphenella > Sphenella marginata. The sequence continues at coordinate 105,943,820 of OX608079.1, forward strand.
CCAACTGTAATGCAATCATTACAATATAAAAGTAACTGTAGTTATAACAGTTGTTATTGTAACTTAATTGTAGTTATAATGTTATGGTAATGCTGTAGTAATTGTAGTATATTGTAAATGCAAATTCAATTAATGGTAGTTGTAATTATAATGTAATTGTAATAGTAGTATTTATCGCCAAGTAATTAATAATTTTCTAATAAACTACTATGACTCATTTCACATTACTTTAAAGAAATCATGTAATTACTGAAGTAATCATTACGACACTGTACCACACAATAACTATTTTTAGCTACCGCTACTAAACATTAATACTCACACTTGTTTCTTGATAGCTTCCTTAACTGTTTGTGCATCCATTTCAATGTAGGCAGCTGGTACTGGACCATAATAATGCGTACCCATGAGCACAAACGAGGACTGTTCGATACCGGCTGCATCTGCCGGCAAATACGCTGCACCGCCACTGGTTAACAAATGGCGTGGTATGCGATTTGACGCACGACCTGGTCCCGGTCTTGCGAATCCACCGCCCCGCCCTTGCCTACCGCCCCGATATGACGTACGGAAGCGACGTTGCGTGCGCGCTGGACGTTCGTATTCACCGCGTTCGTTGATGTTGCTGCCGCCGACACCGATGGCACCATTGTGCCGTTCGGCGCCGCTGCCGCTACGCCAGGAATCAAAACGCTCAGTAGGGCGGGTAGTGGACCGCGTTGGACGTTCGTTGCCGAAGCCACGTGGTATTTCTCCACCTGTGTTTGTTGGTGGTGGTGCATGTTGACGCCAATCGATGCGTTGACGTTCTGTTGACGTTTCACCTCTACCATTTTCTCCACCGATTGAGCGTTGCTCTTGATTGTGGTAGTGTTGTTGTTGCTGCTGATTATAGCGAGACGTAGTGTTTGGTAAACGTCGACTGGTACGTCCAATCGGTTTTGGGCGACTTGATTTTGCAAGGTCGATTTGTAAAGGACGCCACTTATGCTTGGGAATCTTCTTATTGATGCCACTTGATCCTGAACTTGTGTGGCTTGATTGAGCAGGGTTGGGGTGAGTACTTCCATTGCTCCCATCACTGCCTCCTGACTGTTGTTGCGTACCAGATTTGGTGGGCACATTTTGTGATGCCTGACTTGTTGAGGGTCGTTCACTAGTGTTACTTGTTGTTGCCCCGCCAACTGTTGGATCAGCGTTATCCTGATTAGCTGCTGTTGTTGTTGTAGTTGTTGTATTAGTTGCACTAGAGCTTGTTGCGTTATCGTCTTTGTTATTCGCTGAGTTTGCTGAACGCTTGTTTTGGTGTTTCGTTGCACGTTTAGACTCGTTGTTAGTTGGTTTACCACCAATTAGCATAGGCCAATCACCGGCGTTACTAAAATCACTGGCCTGAAATGAGATGGAGATAAGTGCTTTAGATTGGTATATTACGGGTATTGCTATTAGGGAATTTTGAATATTTCTACTTTTTAAACTATGTATATTTTGTCAGTCCTCTTTATTTAATATTTTTAATTCGCTCTTCTTTCTTTATGCAATTTTTTTTATTTTTTCCCAAATATTTAATTTTTTTCCTTAGTTAATATTTTTACTTTTTCCTTATTTATTTTTTTTTTATTTTTTCCTTATTCAATTTTTTTTATTTTTCCCTTATTTAATTTTTTTTTTCCTTATTTAATTTTTTTTTATTTTTTCCTTATTTAATTTTTTTTATTTTTTTCCTTATTTAATATTTTTATTTTTTCCTTATTTAATTTTTTCTTATTTAATTTTTTTTTTATTTTTTCCTTATTTAATTTTTTTTTTATTTTTTCCTTATTTAATTTTTTTATTTTTTCCTTATATAATTTTTTTTTTATTTTTTCCTTATTTAATTTTTTTTTATTTTTTCCTTATTTAATTTTTTTTTTTATTTTTTCCTTATTTAATTTTTTTTTATTTTTTCCTTATTTAATTTTTTTTTATTTTTTCCTTATTTAATTTTTTTTTATTTTTTCCTTATTTAATATTTTTATTTTTTATCTTCCTTATTTTTATTTAAAAAGTTTTTGTTTTTCCCCCGCATCTTCTTTGATAATTTATTTTATATTCCAAAAATTCTAATTTTTCTTTGTGAATTTCAATCTCTTAGAAATTTTTATTAAATTCGGGTTTTTTAGTAATTATTATTTTTTTTTTATTGTTACTAAAGCATAGTTTCCGTTTTTGATTTCTTGTTTAGTTTTTTATTATTATTATTTTACTCTGCTAATTTTATTTATTTTTAATTTCTTTTAGTTTTTTGTTTCGTTTTATTTTATCTTAAATTTCTCTCCCAATAATGTAATTTATAATAATTTTTCACATACCTTTTGATTGACTTTTTTTCCTTTATTTACAACTGCAGTTGGTGCTGCATCTGACTGGGGCACAACTAAAAATAGATTCAGAGAAATAGATATGTTTTTATTTCTCTGTAATTAATTGTGGAATTACCCTAAATGTATATGTAGATATCAAACATTCAGTTTAGGTCAAATACGAAATATTTACATTATGCAAATAACCAAAATCACATTTTAAATGCAAAAACATACATATACCAGAGGTAGCGCGCAGTCTTCTTCTTTGACGGTTTTTAATAAAAACTACATTTGATATTTGCATATTAAATTTTTGCAAAAATTCGGTAAACTTGTTTTTGACTTAAAATCCAAGAAGTTTAATCAAATCAACATGAAACCGATACAAAAATGTATAAACATCAAATGCAAACTAAAAAAGCTCTAATTACAAAACAAGTTTAAACCACACGATTGTTTTATTGAGACGCAATTAACAGAAAAAAGTCGAAAGGGGAAAGAGCGAAACGTACATATATGTATGTATGTATGTATATACTGAAAGCGGTAAACAAAATGTATTCCACGCCAACCAGGGGATTTGTGCACACCTTTCCACACTATTCTTACTTATTAAAACCTAAACTGAAACCAACACAAACGCAGGTATTTCGCACATTTCCAAAAAAAATATATACATATATACAAACTCACCAATAGTTGTTGTTGCTGGCGGATTTATATTAGTATTTGACGCTGTTGTTATTGCTGCTGTAACTTCTGCTTGAGCTGTTACTTTATTGTTGCTGCTACCACCGGTGCTGTTGTTGGTGTTATTGTTGTTGTTGTTGTTAATGCTTTGGTTATTGCTTTTGTTGTTTTGCGTATCACCAGCAGTTGAATTTACATTCGACTGAGCGTTGTCTGTATTGTCGACAATATTTTGTTGTTGTTGTTGCGGTAATTTAGGTTGTAAAACGCGTTTGTCTAATGGCGATGTATCAGTTGGTGTTGTCTTAGGACTTGAAGATTGCTTGGATATCTGGAAGAAACAGGACAAATGTGTAGACAGAAAAGAAGTTAGATTTTTTCGTAAAGTTTTCAACATTTTTAATTTTGTGTTCGAATGATAAATAGATCAAAACTTGACAATCGAGTGAACGGGGGGTTATGTGGCGTAGGAAGAGAGTTCATTTTATATTCACTCCAGTTTTTTAAATTCAGTTCATAGTTGCTTATCGTAGCAAAAACCGGTAAACCTTAAAAAAAATAGTGTTTAATTATCAACAATTTTGATTTGCTCATTACGAGTATATCAATAAATGAACAAAATCATAAACAATTATTTACAATTGTTGGCAATTTGTATGGGCAATTTATTTATATAAGCTCCTATTTTGGTCTTTTATCAATTGGTCTCAATTGCTGCTGTAAATTTTCATTGCGATAAAATGATTGATTACACATTTTATACTACGATGACATGGTGTAGATGTGCTGTACTTTGCACTCTAGTTCTAATTCTGATTGTATACTGCAGAATTGTTAATATACATACATATAATTTAAGTTTTACGTTTTTCTTGTTTTTCTATTTGTTTTAGTTTTATCATTTATTGAAAATTTACAATTCGAATTTTTTGTATATTTTTCCTTTTATCTATATTTATAATTATTTATATTTTATTTTTCTAATAATATTTTAGTGCTTAATATATTTTTTAAAGTAAATTGTTTATATTGCTTTTCTTTTGTAATTTTTTTATTTCTGATTCTTATTTTTTGTTTTTCTAAATATATTTTTCAAATTTCTTTAATTATACTTTTTAACATTTTTTAAATATACTTTTTAAATTTTTTAAATATACTTTTTTAAATTTTTTAAATACATATAATATATGTACTTTTTAAATTTTTTAAGTATACTTTTTAATTTTTTTTTAAATATACTATTTGTAAAAATATTGAAAATATGTTTTTTAGATTTTTTTGAATATAATTAAAATTTTTTTTTATATGTACATACATACATATATGGTTTTAAATTTATGCACTTTAATTTTTTTCTTTAAATTCGATTTTTATTTTATACTTTTTAATATATATTTATTTTTTTTTTTTTTTTTTTGAATTTTTAATACCCTGCTGTTTTTTATATTGCATTTTTATTTATGCTTTGACTTTTTTAAATTGTTTTCTTTATAATCTGATTTGTTTATTTATTTAAGTATTCTTTATTTTTGTTTTCTGGTTTTAATTTTTTTTTTTGTTTTTTTTTATTCTTTTTATATTCTAATTTATTTTTACTTTTATTTATTTATTGCAAATTTTTTTTATTTTTGCTTATTTATTGTGGTTATTTCTTTTGGAATTTTTTGTTTATTCTGAGCGTTTTTTTTTTATTTTGGGTTATTTATTGAGTTTTTTTTTTGTTTATGTATTTTATTACTTTCTTTATCCTGATTTTTTTTTGTAAATTTAATTTTATTTATTTTTTCTCTATAATTTTTGTTTATATTGTGATTTCAGTTTATTATTTTATATCAACTTCCAATTTGTAAAAAAAAAAAAATTAAATACATTTTCAATAACTTTCCGTGGGTATTTTTTACATTAATAAATACAGAAAATGTATCATTTTAAATTTTTAATAAAATGTTGCTCCTACTGGCAATGTAGTACATACATATATATATTTATGTATATTGTTTACGTGACTTTTGAAACGTTGTCGAATCACATCTTCAGTGTAATTTAACAACAACAAACAACCGTAAAATATCCTCGGACTCACCAAGAGAAAATTTTAAACAGGGCCGCGGAGAGAGAAATCTAACAAAACAGAAAACGCACTTTAATATAAAATATTTATAGCGTTTTCTCAGCCTACACCCTTCTATAGCCATCAGGCAGCATGCAAATACATCCATCCATTTATATAACAAAACTCAAATTTTAGCTTTTCCACAAAGAAGGAACGGTATGGGTTCTCTTTTGCTTTACTACTTCATAATGGCTGCGCATGGCGGATTATTTGCAGCATTTGGTACTGAGTAAGGAGAAATATCTGGTTGTAAGTATGATAATATAACCTGAATAATTACATATATGCATACATACATACATACATTAACATAAAACATTTGTTGGAAAAGTACTCGGCACTGCAGATAATTTATGTGGACACGAAAGTTACTTCGTTTTGCCGCATTGCCGAATTGGCGCATTTGATAAAGAGCTTTAAACAAAATACATGTAAGAAGAAGACCATAATAAGAAGCAAAAAAGTAGTAAAAAAAAATTTACTTATTTAAAGTACATTTCTCAAAAAATGACTGCTAAATTTAATTTGTTTTTGCAGCAAACAATTTTAATTGTTACTGAAATTTATAATTGTTAAAATTAGCATACAGATGAATTCATTAAATTTTAACATTTTTTTATTTACTTTTTTATTGCTTATCTGATTATTTTAATGTGTTCTTTCACTTATAGAATTAGCATAAATTTTAAAAAATATGTGTCTTGAAATCCGGGCGTTTATTAATACATTTTGAGTGCGCGTGCAATATAAGTAAATATATGTACATATATATGTATATTTTAAATACAGTGGTGGAAGAATAATAAGGCAGCCCACTATGTGATGAAAAGTTCAACCACAATTTTTTCTTTTTTTTTATGACGTATGAATAAAAACTTGATCACGGGCTAGAGTAGATTCATCCGAGATCATCCTCGAGCATTTAAGAAAACTTTTATAAATGCTTAGTTCGAAATAAATACTTGTTCTTTCAAGCGAGTTTTTTAACCGAACCTAATCTTTGATTTTTATTCATTTAGTTAATTTTTGTCCATGTTACCATTTTAGTTCGCTTGTTCATTTTCCGAAGAATACCTGATTAAACGTCTTAAATCACCTTCACTTTGATCTAAATAAGTTAATCCGATAAAAATACTTAATTCAACACAATAGTGTACTTATTTTTTGATGCATGACTGTATTATATATGTATGTATGGGGTTGCTACGTGAGCAAAAATGAAATTTACCTTACTATATGCGTATTTGCGCTGATTTTCTGACCTCGACCAGCTTGTTATTGATTAATACAAATTTTGCAAAAAAAATGTGGAAGTTGAGTCAACTTTTTTTATTTAAAAGGTTTGCTGCTATACACTTTAAATTGTTTTATGCTTTAGTTTTTCATAACTTTTTTTTATTATTTATTTAAAAGTACGCTTTCTAAATCACTCTGGGTGTGCTTAGTAGAGATTTTTTAGTTCATGAATTAATTTAAAATCACTTGAGATTAAAGCTCAAAGCAATCACTTAAGTATTTATAAGCTCATATGATTTGTGGCACTTTTATGATTTCACTTGTGTGCAGTCTTGTGACTTGAAACAAATTTTTTTTTATTATATCAATTGCAGTAAATTTTATTTATAAAATCACTTGATTTTAAAATGGTATACTTTTTCAAAGATTTGCTTGTTTAATTGGCTTCTCTACCGTGAGACGTCTGAATTGTTCAATGGTTGAAGAAATTCTGATTTGTAAACGGGTCGCGCGATCGCTCAAAATAGCTTCGCCAAGCGGCGTCTACGTGAGCCACGAAGCAACAACATCGAGATAGCGAGTCAAGAAAAGCCAAATAAAACAAAAACAAACAGCAAACGAACAAAGCAGAACACAAAATGAAAAAATAAAGAATACAACTCATCTTTCACTCATACAATTTACTTACATTAGTATAATTTATAGAGAAAATGCCAAAGTCTTTTTTTGAAATTAAGGTTTCTGACTTTTTTTTGTACGTTTATAAAACTCGTTTGCCACACCAAAAAAAAGTAAGTTGTCTTATCAAAGTAAATAAAGCAGTTAGTTAGATTAAATTAAGTAAATAATTGTGTAGCTCTTCAGAAACTCTGGAATTTGTTCCCTTGCCTCTAAAGTTTAAAGCATACAAGTTACGCTATTCTCATACGAATCCCAAAAGTTTTGCTAACTAAAGAAATGGACTGACAGCTGGGATTGCTGGGGCCTGCTTGATTCGCTGCTGGAGTGCTGAAGCACGCTGCCAGTGCATGCTCAGAACTTTATATACATGTATGTTAAACCCTTCGTGTAAAATGTTTTTGTTCAGTTTTTGTTTTGCTCTTTTCATGCATATATTTACACGTATATACATATGTACATATCTACAAACATTGTAGAGAAAGATGAATTGTCAGTACGCAGGCTTTGATGTAGAAATGATGCTGGGATTTCTCCAAATTAACCAAATACATACTTGAGATAGCCGTTGCCAAATTTTTCGCACAATTGCCGGGTTTACGATTACAAAAAAAAAAAACTATATATACCTGTATATGAATGTCTGGGTACATGAACTGATTCTAGCAATGTTCAATCGTGTTCATCCAACACATCCAGCCATGAATTCTTAGCGAAATAATTTCATAGTAAGCGCATGAAAAATCGCTGTTCCCACGTGGTGCAACCACTTTTAGGATGAGCAAAAGGTTATTCATATCGGCCAATGCCTTCCCCAGATGAAGTATGTATGTATCGCTCTATATACGAAAAGATTTTTAGTAACGTTCTACCATGCTCATCTAAAACATCCGGCTGTGAGTACTTATAGAAAAAATTGAATAGTAGGCCTAGAAAAGACATTATTCTGATGTGATTCGACCAACTTCTTTTTCTTGATATACTTAGGTTACAAAGTGAAATGTGTTTATTCAAACAAAATTAATTATTTAATTCTTTTTTTAGGCTAGGAATAAGACAGTACTCTTCTTTCCTGTAATGCTGCACTTTTAGTGGATACATAAAATTATCGCAAGGGAGTCTTCAAGGGAGTCTCATCATTAAACTGCTATAAAACCAGAGAATATATAAAAGAGTCCTAAAGATTTTAAAATTTAGTATATGTATGTATGTACAGTTGTTGTGTTCACAATAATAGTAGTGAAATTAAATTAATTAGATTAATAAGAAAACGCATGTGAAACATATTTCACTTAAACTATAGCGAATTCTATAACAAAAACCACATAAAAAGAAATTTTAAGTTTACACAAAGTTTAAGAAAGTTAAACATTAAAAAACGTACCGCAAAATTTCAATATATTTGGACAAAATGACCGAAAATACTGAGTCATTGTTATTGTGTTATAGAATTCTTTATGGTGGAAATAAAATTATAAAAAGCACAGCTTATTTTGTCGAAAGAGATCCAATTTCATTTCACTACTATTATTATGAACTCAGCTGTACTTTATATGCGTTTGTCATAAACAGATATGCGCATTGAAGTATGGAGACAATGTGAGAGAGTTCGAATTATGAGTTTCTTGTGCCTGTTAACCAGAATAATCGATGCAATTGAGTGACTCAGAGTAGAAGGCAGCAACAAAACAAAAATCGTCAAAATAAATGAGTAGAGTATCAACCAAAGATGACTTGATACGAAACTCTCTCATTTCGGTCCTCGATTATGCAGTGTTGCCTAGTTTTTTATGTGTGCGCTAGTTGGCAATACTACACAATCGAGGACCATCTGACATTAGATACATAAACAATGAGGAGCCAGAAAGAAAAAACGCACCAAATTTGGGAAACTCAAACAAGTAAACATTTCGATAAACTTAAAATATCGCACGATTGAGAAAAAATACGTAAAATATGAAATAGTACAATGTAAGAAAAGAGCTGCAGAAAATATATGTAGAAAATTATATTTTTTTACGCATTTGAGTGGTTTACAGGTATAAAAAAAAGGTTACAAAAAATACGCCTTTTCTTTTTGTATTATTTTCAAATATTTATTTTAATTATAATTATTTTTATTTGAAGTCATATTATTTCCATTACCATGTTCTATTTCATTACGAAATGTACATCATTAAGGATTTTACCTTATTTTAAGAAATCTTGGAAATTTTAACTTTATATTATGAATTATTTCTTATTTCATATATTTTATTTTAAATATACATATCTTGTCTCATTTTATACGTTCCGAGCAAGACAAATTCAAAAATTAATTCGATAGCACCTTTTTGCACACCTCTTGGTATGTGGGAATTGCAAAATTCCTAAGAAGCTACTCAAAATGCCCATATTTTGTTTTCACCATACTGGCATCATTGGAAAATGTTATAAAAAATGACCACTTTTTGAGCGCTCTCAGAGAGCGCGAAGTTTCGTATCTAGTCATCTTTGGTATCAACGTGGTACCTGAATTTCAAGCAAATCGACCTGGTGGTTGATTTTCTAAAGCAACAAAAATAAAAACAAGCGGCCGGCATGCGCATAAAACATAGCAAAGGTAACCATAAAAAACCAGCTGTAAAGAAACGCTAGACAATAACAAGTAAGCCGAAAAAACAACAATGTTGTGTTATGGAAAGCGGATACACAAAATTTGTATGCACAACATTGAAGCCACCGAAACAGCTAAGCAAAACAACAAAAGTTGTTAAAAACATTGTGTGTGCGTTTCGGCACGTAGTCCACTAGGGGTGTGGCCTTTAGAAAAAGTGCGTATAATTTAACAAGGCCCAAGCGATCACACTGGAAAAGATTATTTTTCATTGACAAACATATATTTATGATGAAAATGCGGAACAGATGTATTTATCTATATAAAAATCTGGGAAGTTTGAGACACAATATTTAAATTTAATAAAATGAGATAAATAATGGAGATAAAGCATTTGAAATATTAATTTTAAATAAATAATTTAAATACAACAAATAACATTCTATGTTCGGCTGGAATTGGTCATTAAATATCTTGCTGTAGTTGCAGGTGCAAGTACTACTCCTACATAAAAATTAAAATCAAAAATTCAAGAAAAATTTAAATAAATAATTCAAACAAAAATTAATAAATTAAAATAAAAAAATTTTAAATAAAAATTTAAAAATCAGAAAAAAATGAATTCAAAAAAAAGAAATCAAAAAAATAACGAAAGACTCAAAAAAAAAAAATAATTAAAAAAAATATAAAAGAAAAATATTAAAAAAAAAATTAAAAACAAATAATTCAAAATTACAAAAAAATAATTCAAAATTACAAAAATTAAAAAAATAATTCAAAATTACAAAATAAAAAAAAAATAAGAAATAAAAAAAAATAAGAAATAAAAAAAAATATAAAAGATTAAAAAAATATAAAAGATTAAAAAAAATAAAAGATAAAAGAAAATAAAATAAAAAATTTAAAAAGTTCGAATAAGAAAACCATAAAAAAATATTAAAAAATAAAAAATATTAAATAATGCAAAAAATATTACAAAATAAAAAAATATTTAAATATAAGAAAATATTAAAAAATAAAGAAATGAAAAGATAAAAAAATAATATAAAATTTAATAATATAAAAAATAATAAAAAATTAAAAAAAATAAAAAAAAAATAACAAAATTAAAGTTCAAAAAAATAATTTTTCCATTTTATATCAGTCAAGTCATATAGAAATCAGTCTTTTCCAATCCACTTTCCACATCAAATTCGAATCTTTGGTCACCCTGGTCCACATATCGGTCGTTAACTACGAAACCGGTGAGTTATCGAAATAGGAGATATCTTAAATTTTAAGTTAGACCTCTAGTAATGCAAGGGCCAGAGTTGCATGCAATTCTTTTCAGCAGTTTTTGAGTGATGCGAGTCCAAACATATAGACAGACAGACAAAAAAATCTAAAAGCTATTGCTTTGGCTTCTATTGGTTCAATTATAATTCCTCCTATAAACTTTTATTGCAAATCTGCAATCATACTGACATCGACCTGTTAGTTTTATTATATGTAGAGATTAATCAGATTAGTCTATTTACTTAGACTTCAATTGAATGCAAGTTATACAAAAAATCTTGGTTTGTAATTTTCGGAAAATGAAATGAATTATTTTTAATATAAACTGGAAAAAGGTGCAGCAAACACACATACATACATACATATGTATACCAAAAACTATGTTAAGCACATGGCTTAGTTAGGCTATGGTCTATTGCAAAATTGCACGTATTCATCAGATGGGAGTGACCAAAGACCGGTAACCGCCATGCGATTACATTGCGAAGCCTTTTCGTATGTTTGCATATACATAGCTAACTAATAGAAACCATAAAAGCAGCTTAACAAGTAATAGAAAAGTAAAAAATTTGCATAAAATATATGCATGGAGGTGACAAACTAAAGAAATACGTAAATATGCAATCGGCTAATCTTGCCAAACGAGGCCGGTCAATAAACTTGAAGCACATCGAATGACAAAACTATCAATGCACATGTTCATACATGTGAACAATTATACAAATATACATAGTACATATATATGTACATAGAATGTGCCATGAACAATGATTAGGTAAGCAAATATTTTCAACTAATAAGATTATATTAATTGATAGTTCAAAGAGAAAGATTCCCAGTAGACAAAAGACTGCTCAAGAGAAAGTAAAATATTTGAAATATCCGATTAAAAACAGAACCATTCAATTTTTGGACAATATTTTTACTTGAATTTTTAGAATTTTTATGTCGAAAATGTTGAGTATATTTAATTTAATGGAAGAAAATATTCAAAATCCTTGATAAAAACGAAAATGCGTACTCTAAAATTTTCTAAAAATGCTGCCCAAAAATATTGAAACTTGTACATATGTAAATTTTTTATGAACTTGTCAATTTCCATTACGTAATGTTAATTCTGTTACAGAATTCACTATATTTTAAATGAAAATTAAAAAACACCACAGCTTACTTCATCGAATGTGATCCAATTTAATTTCACTACTATTATTGTGAACACAACTGTATATCAAATTCCTACAAGTACCTATCATGAAATACAAACATACATGATATATTGTTTATTAATTCTAAACAAGGTTAGTTGTGCTTTTTTTTTTTTTTTTTTTTGCTGATAAGATTTGTAAACGTGTTCTCGAAAATTCCAATTAAAAAAATGTATTGATTTCTCTAGAAAACCTAAAGATAAAGTTCTAAATGACTAAAGTTCGTACTCTACAAAATAGTGCTTTTCAAAGCTTTTTTCCGCAAAACTACTGCGTTTTCGCCAAACCACTCATTCTCAAAACTACTTCGCAATTGCAGTATTTAGATTCGAACCTTGTTGATTACGCTTGATAAGTATCATTTGTAATGAAAAACTTATAAACCTTTTGAAATGCATTTAAAAATAGCAAACCTTATATTAAATTTTCGTAAACAAACCTTGAGGTTGTTTATGTTTCGCCAAATGCTTAAGGCGCATTCATTCATTATCATAAAACTATAAAAAGCCTGGCAGCAAACTAGTTTTTCAGATTTGTGAGAGTAAACAAGTAGAAATGATATGTGGCAATAGGTAATAAATTAAAATCAAATAATACCTTTATTAGAAAAAACATTTTTATCAGAAAGGATTAGCTAGTGCAAACATGCATATGTACATATATATGTACATTAGAGTGGTCATTCATTGTAAGGCTAAGCACCAAATACTTTCGTAATCGCCCCCAAAAACCCGTACTCCGATTTTGCCTTACAGCTGTGATCAAACTCAAAAAATGTTAATGAATATATAGCAAATAAAGGCGTGACTGTCATAATCTCAATAGAGCCGAATGCACACCCGTTTCAGTAGATAATAAAAGACCTCTCTACCAACTACTTAGTTTTAATTAGAACAATTTTAAATTCATTTTATTTTTTTAATTTAAAAAAAAAATTTTTTGTATGTTTATATTTTTAAATATTTAAATTTTTCTTACTTTTTAATTTCTTTTTTCTAATTTTTTTTTTCTAACTTTTTTTTTCTTTTTTTTCCAATTTTTTCACTTTCTAAAATTAATTTTCTTTAACTTTCTAAAATTAATTTTCTTTAACTTTCTAAAATTAATTTTCTTTCACTTTCTAAAATTAATTTTCTTTCACATTTTTTTTACTTTCTAAAATTTGTTTATTTTTTTTTTTACTTTTTAAAATTTGTTTATTTTTTTTACTTTCTAAAAATTTTTTATTTTTTTTACTTTCTAAAATTTTTTTATTTTTTAGTTTCTAAAATTTGTTTTTTTGTTTTTCTCTTTCTAAAATTTGTTTGTTTTTTTTTTACTTTCTAAAATTTGTTTAGTATCTTTTTACTTTCCAACATTTTTTTTCAAGTCCTACAACTTTTTTATACTTTCTAAAAGTATTTAATTTTCTAATTTTTTTTTCGTATTTTTTTTTACTTTTAACAACTTTTTCTACTTTTTAATATTTATTTTTTTTACCTTTACAATATTTACTTATTTTTTATTTTTAACCTTTTTAATATTTATTTTTTAACTTTTTAAAATTTATTTTTTGTTTCCTTTTCATATTGCCATTTTAGTTTGTAAAATTTATTCCATATTTATTCCTTTTAATTTTTTCTCTTTTACCTTTTTATTATACATATATGTATGCTCATATCAATATTTTTTAAAATTTAATTTTAAATGTTATTTAATATTCTTCTTTTGCACTTTTTTTAATTAAAAAATGTTTAAATTTTAATTTTTATTTTTTTTAATTTTAAATTTAAATTTTCAAATTTTATTTATTTTAATTTAAATAGATTTTTTTTTATTATAATTTTTTTTATTATAACTTGTTTTTAATTTTTTTTAATTTTGAAAATTTTTTTATTCTAAAAATTTTTTATTCTAAAAATTTTTTCATTCTAAAAATTTTTTTATTCTAATATTTTATTTTATTTTAGAATTTTATTTAGTTTAATTAAAAAAAAAAGACTATATTTATTTATTTTTTTTTTAACCTTTTAAAAGTCGTCGTTTTATTAATTTTTGTATTTTTCTTTTTGTTTGACAATGGATCAGTAAAATTAAACTAATCTATTCTATGTTTTCGAACATCTAATTGATATTTTCTAAAATCTAATTGACGCTTTATAAATTCTGCTCTGCCATGACTTAAATACCACTCCACCTGGTGTTACTGGTATGATATCTGAAAATTTTTTTTCTAACCAGTTTTTCTGTTAGATGTTCACTTAAAACACGTGCCGGACGCACGCCGTTAAAAAGATGGTCATATAACTAACTATACAATCAACAATGTTATTCAAATGCGGATTGAATTGCAATCAAAACATCTCAAAACTTATCAACGACCGCTAATCGAGGCGGTCACTTGTACTTATTAAATTTTTTACTAAATAGAATAAAACGCATTAAGCAACACTCACCACATTTAGCGCCGCGCCTTATCAAAAATAGTAAAAGCAAATAAACAACAAAACACTTTATGAGTTTGAAAGGCAAATAGCACTGTGCTACAGAATGAAAGACATACTTCTAGCTCTTTAAATTAATGGGATACCCAGGAGACTCTTTGGATTAGCAACCCTAGCATTGAATCTAGCTAAAAATTGTAGAGACCGAGCTAAGAATCAAGTAAGTAGAGATAACTTTTTTCTGAACGATCTAGCACAACGTGGTTCGGATCTCATTGTCACAGAAGCAGAGTAGGCTTTACACGCCAAAGAACCTCTGTCTTTGCAGTCTTGCCAAACAAGCCGTTGCTGCAGTTCTCTGATATTACATTGTATGTAAGTATTTATGAGTATATTTATATAAGCGATCGCATATAACTAATCAGTAAATTTTAATTGAATGTGAACTCAACATCTCGTGCCAATTCGTTATCTTTAAAAGTATAAAAATAGCTCGCTACGAAAATTTTTCCACTCAATAAAATGTACATACGTACGTAAACATGTCATGTAATGTAGTTATGTAAATTAATTACTAATCTATACATACATATATTCATATTCAAATATAGTTATTAATATATAAAGTCCTAACTCTGAAATTGTCTTCTATCTAACAACATAAATGTGCATTATAGATTGCTATATACATACATATGTATGTATGTACATATTCAGAACTGTTAAATAAAGATTACTAATCGTAATGATTACCTTAACGATTGATTACCATTACTTTTAATTTTTGATGATTATTTTCCAGCGAATAAAAAAAGTAACCAAAAGAAATCATGATTTTTCACGTTTATCAAAAGAAATCAAAAGAAAATTGTCTTTATTGCTTTTTAATTTTTTTTTGTTTTTTAATTTTTTTGTTTTTTAATTTTTTTTTTTTTTGTTTTAATTTTTTTTTTTTTTTTGTTTTAATTTTTTTTTTTTTGTTTTTAATTTTTTTTTTTGTTTTTTAATTTTTTTTTTTTTGTTTTTTAATTTTTTTTTTTTTTTTTGTTTTTTAATTTTTTTTTTTTTTTTGATTTTTTTGTTTGGATTATTTTTGATTTTTTCTAAATTTTTTATTTTGATCGTAATCACTTTATAGCATTTGAAAAAAAGTCACGAGGCATTTGCAAATTTCAATGAATTGACTTGCTATTGTTTTGAACTAACCACATACAAAGCTCTCTCGTGCACAAGCTTTCTTAATTGAAGCTAATCGGTTTGTGAATATGGAATTTATTCGGAAAGATGCTGAGTTTCTTGAGCACGTTTGACATTCTCAATTGAAGTAAAATGATTGTGTAGGTTTGGTTTACTTATCCATAATAATAAAAAGGTTAATTGAACTAAACTACTGTGGTGGTTCAATATTCAGCGGGGATCAGACATAAGCCAAGGTTCTAGAGAATCTCTAGACTGAAATAAAAAACACAATGCGTAGTGCCATGTACTTTGTAAATATCAATTCGAGAGCTATTTGGCTTTGAAAAGTTCGACTTTAATTATCTACACAGTTGGGCACGCGAAAACAGTGGTGGGCAAAATGCCATTCATGTGTAAAAAGATTTCGATCGGTGTTGATATCACCCAAGCATATGGTATAAACAGACCACTGCGTTTCCTCCTGGACCTTCAATCGGAGGAGTGATCCTTATCTTCCTTTGCTACCACCGTCAGTTGCCGACATGAATAAATTGGTAAAGTGTCATAATGTCAATGGAATTTATGTCACTGACGTTAATTCTCTTTGCAATCACATTTGTGCTTTCTGCAAAGAGAATTAATGTCAATGACGTTAATTCTAAAAATAATTTTACATTAATTCTATTTACAAAAACTTCTGAAATGCGAATTAATGTCAAGGACATTAATACCATTGACATTATGACACGTCACTTGAAAAAATTGTGGCTCGAAGCATCTTCATTCATTACTAGACGTCGGCAACCCATAAGGGTGCGTAAATATTTCGATTTTCATTCATTCCATAAGCTATACAATCAAAAACAGGATCTGAAAAAAGTCTGTATGTATTGCATTATCATCTCAATTGACGTCAAAATGAGTAATTGTACTATAATAAATTTAATATTCTTATATCAAATCAAGCCGGCTCTAAACACGTGCCTGTAGCGTGAGATTTTGCGTAATCAATCAAAATAAAAACAAAAATATGACAACGAAAATATTTTTACATAGACCAGTGATGCACAGCTTCGGTGAGGCCGCTTTTAATACAAGCGCAGCATTTTCTTTATTTTAATTTATATACCAATAATAATATAGCTCATCAGCTGCACCCACCTCACTCAATTTGTAGGTTGGAAACGAAGTTGAATGAAACTCCTGAGTGCACCACTGATATGCCTATTCAAATGAAATTATGACAAGCATTTGTCCTTTTCACCTTTGAAAAAATAAAATTTATGATAAGCGGAGTGTCTGAAACCGGGAATTGATGCATAATTAATGATGTATAAATAAAAATAAACATTTGTTGCGTTATGGCTTCTAGTTTTTTTTGTGCAAATCGACCTTCAATTTTTTGGCGACTACGAATGGCATCTGCAAATTGGGATGAATTCTTGCCAGAAACCTTGGAAACATCAAGGAAAGGCAAGTCATTATCCATCTACATACATATTTGTCCAACTAGGAGGAGGCGACCTCAACTTTCTCTTGCTGCCAAAAACAGTTGCAAGTCTTTCCACATTCACATAATATAACCTAGCCAGCGAAGCCCATGAGACTTAATAAACTGATCTGTTTATCTATTCCTAATTTCATATTAATATTTATCACTTGAAAAGAAGTTTACTGTAATTCAGGTCAGTCACTATATAATTATAGACATTATCATATCGCAGATGACGTCAACTACTGTGTCACTCACCAGCCGACCTAAATACGATTTCGATTTCGTTTGAAAAGGGACATTTCTGAGTAAAAATAATTAGCGAAATTGGTTGCCAACGACAAAGGGAAAGGTGAGTATCTGCTAAGAGCACCAACAATGTTGTCCAACATACACCCACGCATACCCTGCAGAAAATTTGACTAGCTTGGAACTATCGCAGAGCTGAGTTATATGACAACATTGCTAGTTCTAACTCAATAGCCTAGAAAACAGCCATAGAAAAGTCGCTTTGGTATTGTAATGTTTTGTTGTTTTACTAACACTACTAATACATACATATGTATGTATATTTTTTCATTGACCTCATAAAAGTTTTTTTTTTTGGCATGGTTTGGGTTTTGTAATGCATGTAAAGTAAAACGAAAGTGATTGTTTTCATTCAATGAAAGTGTTCCATGGTTAGGGTAAGACGGGAGGGCGTATGAGTAATGTCAAGGATATTTATAAACGAATTGTTGTCAATTCAAAGAAGTCGCGTGATGTGATGATTGTTTTGGGTTTAGAATAGTTGGGAGAAATAAAGGAAAAACTTATGACTGGTTTCGTGACAATTTAAGGAATTTTGCATGTTGTTGATTGTTTTTTAGGTTTTTAGGTTTTATTCTTGGTGCTTATAATGAAACAAAGAAATTTAAAACATCGGTGCAGCTTAAAGGAATTTCGGCTAGCACCTTCTAAGGCGACTAATTTTTTTCTTCTAATTGCATTTCGTGTAACTCTATTAATATTGTTATCGCAGATGTTCTGTCAAGCTTTCATTAACTTTGGAAAATTAGAATTGACTGCATTGAATATTGTCAATGGTTAAAGATGTCAACTACAACTGACGTTGATGTTCTCTGGACTCAAAACAGTTTATGGAAACTGGCTAGTATACAATTAAGGGTATAATATAATTTGAGGTAAAACACCAGCCTGGTCCCAACTGCTTGGGTTTGTTCAGTGTACCAATTTAACCGTGTTTGTTGATGAATCTAAAGCATACCTGTGTTTTGAAAGGCCTTCAGCAGCGTAAGCCCCTCTTAAACTAGCCCAATCAAAAAACAAAATCGTACTTAACATCACTATATTCAATGCTTGTTTGAAACGGGCTTATTTGATTTATTACACTTGTTTTGTAAAAAAAATGTTCGAGGGTTGAGCTAGCTTATTTAATAATGCATTCAAATGTAAAAAATCTACAAATAAAAAACTATAAAAAAGGGAGTGTTCACCAAACATAAAACAAAAAAAAAACAAACAAAAAAAAAGCAAACAAAAAAAAACAGAATCACCAATAAAAAATTTAAGAAATGACCGAAAACGAAAAATATATAAAATTAAGAGAAACAAAATCATAAAATACAAAAATAGAAAAAAAAAAAACAAAGAAAAGAAAAACTTCCAATTGGTTGTCATAAAAAATAAGAACTTGAAGCTAAACAAAACGTGCGAATTGCTTAAAAGTGGAGAGAATAATTGGAGAATCTGTCCAACCAACACCGTACACACGCCCATTCCTATCTTGGGTGTAAACAAATACTGACACATATAAAAAAATAATATTTGCACATACTGTACCTGTTTACATTTCAAAATACACGGCAATAAAACAAAACCTGATTGTAAACAACTTAAATATGTATGTACATTAGGCTGTTTCATCTGACATACGAAAAAAAAAAATGCCAACAGAATACAAAATTGAGGTACAAAATATACCCTATAAGGTGATGGGTCCAAATGGATCTGGTTTTAGACCTTGAAATGTGAAAGACTGAAAGGTTAATAAGACCTCTAATTTTTGTTTCATTTGTTTAATTTTTTTTGCATTAAAAAAAGTTGAGCTCATCAAAAAAATTTGAACCGTAAACCAAGAACCAAAATAGCCACATTCTAAAAATAATTAAAAATAATGAATAGTGTTATATATAACATACATATACGCAGTTAGAATGAAGAAAAAAATCCTGTCTACTTGAAAGTAAATCGTGTTTTGCTTAACTATATGCTCTTTCACTCGACTTAGGAGTTTTTATCTTCTTTTGTATGTGAAACCCGAACGTTGTTTCGAGTCTCTAGAAAATATTTGGCGATCAGTTATATACATAAATCCTTGCTGAGCGTCAGTTTTGTGGAAAACATGAACAACACAGAAAAACCTTGACGAATTTGACTTTTGAGTTATCCAAGGAAATGTAGAATTTCGAGACACTCTGTGGTTATTGAAGTTTTTCCCAAAACTACAAAATTTTTTCAAGTTCTCACACCAGCTGAGGTAGCTTAACAATTAATTCTGAAATATTAAGTCAAATTTTGTGAGCTTTAAAAGAATAAAATACTTTATAAATCCAATGGAATAAACGCAAAATTTGTTGGCGAGTGACCCTAATACACATACATATGTACATACATATTTCTGCTTGAGTATTTAAAAACTATACATATATATTTATATATCTTATGTACACCTACCCATAGCTTTCATATGTATGTATATGTTTGTTATTACATTATTGCGTTTTAGAAAAGCTTATGCCGGCAAAAACTTTTTTATTATATAAAATTAAGAATGAAAACACGTTTACCGGTAAGTAGGCGCCATGCGGTTTTATCGCTTGCTTTAAGCAAATTCAAAGCGGTAAAGGTCATTATTGCAAAAAAAAAATGATAGAAAAACGACCTTGTAATGGGACTTTTTTTTATAACACTAGTAGTGGTGTCAAATTTCGTAGCTCTAGGTTAGTGCTGAGTTAGACTTATTTTATGCAGGGCGGCTAAAGAGCATCTCATCTCAGAATTTGTTTGGCAAAAATACTCCATCTTAACATAAACAAAAAACCATCTTTAGTTTTCTTATAAATATGTATCTGAAACCTAGAACTTATAAAAACTTTTTCCAAACTATTTTCGGTGTTCCGTGACCTTGTACTTTTATTCGGGCATCTTCAGAACAGTAGACCAGCACAGAAACCATTATATCACTGCGACCGTTAACGACTTCAACCATCAAATTATGTATTTATTGCCTGATTGAATTGGCTACGCAAACAAAAATAGCTTAAAATATATATCCACGTAGATTTTAAAGCCCATTAATAATCAAAGAAGCGGTTGCTATTTTTGCCATAAGCTAAAATTGTACGAAAATAAATTAACGAGCGCATGTTAAATGATCAACCATAGCAATAATTAGCGTATCTATGAAAAAAGCGTCAGCAATCGCAGGAGATGCCAAATTACCAGATGCACAAACAGATGTGAAAAGAAAATAATTTCTATAAAATCGTTAAGTGAAAGAAATGTGCATTGCGATTTGAATAATTGTAGACGTCAATAGAAGAGCACAATAGACCATCCGTTCATAGCGATATCCTCGAATAATCTATCTATTTATAAGTCAATAGACGATTAATAAAATTAAAAGCTTTGGATGACAGATTGTCCGAGTACGAGTATGGTTGGTACTGGTTGAAACTATATAACTAGTCGAACAAAATAACAAAACACTCTGCTACAACGGGAATGAAGCTGATATATACAGTAGTGGGCATAATTAATGGCACAATCGTTTTCTTTAAATTTTCGCAAATTTTTGGACTTGCAAAAATTATTTTAATAAAAGCATCTGTCTTATACAAGAACTAGAAAGTTTGTTTTAAAAACAGGCGAAAATTCCCAGAAATTTTATAAATATTTTAAATTTTGGGTTTCACACGAAATTAGATTTCCTTACTTCTTGAGTTACACAATGGCAATATGTACGAGCATCTACTTGAATGCTGCATCCCGTAAGAGACAAACAAAAATAGAAACGTACGCACGCTTTCCGAAAATGTTACATCATTTGCTGGATAAAAGCCAAAGATTGGATAGAACCCAGTTATAGAAAGAAATATAAATAAAAATAAATCTTTAAATACATTAAAGCTATAAAGGCATTCGCACACCGCAGAGAAATAAATGAATTCGACAGGAGAGTTCTTTCAAGTAGAGGACAGAAACACAATTAAAAGACAATGCTCGTTTGCGGGCAGAACCAATGAGTATCAGCCAAGGCAACAAAAGAGCTTTTCTTTTATTATGCAAACAGATTTGTAAATTAATCCCACGCATGACGGAAGCGTTCGAAAGATACATACTAGATTTAAAACACACTTGCTTGCCAGTTCTCGCTTTGTGATGAACAAGAGTATGTCAAAAGTACTCCATCTCAAAGTACTCCGCTTCTTTGCTTTTGAATACCTCAAAAAAATACGCTCCAGTACTCAACACCAAAGCAAAAGATAGAGTATGTGCAAAATGGTCTTAACTAAAGTAAAATTATAGCTAAAACAACGATTTTTAGAATTTTTGTCTATCTGTCTATATGTTTGTACGCGCATCACTCAAAAACCGCTGCATGGAATTGAATGCAACTTGCTAATTGTCCAACTTAAAATTTATAAAACATTTTCTGTCCCTATGTACATACATACATATGTATGTATTTATGTTTGTACGCGCATCAGTTGATAAGTCCTAAATAAAATTTAATGGTTCCTTCACCGAAGTATTGCTAGAGATCTATCTAGAAACATAACACACATTTTTCAGTTGCTGCTTGCTATTTAGGTGTAAGACCTAGTATCACAAAAAAATCACACAGCCATATATTTAATTTAGAAGTATGTGCAATAAGTAGATAAATTGAATAGATTCGGCCGGTGGCGCTTTGTAGGTAGATATATGGAAAAGAACCTACTTAAAAACTCAAGAGCTGATAACATAGTTTTTTTTTTTAATTTTACCTTGCTAGATAAAGCACCTGCTAAACAAACAGAAACAATTATTTTAAATTTTATAAAAAAAAATAATTATTTTAAATATGTAGATAAAAAAAACAACTATTGTAAATAGATAAAAAAAAATTATTTTAAATTTTTTTAGAATAATTAAATTAAAAAAAATAAGAATTTTAAATTTTGTAAAAAACAATTTTAATTTAAAAAAAAATCATTTGAAATTAAAATTATCTTATCGTGCTAATATTTTTCTATAAACGAGTATAAACGAATTTAGTATAAATAAAAATCATCGAATTTTTATCAATAAAAAACTATTTAATTTTATTAAAAAAAAATTTCAAATATCAAAACCTACAGCAAATATCTCAAATTTGCAACGTTTATTGTCAACAGAATTTGCATGACCAAATGTTTTAATGGTAAACAACAAAAAGTAAACAAATTCTGAAATTGTATGCAATTCATTTGTGCAATGAATAAATTTCCACTCAATATTCACAATGGCAACAAATAATACAAGTTTTTTAAGAAAAAAAAAACGAAAAATAAAAACGAGACAAGAAAGGAAACATGATTGACGTGTAGGTATTTAAAAATGAAAACTTCTTGCGATAAAAAAAAGGTAGGAAATTTGTTTATCAACTAAATGCATGCGATATTTATCAGCAAAAGTGACTAACAAATAAAATAGTCTGTAAACATTAGATATAAACAATATTAAATATCTTGATCAGGGTGCTCCGGCGGTGTGTGGGAGCAGCATGGAAACTGCGCAGTTAAATTTTGTCATAAAATAATTATTATTTTGAATTTTTTTGAATGAATATTGAGTACAAATTCAGCTGAGATAAAATGTTTTCCTCGAATAGGCCTACAAGTAATATTGCATTCGTACAATATGAAAAAAGAAACAAATATTGAAAATCGTCAATAAGTTGGCTTACAGAATTAAATATATGATCGGTAAAATTTGTGATAACTATTAACAATTCAGCAATGATATTTTTATATTTTTTCATAATTGGCTCGTATTAACAAGGCTTTATTTATTTATACTGTACTATAAAATATGACAAGAGAAGCTAGAAATAATAAAAGTTGTCCAATATACATATACTAATAGAGATGTATGTATGTATATTCTAGTGATGACAATCCCGAAGCTCTCTTCAGATCCAACCCAAGACTTGAATTCGCGTAAGAAGAAGTTCAAAGAGGTTTTATAAAAATTTTGAATTTTTTCAGCTAAGTTTTGGAGCTTAATCTTAAGTTCGTGACATATTTTGCTGATTTTTAGAAATTTTTTTTTTTTTTTAAACTTTTCCTTCGTACAAGTTTATGAACGCAATTTTTTAAAGAAAACCATTTTATCGCTTAACGGTACGAAAGTTTAATTCAAATGATTACAGGAGATCGCGTTATGTTTTAATAAGTTAAAAATCCAGAAATTTCTTTCCTACAGCTACGAGATTTTCGAGAAAGCTGTAGGAAATGTGACAAAGAAAGAACCGTTCTGATGATGGAAGAATTGAACAGAACGGCACCAAAATACAACTCATGAAGAAGTGCAACAGCTCTGAAATACGTATGTACATAGATCTATAGGATTAGCTATGAAGTTTGCCTACAAATGTTGATCTTCTATTTACAGATATAAATAAAATTGAATGAATTTCATAAAGTTATAGTTTTTGTCCTTGATCTTAATTATCGTGTCGATATTTCTCTTCTTAAAAAATCAGATCCCGGAATTCGGGGGATTTTTAAAAAGTAGCATTCCTGGTATGTACATACTGTTTTTAATGTAACCTGAAACAATTGTAAATTAAACTACAGATAAGAATTAGGATTTTACCTGATATATACATACATATATGTATGTATATACATATATTTATGTACCTAGCAATACATTTATACAAAGTAAATACACAGCAGAGATAATTTGTGTTAAAAAAGTATTTATGTATGTACATACATATATGAACATACAGTTGTGTTGACAATAATAGCAGTGGACTCTCTGGATCTATCTCTACTTCTTCTCATACTTACAAATAGCGGACCAAAGTTATAATACCATTTCACGTTCATGAAAGGTATAAAAATGAATAGCTCGTATGAGTTGATACGAACGCAAATAATCGTAGCAATCCTCATAAGGCTGAATGATAAGAAGCAACATAAAAAGCATACATACATACACATGCTACAGACTCAACGATACAAAATGTAGAGACAATTTTACTTCAAGGGTGAGTCTTATCAATTTAAATTTACTATCAAAAGCACAAAAATAGAATTCTAGTACAGTAATGTTGATAAAAATTTGTTTTAGATCATAAAATATTTATACCATTTCCAGGACGGACGGGCATAAGTACCGGAATGATTCTAGTTTTACCCAGCTAAGGGCTGTTGTATTTTAGTATAAGCCTATTCCGAAGAAATCACTGTTACAAAACTTGGCTAAACGAATCATGATCTTCGCATTTCTTACCCTTATCTTAGACCATACTTTGTCGATCAATAGTTCGACAATAGGCTGAATAGAAGATCATCTCATGTCAACATATTTTCGAAGAAAACTACATACATACATATATTTTTGAATTTGTCCCAACAACGACTTATCTCGATTTGATTCAAAATGTACTTATTCAGTCTTGAAAAAATTATTCTGGTATGGCCGTTCTTCAAATAAACTTATCTCTTAAAATTGTTTTGGCATTGAAAAATTAGTTAAAAAATTCTAAAGTGATTTTCATAATCGGATTTCATCAAAAAAAATTCCATGACCTTACAAGTCAAGAATCCCGAATTCAGGGACTTAAGACCTCACGGGATTTTCGGATTAGCATCAATAATTTTCATTAAGCTTTTTCAGAGCTTTTGTTCTTATTTATAAATTTCACATAGAATTTTAAGCACAAAAGCTTTGAAAGCTTTTAGAACTACGCTACCATCTGGCGGTGAAATTGTGAAATGTGAAAAGAAAAAAACTTTAGCCACATACACACATACATATACACATACACACACTCGTCAGCGTTTCGCAAACTTTTCTAACCGACACGCACGACCTATTGTGAAATTTTTGAAAACTGGTTATTCATATATGTATGTACATATGTATTAATGTGTTGGTGGGTTTGGCAATACTAATTTTGTTATTTTAATAATTTGAAAATAAAAGAAGCCAAATCATTATTGACAATTTGTCATTGAACACAGAATCGGGAGAAAGTGTGGTTCACCGATTATGTATTCCTATTCATTAAATTTTACAAATTTATTAACATATCGAACCCTAACCGCAACTTTGACGTAACCAAAAAAAATCGGTAGATATTTTGACAGTTATTTAAAATTCTGTTAATTTTAAACCATTTCACAAAATATCATGGGAGCGAACTTTCCGAAAACTCCCCACAAATTACTTTATGGCTTAAGCTGCAGAAAAACTTCCTTATCCATAGTCATAACCATGCCATATACTTAACCACATCTATTGTCATCGATTATTAGTGTCATAACCATAAACAGCTGACATTTGCCGCCCGTACATCCATCAGTAACAATGTAGGTTTATTATTAATAATTTTTGAAAGACAATCATTTTGTTAGAATCATTTTCAGAATTTTAAAAACTTAAAAATGTTAAAACAACGAATTAATAAAAGAGCATATTTCTTGCACATGATCAGCAATTAGCTATTTATGGATAAGACAGAAAACCTAAAACGTTAATAGATGACATTGAGGTTGGTTAGATCTGGATATGGCACCATTAACAGGGCTTTTGCTCAAAACTAAGCGAGAGAGAAAGTAGGTGTACTTTAAAGAATCTTCAAGTTTCTAAGTTAAGGGATTTCAATGCGAGTTGCTTCTGAGTTGCAACTAACCGGGCCTTAAAAGGTATACATATGTATGTGTATTTAGATATAATCGCGACTCCAGAAAACTTTTACTGTTGCGTTGTCAAACTGAATAGATAAAAAAATACTTTTTGCCGATTTGTTAATTTCATTTCCATAAAGAATGAAAGTATGTACATACATACATACGTTAACAAACTAATTGAATACGTGTGGCATTGAACCATAAAGAAAATGTTGAAAATTTAATTTTTCAAGGTAATTAAATTTCAGCTAAAAAGAAAGAAAAAAATAATAAAAAAATACTAAACAACAAGCGACAAATGTTTTCTAATAGTTTTTAAAATGCTTTATTCCAGGCTATGCTACTTTTTAGTTATATTCATTTGTTCTAACAAAAATAAATCGAAAAACAGCTATCCACCGATCTATTCTTTGTTTTTATGTATGTACATATGTATGTAGGCGTGTCTTAATATTTTTTTTTATTTGTTGTTTTAGTTTTTTTATGTGTATACAAGTGATTAACGATTGCCACCGTGTCTGTTTTTATATTTTCTTTTAACTCTTTTGATAATAGGAAATTTCTAGTGTAAATTTTTTATATTCTCACATTTATTACTATTTTATTTTATGCTAATTTCGTCTCGCCGCATATTAACAAATTTGTAACCTTGACAATCATTTCTGTGTGTCTGCTCTTAAACCAAAAGTCTAAATTCATATGTTATGTCGTGTAGGTACACACATAGTATGTAAGTATTAGGGATGCCAAGTCTTAGAATTTTAAGTTATTCTGAACTATCGAAACTTCTAGTTCCGGAATCACCTGTAGTTTAACCGACCAAGTTCTGTTAATCCTTTTTCATCCGCATTCGTCAGTGGGTCTGCCATAGAAATAGTTTCTACAAAAATTCTTCACATAAAGAAATGTCATAAGTGATTGGGCATTTGATTCAATTCCTTGTTACCAAAGGGCTTGCTTAATATTGCTTTTTTTACTCCCTGGCTAATTGCCAACGACCATTACCAAAATAATCATTCATCTTACGGAAACCTTAGCCGACGGCAATTTGTATAGGGTTGGAATATACTGAGTTTACAATAGAAAGTGTGGATATGTACCCTCTACGGTAACATACTCACCCCCCAGCGTTACCGGCAAGAGCTTCGAAAATTCTAAACACCAATATTTTTGGTTTTTAATTTCCAGCCGACCAGCTATTTGATCAGCCTTAAATGTCAAGCAAACTGCCAAATTGTACGCTTATACCACTGCACACGCTCGTCGGCGACAACAAAAGCAAATCAAGTCGTCACACTTTTGTTTCAATGATATTGCATAATATTTTTTGTTGATTTTCTTCATTAATCTGCTTTTGTGTACTTTTTTTTTTTGATATACAATGTAGTATTTTCAGGTAAAACATGTTCTTTTATCTGCAATTTTTTTCTAATTTATATTATAGATTTACCGGTTTTAAGTTGATCACACTACTAAGTAGCTATGTAGGGAAATCTACTAGCATTGATTAAAAATCACTATTCATTTTATATTTGTCTAACTTGACGTACGCTTTTGCAGTGGCTAACTTAAATTAGTTCTATGGTCTCTTCAGTTGTGAAGTACGTCCATTCAAGGCTTATGTATGTGCACTTGCTTGTATTCGCTACGCAAACAGTTTACAACGCTTATGGGGAAACTTCCCTAAAGAAGCTCGTGAGGTGAAAGAATGTTTTTGTTCGAAGTTATACAAAAACCAACAGCTCAGTATTCTCTGGAGTTGTTCATTCAATTCCACGGTCGTCAATTGTTTACTTAAAAGTTGCCACTTTGTTGTTGAAATAACATCCCTTGTTGGTCAAGTAAAACCCGTTAATTCTGGTGCTTACACCAGGCACTCAGTGTTTTAGACCCCACATCTTATCTGATCTTCATAAAAAAAAATTAAACAGCAGCATTATCCATGATCGAATTTTGACTACGCTACTGTTCGGGAGCGTTTTTATTGTTTATCTCTTTCTATGCGTATTTGTTTACAACCTTTGCGTGTGTTGCTTTTCAAATACATAGTTCAAATCATCGAAAACCTTAATACGCATTTAAAACTGAAAGTTTGTTGAACATACATATGCACATATATATTGTTATGTATGTACGTATGTATATACACATGTAAATAAGATAACAAATAACTTACCTTCCAAGCATTGACTTTTGGTGGAGGTGCAGCTACATATTTCTTCGGTTGTG
The DNA here is from genome assembly GCA_951509765.1 of Sphenella marginata. NCBI lineage: Eukaryota > Metazoa > Arthropoda > Insecta > Diptera > Tephritidae > Sphenella > Sphenella marginata. Next base: position 105,972,232 of record OX608079.1, read on the forward strand.
GTGGTGCTGGTGTAGCTCCTGCAGCAGTAGCAGCAGCGCCACCGGTCGCCGGCGACTCAGCATCACTACTTTTAGCTTCATTGCCACTGCTAGTGTTCTCTACACTAGCGCTGGGTGAAGTATCTTTGCGATCCTTGGGCGACTTCGGTGCACCAGCTGCGCCACCGGACATGACGCCGCCACCACTTTTGCGTGGACTACCGCCACGTTGGCGTGGACGAGTTGTATACTTTTTATCACCACCATCTTTATCATGACCGCCGATTGAGCCGGGAGTACGTTTATTTTTACCACCATCGCCACCACCTCTACCACCGCCGGCAACCATTTTCTCATTACCATTATTACCACCAATGCCACCTTGACCCTGGCGTTCCCGTCCGAAAGGTTTGTCTTTACGTGGTTTCTTACGATCACGTCTATGATGTGATATTACCGGTACAAAATCGTTATTATCATCAATTTCTGATGAATTCTCAGCACCAGCGTCCGTAATAGCAGCACGCTTTTCCCCAGTTATAGATGTATTAGTAGTACCCGTAGTAGTATTTTCAGTCACAATCGTTGGTGAGTTTTCGTTTACTGCTTCCGCAGCTTCTTCACTCCATGATTTAATCGTTTTTAAATTAGGTTGATTTTCTTTATTGTCAGAATCGACTGGAACGGCAACATCAACAATAGCTCCACCACCACCACCCACTTTTGCAATTGCACCTTTTTTAGTTTCCAAATTTTGCAAGACGTTGGCATAAGATGTTGTAACTGCTACTGCAGCTGTCGCTGTTACTGCAGTTTGACCAGAAGGAGCTCCCACCGCAGGAGTAGTATTGGTGGTGGCGCTCGTTTTCGAAGTTTCCTCTTTAGCTGCTGACATATTATGTAGTTTCAAGTTCGTTCGTATTGTAATTTGTCTCCGGAGTATTTGTAACGTCAATTGACACGTTACTTCACTCCATATATTGTTGAGACGTTTTGTGGAAACTCTTGGTTGCTCCCTTGCCCAATTGATAAGACAAAAACGTTCAAACAAATCAATTATTAGACGTTAGACACTGAAAAGAATAAAAGGAAATAAGAAATAAATAAGCATATTATTGCAGAAAGAAAAATTATACTTGAATATAGTGCAGAAATATGGTTTAGAGGCTTTTGTATTGGTATGCTTGTTGGAGGAAATTGAAAAACATTACATACTTCTAATCATTCCAATGCTTGCTTTACTTTCCTCAATAGCTAATAGTGCGTGAGAAATTTTGTTGTTATAACATTATCTGGCCTAAACACCTTCCTTTTTAACGAGGTATGGAATCAAGGATTCGTTTCTTTGCAACGTGAGCTCTGATATTAAAGTATAGAATAATTTGTATCATGTTGTTACGGTTACACAGCTTGCTTTAGTGAGTAGGAGCCCTGATAAATGCGAACTATATATGTACATAAGGACAAGGTTATTCGTTATTCGCAACGCCCCTAACATTTTCTGTTTACGAAATTTGTGAAAAAACTAAAACATTAGCATCTAAATAAACAATACCTATGAAAATTTTGATATTTCCAGAATAACACGATAGTATATTAGCGTCCCAATTCCCTTTCTCCAGACTAGCCTTCCCCATACGTGAAAATTCGTCGACGGTAATCTCTGTGCAGTATTTTATGTCCGCGAGAGCATTTCTTAGATAATTGTTAGGTAGACCTTCGAAGATTGAAATCTTATCCAACAAACAATACGAATTTTATGAATTATTAACACATTTATTCACAATTATCGCATATGACATCATGTCCTTTGCGTCGACCAAGCAAACTATATTTAAGATACACTGGAGCACGTAATTTTAGTATTAACGGATTTTTCAATGCACGTCTACGACAACGAAATGGTATGTTTGTTATAAGATGGGCAAAATTCGCATTTAACGTTTTCTAATAATTTTTCTGATTGAAAAATAAATAGAAATTTTTATGAAATTTCGCGTAATATTTCAACGGACGTCAGATTGTAAGAAAATATGAACAAAAGTGAGGTTAAGTGTTGTACACACTTACAAACTATAAAAAAGGGATGGAAAGAAAGTGAAAGGAAAATAAAAAAACACACCACGAACAGTGATGTATTTTTTAGTAGGCTTCCAATTTAAAATAAAATATTTAGGACATACCGATTGAATTTTTGTAAACAAATACATATCGATCCCGGTAAACAAGGTTATACTTTACATTCATCGTAAACGTTCGATGCTTGGTACGTGGAACTTTGGATTGTAGTAAAGATATGTCGTTCCTTATTACATTTGTAACCTATACTCCCCATTATGCAATGAATTTGAATGCATCTCTACAACAGTCAGCTGACGATAAAACTTTCCTATCATGAACACGCGGAAGCTGTATTTACTTGCTAAAACATTTGGATGTGTACAGTCAATTCGCAACTTGTTTTGCCTTTAAATCAGTCTTGCAGATATACAGCAAGTCTTAATACGAGAAACAAAAAGGAAATTGGATTTTTGTTGCTTTTGAAATACTCACTACGTCGATTTGTCTAGAAACTCTCACAACCCACACACGCGTTTTGCGTTATTTTTGTTATTTATTCTTTTTAATTGCAATTGTTTATTGCCGTCTATGCCTTGTGCACGATATTCTACACACACGATTTGCACTAATTTGTTCTCACACGAAGCTCCGGTAATTACGAACCGAACGCACAACGTACGACGAAATTTGACAGTTCGATGATGAAGAAAAAATGTGTGAAAAGAGACGAAGAGAACCGTAGTCTTTTTTTTTGCGTATCT